>WBMW01003931.1:496055-665164 GCA_013396635.1 Penelope pileata | reverse complement strand
GCCTTTTTTTTTTTTTTTTTTTTTTTTGTGCAACAGTTATTATGGGTACAACAGCAATGCATTCCTGTTCAAGCAAAGTTCAAGTGAGAAGAGGGAATACAGATATTTAAGACACATCTCCGAGTCTTTTTACTGTGTGTGTTTACTTAAAGCAGCAAAGACTCAAGCCGGTGCCCATGAAAATCTGTGGAAGTCTGTCTTTTGAGTTCACTGGCTACTGTTTTGAGCTCTACGTACTACTGTGGATTGAATGTGGAGGCTGATCTTTGCAAAAACCCAAAAGAAATAAGAAACTTTAGCAGTTTGGTTCTGAAGGCTCAGCTGTCAGTTGAATGCAGGTGATAGCTTCTGGCAACCTGTAAAACATTGTTTTTTTGGATATCTGTCTTTCTGAGAGACATTAATACAGTTCAGAGATTTTATTCCATTTTGTGGCAATCTAGCATTTCTACAGCTGCTCTAGTTTATCACTTCATTCATCAGCTCTCTCCACTAGCAGCTCTTATGTGTCCAGATCATCACCAGAAATTCCCACAAAAGCCTCTGTAATATTAGTTACTGCTAAAGGAGGAATCAATTCAGTTTAAGGGGTATAATTCAGAATATGGCTTTGATACACTCAATTTATGTTTTAAAAATGGTGTGTAGTTACCCAGATACAGTATATGCAGATCATGTAAGAATGTTTTGGGGATAGGAAAGAAAAGATGGGCGGTAGCACTGCTTCATGTGTTACATGTCTCTTCACAGGTGGAGCTTACTGGTAATAGCATTTATGAGTATATACATCCTTCCGACCACGATGAGATGACGGCTGTTCTTACTGCTCACCAGCCTCTTCATCCTCACCTCTTACAAGGTACTTGTGTGATCTGTGGTCAAACTACCATCAGAAAACTTAAAAAAAAAAAAAAAAAAAGTAACAACTCTAGGCTGAGATGTGACAAGTTTGTATTTATCCAATATGAGGCTATATATGCAAACGGAGGAAGAGCATGAACTTGAAACTGTGACCCAGGATTTTGGTTTGTGGCAGTAAAGAGAGTAAGGTATTCTACGTTAAATAATGCTTTCCATGCTATGGAGTCCATGCAGTTTTATCTAGATTTTGCCCGGTGGCAATTTCATCTCTTTTGTTTTGTCATCCTGCTGAGGTTGCAGGAATGTTGCAACTGTCTGGCTGTGTGAAGCTGCAGTGATATGGTCTTAGGGGGAAAAAAAATAAGAAGAATATGTTAGACAATTTGGAAACCAGTGGACACTTAATATTATAAAAGCAACTTCAAAATTTGGATGAAATCCCAGAGCTAATATTCTCCACAGTAGGAAGAGCAAAAATGGGTTTTGTGAATGACCTACATTTAGAAGCTCTCATATGAAAAGGGATCTCTCCAGGAAAATAATATCCTCTTGCCTTAATGCTGGATCACTGATTCACCAAGCCTCTCCACACATCCCGTTCAGGTGCTGCAGATGATTCACCCACGCGTACCCATACAGCATGGTGCTAAGCTGGATGGAGTGTCAGGGAAGACAGCAGAACTCTTATTATGTGAACACCTGGATCAGACTGTCCACACTGGCTGTGCTCAGACACTACACACAAATATTAGCACAACCTTATGTGTATTGTTTCTTCAGTATTGTTACTACTATATTAACTAACATATGTTCATCTTCACACCATCTTCTTCAGCAGCTTTTGTTTCCCATGAGGCATTTCTTTGAGCTTTAAAATACCAGAATGTTTTGACTCTGTCATGTACAAGGTGCTTTCATGTATATTTCATAATTGTTTTATCAACTGGAGCTCGCATCCGGCCAGTTTTTACTGGGCTTCTTAAGACAGAGCTCCTAAAAGTGTGAGAAGCATTGGGTTTGCACCACAATTCTGTTCAAGATCAGGAAGCTGTTTCAGTTTCAATGTGTGTGCATTTTCTGTACTTCGTGATCTCCCCACAGTTCTGACCTCTGTGATTCCCTCAGCACAGAACCATATACACTCAATGCAGGAAAGTTAAATGTGCCTGGGAGCATATGCAGTGCTCAGAGTGTTGTAAACAAAAGAGTTATCTTAGCCATCTTCTCTCTTCCTCCTCCTCCCTAAGCAGATTCTGTAGTGTACCTCTTAGTGTCTTCAAAAACAACCTCTTCTTGGACTCTTCTAATTGCTACTTCACTATTTTAGTTTTCTCCTTTCTCTGTCAGGGATTTTTTTTTAAAAAAATTGATGTTAAAAAAAGGCACATTTTTTCATACCTTACTGATGATTAAAGGGGATGCCTCAGATACTAATCCACAACTTCAATTCTGCTTTGGTATTCAGAAATGGTTGTAAGACATTTTTATACCCACTCTCTTACCAAATGCAGTAGGCTTGTGGTTTTGTTATAATTTTTTTTTTCTTTTTTTGAGAAGTTTTACAGATTTGAAGTCATGGACAACAGATCTGAATTAATTTCTATGTTAAATGCAAATAAGCCTTCAGCTGTTTCTGTTCTCTGTTTAGTGTTATGACTCTGGCTTACCAGAAGTGAGACAGCACATCCGTACTGCAGTTCCAGAAGTTTTTTGTTTGTTCAGAACTAGTTATTGCCTGTTAATTGCTCACATTTGGATGTCTTTTGGATGCTTGTTTTGTCTGTTAGCATTTCTCCACTGAAACAATCAGGTCCCTCTCAGCTACTTATAGTCAAATTATTTCTTTAACAAATTCTCCTCACTGTGGAGTATAATTCTGTTCTGTTGTGATTGTATTTGAAAACATTATACACACAATTGAAACTGTTAATTTCAGTTTACTTGCAACTGTTTCAGTCTGAAATTCTGCTGGTGACTAGCCCCAGATATATGCCTCATTCTCTGTAGTTTGCTTTACCTCATTCTATGTCGATGCTGTTTGTTATTGGCATCAAGCTCTTGGTTCTCAGTAATGCAAAGATAAAGGAAAATTCACTTCGAAATGTGATCCATTTACATATATTTTGTTTGTGTAAAATTTTGTGTAGCAGATGAAATTGATAAAAACATCAAAACAACAATATCAACAAAACAACAATATTTGGAATCCTAGACTTGGAAGATAAAGGAGCTAAGCAGTGTTCTGATTTGTATAGGGATTATTTTATATAAATCTTACTTCTGCCTATCTCTTCCCCATACAAGGCACAGAGTTGATATAGTAAAATGTGCAGTATCCATAGCTAAATCTTTTAAAAATTAACACAATGAGTAAGTATTTATCTATATCTGTCTTCTTTGTGACAGCCGTTCCCTTTTCTGCAGTGTATATATTTAATTTTAAGGTACAACTCAAAAACTGCTTGGCCTACAGAAATCATAGCAGGTTTTCTGTTTGTCTTCAGTGAAGTCCTAAAACAAAATGATAGGAAAGAAACATCTGTTTGTATCTCTTCAGATATTCTGACTATTTAAATAAAACGTGTAGTTCTACAAATAGCTTACTACATAGGGAAGATGAGTGAAAGTGGCTTTATTTTCTAATAAAAGAGAAATAGACTTTTTAAAGAGCTTTTTTTTTTTGTCGTTTCAATTTGCTTTTATCTCTTGATTTCTTGAAGTGTGTTTGAATCATCAAGTCGTGTAATTTTATTACGTTATAGATCTCTCCAATCTCTGATATTATTCAGCAATAAAATCAGTGTTGCACTGCAGACACAGCCATTCATAATACAAATTTACAGCTTGGCTCATGTAACTTGCTCAAAATATATTCTTCAGGTAATTCTCAGATATATATATATATTTTTAATTCAGTGACTATTTCAACAGCTGCAGCTGGATAAGATGTGTTATGATAGAAATAAAATCACAACTGTGAACCTACATATCTATACTTTATTTTCTATTAATGGTATTAAATAACCAAGATCTCAGGTTATTTTTGCACTTCAGTTTTACAGTCTTTATAAATTTTGGTGCTCTCCCTTTATTTCTTCATTTGCTTTTAATCTGCTTCATTGTCCTTCGCTATACTCTTCAAACAATCCCCTGTATTTCCAGTGCTTCATCAGTTCAATATAAGCTTTTCTAAAAGGCAGACAAATAGTACATGAGAGAGGTGGAACCTTGCAGCTCTTGAGCTCTAGAAGTCTTGTTTGTACAAGTTTTACATCTCAGGGAAAAGCAAATTATTGCTCAGTGCATAAAATAAGACACAGTGGGGATTTCTTTATATAATGGTCCCTGCCACATAATTTTTCTTCAGATATCTCAGCTTTGTAATTAAAAAAGACATTAATTTAAAAACTATAAGCCTTCTTAAATTATATCTTTTTATTTTTAAAAAACATATGGATCCTAATAAAAAGGGTAGATACTTTGCTTTTTTAAAAGGAAGTGAAAATTCTTGAATAATCACATGCCTTCAGGATCTTGGATTTCACAGAAATATTAAATGAAATAAAATTTGGGAAAATTTAAGTAGATAAACCAGCTGTTGTGTCATCTCTATTCAGATAAGTCCAGTGTGCTAAGGACATAAGGCAAGTTATGGTAAGGAAAGCTTTTGGGCCAAGAAACTGGAAGGCAGCAACTCTGAGAAGCAGAGAGCAGGCAACTCGATGCGAGCTCCTGGGGTGATGCTGCGGCAAAAGGGGGTGCTGGAAAATTGTCATGCATATAAGTAGGGGAATAGTGAACAGGAATAGAAAGGCTGAATGTTTGTTCTTTGTCCGGCATTAGTGAAATGGACACTGGATTTTTCTGCATAATTCTGTTGTCCACTTAAAAAAAAAAAAAAAAACAAATTGAAGAAAGTACAGAAGGGAACCACAAATGATTGAAGGACTGGAAAGGTTTATAACAAGGGATGAAAGAACACCATCTGTTTGGTTTATCAAAAAGAAGATTGGGAGGTGACTTGATTACTGTGTGTGCATACTTCCAAGGGAAGAAAATGCTGGGAACCAAATAAATGTTTTAGAAGAAAAAAATGTATCAAGGACCAATGTCTGTGAACTGAAACCACAAAAGCTCAAATTTGAGTAATGCATACATTTATAACAAGGGGTTTGATTAACCACAGCAACAAAATACCGAGGGAAGCAGTGGTTTGTTTCTCTTTTGATGTCTTCAAATCAAGGGCGTATGTCTTTTATAGAAGATATGTTTTAGGCAAATAGAAGTTACTGAGCTCAGCACAGGAGAAAGTGGCTGAAGTTTAATGAACTACGATGTACAGGTTAGACCTATGATCTAAGGTTCCTTTCTGACCTTTAAAGTCTATAAGCTATGACTCAATGAAAGCCATAAGCCCCATGATCTGTGGAGGCTTTGGAGAATCTCAACTTTAACCTCCAAAGTCTTTAAGCTGCCTTCTTACTTGCATGACCAGCATTGAAAATGTAAAACAATATGCACTGATCCCTTGCTATGAAAGAAGCCAACAGCTGGACTGTCTTTCTGAGGGTGGCTGGAGTGTGGAAAAATTCTCTCACATACACATTAAATGTAGGGTATGCCTCAGCGAATCATCTCACATGAGTCTTTAGGCCAGCTTTGTATTTGTAAGAAAATAAATCCATTATATTCAATTGGGATGGGTTAGAAAAAAAAAAGAAAAGAATAATTTGATATCTTTTCCAAATAATGCATACTGGCAGTGCTTGGATCTCAGATGTCTTCATTAGTCCTTAACTCCTTTCCAAATACTGCTTAGTACATTTCCAGTCTGCAGCATGTTTCTGTGTCCTGGTTTATTTCTGTACCTGTGAATCCTCACACCTCAGCTTGGCACTCCCTGTACCACTCATATTTGTTGCATAAGGCTGATAGCAAGATTCCTGAACCTCTATCCTAAGATATGCAGTACTTAACTAGCAGGAATCCAAGAGTTGTTCCATGCTGTACTGCTAAGAAACTGATTTCTTAGCACATGGAGAAGTTGTTTTGATGTATTCTGTATTTTCTGGAGCACCTACAGTTCTGGAAGATTCTCTTTTCTGTTCCTTCCAGTAGTGGAACTAACAGACTGGGTCCACTGGATGAGATTTCCCTGTTGGAGCAGAAGGCAGTAATCAAGCAGCACTGCTGGTCTCCGAGGTGTGGGGATGATAGGTTAACAGTAGTTACTCAGTCTTGGAAGACTGGAAGGTTACCTTTATGACTGACTGTAGAGACTCAGTGCACACTGCCTTTCCTCCCCTGCTTAATGCAGGAGATTAATAGGTTGCCATGCAATTTCTGCCTGATCAGCAGTAGCTCCAGAACTTCATGGAGGCATGTGAGGAGTTTGCCTCTTTCCTCACCTCACATCTAACCTGGAATTAAATGTCTGTCAGGCTAGTAAGTCTGATCTGCTACAGCTCAGCAGCAAACCATTTTGGTACTAGCCTGGTGGGCTGTACAATGCTAGAAAAGTTGTGAAGTTAATGGGCACATTGTTCAGAGGTGATAAGCACTGTCGTTGTATCTGAAATAGTGTCTGGCTTTCAGGGGCTGAATGTCGAGGACTGCACCAGAACTGTTGACTGTAGTTAGAAAACCATTGAAGGCTGTTGTACCTACTGAACCATATCTATAAGAATAAAGCAGGATATTTTTGTATGAAATATCAGGGTAATGGAAGCTTGGTACGACTAGTCATCTGTCATCACTGCAGCTGTCCTGTTTAATATCACATTGGTCCTGTTTAATATCTTTATCAATGATATGGACGAGGGGATTGAGCGCACCCTCAGTAAGTTTGCAGATGACACCAAATTGAGGGGAAGTGTTGATCTGCCTGAGGGTGGGAAGGCCCTACAGGGGGATCTGGACAGGCTGGATTGCTGGGCTGAGGCCAATTGTATGAGCTCTAACAAGAGCAAGTGCAAGGTCCTGCATTTTGGTCCCAACAACCTCATGCATTTCTACAGGCTTGGGGCAGACTGGCTGGAAAGCTGCACAGCAGAAAAGAATCTAGGGGTGCTAATCAACAGTCAGCTGAACATGAGCCAGCAGTATTTCCAGGTGACCAGGAAGGCCAATGGCATCCTGGCTTGTATCAGAAACAGTGCAGTCAACAGGAGCAGGGAGGTGGTCGTCCCCCTGCACTCAGTCCTGGTGAGGCTGCACCTTGTGAACAGTGTTCAGTTTTGGGCCCCTCACTGCAAGAAAGAAATCAAGGCCCTGAAGCGTGTCCACAGAAGGGCAACAAAGCTGTGAGGGATCTGGAGCACAAGTCTTAACAGGGAGTGGCTGAGGGAGCTGAGATTGTTTAGTTTGCAGAAGAGGAGGCTCAGGGGGAGACCTTATTGCTCTCTGCAGCCACCTGAGAGGAGGCTGTGGAGAGATGGGGGTGGGCCTCTTCTCCCAGTTAACAGTGATAGGGCGAGAGGGAATGGCCTCAGGTTGCACCGAGGGAGATACAAGTTTGGATATTAGGAAAAATTCCTTCTCAGAAAGAGCAGTCAGGCACTGGCACAGGCTGCCCAGGGAGGTGGTGGAGTCACCGTCCCTGGAGGTTTTTAGGAAACGTGGAAAAGTAGCATGGAGGGACATGGTTAATGGGCATGGTGGATATGGGTTGGTGGTAGGACTGGGTGATCTTAGTGGCTTTTTCCAGCCTTTATGATTCTATGAATACAAGCAAGAAAACAAGCAGGAGAAATATGAGATATATGCACTGCAGTTTGAGTGAGACAAGCAAGCAACACTGAGAGGGATTCAGCATTGTACACTGCTCTTCCATGTGTATACTTGAAGCCAGCTGATTTCATGTGCTTTTCTTCAGAGATTTCAATCCTTTAAAACACTTACATCTTCCCAATCTTTGCTGACTTGCACATCAAGTTATGGTGTACTAAGAGCAGTTTATTAACACACCCCAAAGCAGACAAAGGGAAAGAGTTTTCATAGACATACTAGCTGTCTGCTAACAACTGG
Source organism: Penelope pileata (assembly GCA_013396635.1). NCBI lineage: Eukaryota > Metazoa > Chordata > Aves > Galliformes > Cracidae > Penelope > Penelope pileata. The sequence continues at coordinate 657,277 of WBMW01003931.1, read as the reverse complement.
ATAATTCTTACATGATTTGTTATGATCCTAAAGCAAGTAACACAAGGAATATGGAATGCATTGTGTCAGACTCTCCAGCTTTCAGGGCACTGTTTCAGTTCAGCTAAGAAGTAAATGCCAGTCCATACTTTTCCTCTTGAGGAATGCCATCTTCCCTACGCACATTTTGTTTGATAACAAAATAAGGGAATAGAAAATTTTATATCTGGAAAGATACTTTGTTACACTGTTTAAACGATTTTTCTTCTAGTAGCAGATTTGCAAAAAGATAAAAGTTGACATGATTTTTTTTGATTTGACTCATTTAAAAGTATGTTGTAGGAGAACTGCTCCTGAAGGCTAATGGTTTAACATGTTGATGCTTTTGCTATCATTACTGTTATTTTAAGCTAGGGAAATCTAGAAAATATTATTTTGGATGTATGGAAGTGGAAGAGGGCAGACTGCTGGTACTCTACTAAAAAGCCTTTTTTTCCAATGGTAGTTAGCAGTGAAGTATACCAAGAAGTGAGTGTTTCAGACTACAACAGCTAGACTGCCTTGCTACCTACTGCCCTGTTGAGTTTCTTCTCTAAAGAAGTTTGGAAGCATCACTTGTAGGAGCAAAGGAAGATTTGGGCAAACACCAGCAAGCCAGCAAATGCTGAATTTGGATCACAGGAATGATAACTGACATAATTTACTCTCTGCAGCACTGACAGGATTCTGGATACAGTTAGAATACATAACAAACTGTCCAAATGGGGAGGAAATTTGGGCAGCTTTTGCAAGCTTGGAACCCAAAGACAAGGTTAACAGCAGAACTGATTTCTTTCCTACCACAGAACAAGAATCAGAACAAATCAAGCCAGCCCACAAACTTCAGATTTCAACTTAGCATTTGCATAGGAACTTGCTACCTGTGGATATCAAATTTGCATTTTTGCAATATAAGACATCTATATTTTAAAACTAGTGCCACTCATTTATTACAAAGAGTACAAAGGTATACACTTCATCCTGTAACCTGCCTGTTTATATGTTTATATGATGCTGAAGAGTAACATGCAGAAGAATGCTTTTTCTGTCTTACTTGGAAACCAATTTTGACCACACATACCAAGGAAGAACAAGGAAATGCGGTTTTCATATATCCCTTTGAATTGAGTATTTCACTTCACAGAATAGTTTTTTTCACAGACTTGCTCTGGCACTATTCTTTCTGGCATTGTGATAATAAAGGTGGTGGGCAGTATGGAGCAGTCTTGCAGGTCTCACTCCTGATTTTCCACTAGCTCATTTAAAATCCTGCTCTGAACTTTTCATGAGGGAAATCCACCAAATGTATTTGCAGGTCTCTTCTTCCCCTACCCCGCTGGACCTGGATTCCCAGCTTCAAGGACTTCCCTAGGACTGTGTATGCCATTGTACAGGCACCTCTTTTGTATACTTCCTAGAGTGCTTTTACATTTTTCATGTTCTAGAAGTTGGGGTCACCCACAGTCAGAATTAAGGCCTGGACATGGTGGCATCTGTCTCTTCTGTGTCTTACAAAAGCTGCAGCCTTGCAGCCTCAAAAAAGAGGCTAGCCAAGATGCCTGTATGCTCTTTTAGTTAGCATTGTGCTGTGCAGGACCCAGATGCTTTGCAGATTGCACAAGAATAAGAGAGAACATGTGCAACTTTAGAGGAGATAAGATGAAAATAACCAACTGAAAGGATAAAAATATGCAGAGCATTTGGGGGATGGGCAGTAAAGTGTTATCCAGACATGAACTTGTGCTATCTGTGTTTCCACCCTGTAAAACAGTTCAGTAGGGATATGGAGCACAGTTTATCACACATTTGTGCCTTGACACCAGAGGAATGCATGTGACTGCACAAGTTGTGGGAGGGAAAGTAGAAGCAGGTAACTGTGCACAGTGCTTCTAAGTGTGCCGTTCCAAAATTATTTTCTTCTTTCACACTACAGCTGATATTTGACATTACACCCAAGCTGCCCTGTAGAGCAAGCAGGAATCAAGATTGGAATTGATGTGGCACATCATTAGCTGTGTCAAAAGCTCTCAGTCTTAATGCTGCTTTGTAATCTTCCATAGTGACAGACGAGGCATACGTTTTTAAAACAGTATGTAGTACAGCAAGGTGCAGTTTGCTTGCACATGTATGTTAATTTACAAAGCAGTTCTACAATAAAATGATGCCAAATTTTGCTAATGTCAGAATTTGGGAACTTTGGGAAAGAGATGGAAAAGAGTAATTTTTACCTTACAGAAAACAAAGATGTGAGAGATTAAGCTGTGGAAAGGATTATGATGGTATTTTCTCAGTCCACAGTATGAGCAGCATGCAAACCACAGAACTATTGTGACTTCTTTCTTTCAAAAGAGATGAAAGATGGAGTAGAAAGCAAAGATGAATTTCACAGTTGCACCCCCAGGGATGGACAATTCTGGCTTCCATAAAACTAACCATAATTTCATAGAAGTGCTGTTTGGCAGTCTTGTGCAATATGAGTGCACAAATTCTTTATTCAGAATATCAAAACTTATTTTCTGTACCATGATATCTGTTCTGTTTCTAAGAGCAAAAAAGTACAGATCTGTAAAATATAAAAAGGCTGTTTTATTCTTGAGTAGTGCTTGCAGTCAAAATGTATTGTGTGATATACTAGGTTAGGAAAAGAAAAAAGATAACTGAGGTGACGTGCCTTGTAGAAATGATGTTAAGAGCTGTAAGAAAGAAATTCAGCTTCAGTATGGCCAGAGAAAACAGTATCTCTCTGCATTCTCAATCATAAGTTGCCGTGTTTCAGCTCTGTGCAGCTGTTGAAATACAGATAAGTTTGGGGTAGGATTTGAATTAGGCCATTTACTGTCTGCATCATTTATAGCTCTTTCTGAATTTACTTAACTAAGTTGTAGCAGTGCTTCAGAAAAGGGAGCCTCTGTAAGGTGACTAGGTCTTAGAGTAATGTAATAGTGGAACAGAAACATTTCTCTGAATCTGACAAGGGAAAGATGATATTTGTCTGAAAAACAAAAAATGATAAATTTGAATTACTATCTTGGACATGGATATGGACTCTAACTTGTAGTGCTTCCCCTATAAAACTCATAAACAATATCTCAGATTTAGTGCCTGTTAACCTATCTGATGGTAGACATATTGAAAAAGTCAGGATCTCAGCAACATCAATTACACTCTTCCAAAGAGGAGAATAGAAAAAAAAAAGAGAGAAATCTGTTCAAAGTATATAATCATGTTGGTCAAAACTAGTGTTTTACTTGCATCAGTTGTTACTTCCAAATATTACCAATCACCCAGATTTCAGTACAAGTTTGTAGAACAAAGGGGAGAGGACAATCACTTTCAAATGTTAAACATTGGTACAGGGCAAACAAAGTCAGAAATTTGCTATCATGAATAAATCCAAGTTATAACAAGTATTGGAAATGACTTGAATAGAAAATAGACCTGAGATCGCATTTCACATAACTGTGTCAAGAAAAGTACTATGCCAAAAGTGAGAGGGTAAACTTTTAGAAAGAATCCTAAAGCTCTGCTTCTCATCTCTAATTTCTGTAGTAGATAAACACAACGCCAGTTAAGTTCTGGGAAATGTTAAAAGTCGCATTCAGATGGTTGGGCTTCTTTTCAGAAAGCTATCATCAGAACATTTCAAGATACTTAGCGATTTAGAAGTAGGGGAAGAGTTTTCTTTTTTAGCTATACTGGCTGTTGAGACATTTCCTTAACTCGTCTTCTGAAAAAAGATCAAACAGAAGAACGTGCAAACCTTGAACAACTCACTTATGCAAAAAAGGATCAATTTTCCAATTGCTTTAAAATTGTTTAGGAGGGAGAAACAGGTGGCATTGAGATAAAGGGAGGAAAACAGATGCTGACATGAAAGTAAAGGTGAATATGGGAGAAGCAGTACCATGCTGCAACTTATGCTCATGTAGGAAAGCTTTAAAACCTTTCACATAGCTGTTTATCAGAATTATAAACAGCTATGGAAAACACTAGAAAAGGTGCAATTAAACAGATTAATATCATCACAAACAGTGGTCTTTCCAGAATAGTAGGTATTTGAAAGAAATGGCACTGAGAGATCCAACTGCAGTGAAATTTATCATACAATGCAGCAAAATTTGTTATCTCTGTGTGGTGAATGCTCTTTGAAATCTCAACTGGTTCGTTCCAAAATAGATTCAACTGGGATAGGAAAAACAGAACACCACAATATTCTGAAGAAAATGACCCAAATACCTCTTGTTCCCCTACACACAGATGCACACTTACACACTGGTTCACATTCTTTACTTTGAAAGTTTGTGGACTTCTCCTATTAGCTCTATTAGCTGTGTAAGAATCATCTGCTGTTCACCACAATCTTTGTGATGCTAAGGCACCTAGCCTCTTCATAAGGGCTTGTAAGTGTTTGGCTTTTTACCATATCAGGCCAAGTGTAAATGAAAGTATACAATAGCACTGCTTGTGACATTGTGACATGGCTATATTATCCAGCTCCAAGTGTAGCACAGTGGCTGAGTTTTGAGATTATTCCATGAATGCCTCATATCTGTCATGCACAGTGAATTTCACTGTCAGTCCGCAGTTTTAAAAGATTCTTTTACTTCAGGGTGATCATTATGTTTGCAGCGTACTGTCAGTTTTCCAGGTTTTTAGCTTCCTTCTGGAAGCTGTAGCCAATGGAGCAATATAATACACAGTACCTCCTGCAGTGACAAATGCTAGTTTCCATATGTCGTTGTTTTACTTCAATCGAAAATATCCCCACTACCACACTCTGTGAATGTACACTTGTCTCAGTTCCAGGTGTTGCAGAGGTGCAGTTGTAAAGTACAGCTTATCACGGGAAACATTGCTGTGCTTAATGAAGTCTCCTTTGTTTCTGGCAGCTCTCAAAGTGCTGGTGTGTACATACATCGTTACATCCATGCAAACACTCATGTTACATACACAGACATTACAGTGCTGTAACAGTGTTCTTTTAATCATTATCACTAATAACATCATGAAAATCTTCTCACAGAGAAATAGAGTTTCTTTTGTTTGGAGATGCAGGCATCTTCATGCTGGACACAGTTTTACTTCTTACTATCCTTTTTAATAAAAGAAGAAAATTATATATTATAAATATTACTACATAAATACATATTATATATGATCAATTTTATAACATATAATTATCAGTATCCATAGGGTTTGAATGGATTACTTTTTGTTCTGTGCTTTATAAGGAAGAAAAAAAATAACAGAAGATTATTGTTGATTGTTTATTTTGGGTTAGCTCAGCTGGAACACCTCCTTAAGACTTTCTGACCTACTCCATAGTATTTTGTTTCCTGTCCTTCCTTAGCTGATGCCTGCAACATGTCGGTTTAGTCTTCTTTCTGTAACAAAAAATATGCTTTATGTTTGAGTTTAAATTAGTAGTTTTTACATATATACATAGATTTTTACTTTGTTTTTAACACTTAAGATGAAGGTGTTAACATCACAGCAATGTTTTTATGGAGTTAACATCTTGGAATAATTAAATACAGTGGTTAATCTTCAATTATTGAACAATTATGAGTATTCTCTAATATTTAAGGCTACTTGCTTTCAGTATTACTTATGTCCTAGTTCAATAATATTTCACTTTTCATTATTCTCTCTCAAAGTTTCATATATACATGCTTAATCCACAGTTCTCTCAACCTTTAACTACAGAAGAACTGATAGCACTTGATGGATTTCCTCTATGTTTCAACCCTCTTTTACTTTCTTGACAGCCTAAGATTCTTTCTGTTATTTATATATGCTGTGCTTACATATTTGCATGAGAAAACTCTAGTGAAATCAATAATTACATTACTAGGTCTGGTTGCTTTATGTTCTTATATTTCTGCAGTTTTCCAGAACTTAATTGACACTGATAATTCCATTTAACTGGTAAGATTAGTTGCTTACACTCACCTCTTACTTGAGTCTGAAGCATTATGTTTACATTTGCTGTTATTCTTTCTTTACTAATTTGCGACTTTTGCTGCATCTTTGAACATCCCCGGTCACTCATTGCACTTTCACAGCAGGTGCTGGCCATTTATACTACAGGCTTTTTTCCTGCTTTGTAAATGAGCTTTTGCATCTACTGTCTCTTCATATTGTTGTTATTAACCTCTGCAGCAAGACAGCGTCTATTAGTAATCACTCTTCTCACAGCTCCTCTGATTTCTTCTATTTGAATATTCTGCTCCTCTCTTTGCTTGATAAACCTCATTTGCTTTCTGCACTCTTTTCATCAAAGTAGACCATCTAAATTGCACCAAGTACAGCCTGGGTGTGATAACTCCAGTTTTGCATTATGTTGACAGATGTGTTAGTATCCAGCAGGTTAACAAGAGTCTTCATTTCACAGTCACCATTACAAATTTACTTCTTTTTCACTTGGCTACTCACCTTCTGCTACTTTTAAGAGCACTGAAGATTCACCCTGGCAAAAGTATCATTTTATATGAACGTTAATTCACTCTGTTCACACTCTTGCACACTTAGGTTCTTTTTGTGAGAGTTTGATCTTACTGCTCCTTTATATTTTACAATATCTCTTGCTCAGATCTGGAGATATAGTTTTATTCCCAGTAGGTGCACACAAACACACACATACACAGAGATGACCAGTGACAGATAACATGGACAGAATAGTGCTTTTATAAGTACCTTATACACACAAACAGCACTCACACAAGCACAAACAATATAGCTTCTTGCCAACTCATTAGTCTCAGAGCTAGGTAGTGGATTTTACACACTCTCACAAAGAATCTCTCTGGTACCTTTTGTATTCTTCTGTTCCAATCCTGCAAACAAGATGCCAGATGCCACATAGTACCTGCTCATCATTCACTGGGCACCCTGAAACGACCATTAGCCTTAACCAGCCACGTAACAAGCCCAGCTGGCTGGTTGAAAATGTGGTGCCCTGCATCCATCTGTTCTAGGGGGCATGTTCCATTGCTAAGTAACTCTATTACTGTTGTCCTGGCCCAGATCATTCTGGAATGGTCAGGTTCTCCTTTCCTCCTTTCAGCACATTTTGTAGCTGAGTTAAGAGACTAGTGTTTGTTTGTTCAGCAACACAAAACTGAAAACCTAATAGTTCAGTGATCAAAAAGTAGTAAATATGTCATTATTATAGCTGCATCATTTTGGACCTGATTACACACAGCAATAAAGTTACCAATAATTACTTTTCAGCCTCGCAAATCACATACAGCTACCACTAAATTACAGCCCTTCCCTGCCCATCCCGCTTAGCAATGGGCACAACCCTGTCCTTCCCCACTCTGCTGTCTTATGCCACATACCATCCTTTCCCTTTGAATTGTTTAAATCACTCTCTTGCTTTTCTAAATAGCTTGTAGCTAGTTAAGAGCGGATGTCTTGCTTATAAGCTGCCATCATGAAATCACAGGTAATCATCAATTTTAAACAACGAAGGAAAAAAACATTATCTTACAGTCTGGGTATTAAGACCACGCTGTAACCATAACCCTATTACTCTCAGAACAGGAAAGTTAGAAGTACCTGGGTGTTTCTATAGCAGTGCTTGTAGTAGTCTGCAATAATATTTTAAAAAGAAGGAAGCAGCTAAAGAAGGCTAAAGACTAAGGTGCCCTGTAGGAGATTTTTACTGAAAGAGATCCTTTAGGTCTTGTGGCAGGACATTTGAAAAGCTTCTAGTTTCACTAATCATCTCTTTTTATAAAAGAATGTAAGAGTGCTAGCAACTTAGTCCATGCCTGAAGATGGTGTATTTTTTTTTAATTTCTCATTACTGTATATTAATATTTTTCTACCTTGAAACTCTTGAAGAGAGAAAGTTGCTTTTACTTTATGTGAGGGGGACTGTGACAGAAAGAGAGCAAGCACTAGTAAAATTTGTAGAAGTGTGCATTAAAAAAATGAATTGTGCCAATATTCTTAACTCTCAGATCCATTCTTTAATCATGAGATCATGCTTCAGCAATAGCAATCTGTACTGTATGGCTTCCTCCCTCCAATTGTATACATTTGTACTTAAAACTCTGCAGTAGATGTGCCAGTTCATTTGGAGCGCCTGTTCTTCCCCATACGGGTCTGATTTGCATTAGGAAGATAGATGGAAAATTCAAATACTCAGGAAGGCTGGTACTAGTTGAGATGCATATTGCATTTCTTTTCCCTCCTTGCCAAGTCTTTTTCTGTGGTTGTATCTTCAGACCTTTAAACCCAGAACTTAATGCAGAGAGTTTATTGGTTTCCAGGTAGTGGTCTGAGGCTCAAACCACCACAGGTGTGTGGCTCGGGTGTTAATTGGGTGATGGATGCAGAAAAATCAGGAATGCAACTCAACAGTTAAATCAAATTAAAGCATGACTACAGCTGATTACAGTGAGCTTTGTATCAAACCCTATGGGGATTTAGAAAATAATACGCATTGCAACAAATCTAAAAACCCCTGAGGTTCCCTGATTTTCCTATTCACAGAAGTATCAAATAAGTTTCTTTTCCTGATATAGTTGTGTTCTGCTGAACTACAACGTTCAATAGTAAAAAGTCAGAACAGTTAATGATGTCTAAACTGTTAAAGAGAATAGTTAACTGTTAAAGAGAATAATAGCTTATTTTTTTAGGAGAAAACACAAGTGTGCCTGAGCAATTTACTTCAAAATTTCCTTGATTTTACCCTTAAAGACATTTGTTCAAAAAACTTCTACTAAGAATAGCTTGGAATTCACTGAAACAGGTAATAATATTGCATATGGAGGCCAGAATGTCAACAGCCTGTGTGTGACTATCTCTGTACACTCAAATCATTACAAAAACAATGAATATTCTTGTTTCCCATCCTGCTGTTATCTTGGAGAGTATCTTGGTTTGCCTATACTCCAAAGGAGATATTTCCTTCCCTTTACCAAACAGGCAGGTACCTGGCTGTTCAGAAACGAGGTGATTGCCTTTTGAAAGCTGGTTATAAACAGAAACTTTGAGACTTAGTCCTGCTGACTTGCACAACTTTCACAGAGAATCTTAACATGCAGGTAAAATAAATCCTACTGGTGAAAACTGAGAGGGAAAGTAGAGTGGTTGACTTCTATTAAATTGTCAAAGACAATGTTATGGGCAGTTTTGAAATCTGCAGTAATACATAAGCAGTGTGGTTTATGCTTTCAGAATACGAAATTGAGAGATCGTTTTTCCTGAGAATGAAGTGTGTCCTAGCCAAGAGGAATGCAGGATTGACATGCAGTGGCTACAAGGTAATGTATATAAACTTTTATTTTCGCATATTCAACAAGAGACACGTTTGTTTAGTTAGCTTATTTTTAAGTATATGTGGCTAAAAGCAAAGTCTTTGATGGAAAGAATCACAATAGATGCAAAAGTGCTGATTGCAGATTCGCTCAGTAATGCAGATCCAGAATCTCTCACAGAAAGCTGGAGTTTGTTTTGTGGCACATTCTCATATCCTGATCCCCTGATGTTCCAGACTGGGGTCTGAAGAACACCCACAAGGTGCAAAGAGAGTGAACAGCCAGGTCTTATTCCCTTATGAAAGTGGAGGAAGATGAGGCAAGAGCCCAGACGCAAGAACTTAAAAATCTTCCCATATCCCTCTGCCTTGATCTTACCATGCTTTTTCTGTGCAGTCACCCAGTTGCACAGGTCACCTCACTGGCCTGACTAGAATTACCTCGACATTAATGTGACCATAATGTTGCCGTGAATAATCATTCAGCTCAGGGTTTGATCTATACTAAACTACCAAGTTTGTTTTCAAATCCCACTGCTTGCATCAATTTTCTCTTTACTGAGTGAAACCAGAAAGCCACAGCAAATGCTGAAATTCTACAGTAACATCTGCCATTCAAGTAGTTCTTATTTTCAGCTTTACAGTACGCATTAGCTGCTCTTTAAGATGTACAATAAAATTTTGTCACTTAAACATCAGGAGAGAAGGATATTTCACACGTATCTGGTGAGGATGTTTTGTTTGAGTCTTTCAAGATCAAAAGGAAAAGTGTGCAAAAGAAGCAGAGCTCATTTAAGGGAGGTATTCAAAGTCCAGACATTTATCTGCATATTAACATTGCTATCTACCTGTTACACTGAGAAATCTTCATCATGTGGGTGCTTGTTTGCTCTGCTGCTTCCTAACAAAAATTGTTCTGTTTCAAAGTGAAATCTGAAATCAGGTAAAAAAAACAGGGCTTTTAGGGGTGGTATCTGTGTATGGTTTTCTTTTTTTCCACGTATGGCTGGCAATTAGAGGAATCACTTTTCTCTTTTTCTTCATTAGCACAAATTTATACAGTGAATAATTTAAGAATGTATTTATTTAAAGAGATGTTGGCTTAAATTAATTGTCTTTGACTGCACTTAGAGTCAAAATTTAATACTATTGAACATATCACGTGAATAACTGAAGTGGAGGAGAAACTCAGTAATCAAATAGTATGAGAATTCGGATCTACCAGGAGATCTTAAGTTCTGATTGTTACTGTGCTGTTGCTAATAACTCCCTTATTGGAGACGAGGAAAGGAGGATATACTGGAGGAGCCTATTGGTAGGTGACTGTTTAGTAGGTTGACTGGAGTACTAAATACACTGGAAATAAATTCCTTTACATTAGATGCAGTTAAAAGTCAAGCAAATATAGAAATTAAGCTGAAGGATGTGTAAAATGTATTTCTGGTTCCCCACAAAGCCCAGACAAGTGTCCTGCCTGTTGTTTGAAGTAGAAAATTGGCAGGAGCAGAAATAATTACAAAATATTAACAATACATTAAATAAATCTTATCTTCTGGAAGAGTCCCTGGATTACTTTTTCCCTCTCTTTAGCTGACATTGTGAATTTTTACAGGCTAACACTGAAGTTATCACTCCTATGGTTAGGAATTGTATAGGGTGATTCAGGAAACTGGTCTCAAGACACTGGGTTTGGTCACATAACGAAAGAATGTCTGACATATCTGAATGTGAACCTGAACTTGATAGAAGAACTGTTATTTAAAACTCATTTCCAGTGCATTTACACATATAACATTCAGTCCTTACAAATGTGACACATTAATTTCCACCGGATATTTGAAGTGGGTATTACTATAAGTCATTTGAAATAGCACCTTATAGATTTTTGATTAACAAAAAAGAAATGTATACCTAGGAAAGTTTAAAATGTTAACTAAGAAGCAGTCTAGATAGCCTCTAAGAGCATGTTCTTTAGTACTGGAGTAGTCATACTAGCAGTAAATACAAAAACTGCATTCATTGTGTTTTAATCTCCATTTATAAATGAACCAGAATTCTGAAGCCTTAACACACTATGCAGTAATTGTGTTATAAGGGTGTATTGCTTTACAACCTCATTGAAACTGGGTGGTCAGCTGACTTGCAGCCTCTTACATTGCCACCAGATATTGAGCGTGTTTTTCTCTCATGCCAGGTGATCCACTGCAGTGGCTATTTGAAGATACGGCAGTATATGCTCGATATGTCTTTGTATGATTCCTGTTACCAAATCGTTGGACTTGTGGCTGTAGGTCAATCTTTACCTCCCAGTGCAATCACTGAGATCAAACTTCACAGTAACATGTTTATGTTCAGAGCAAGTTTGGACTTAAAATTAATATTCCTAGATTCCAGGTAAGCACTTATTTCATTTCTAGCATCATACCTTGTCTTGAATGCCAAAATATAAAAGCCTGTATACCTTAACTGATAGTTGCATACATTTTCATAGAGTTAGCTAAAGCCTTGCTGTGATTAATACGCAGATGAGCAGTAATAATTTTTACCTTAAAGGGCATACATTTTAATACGCAAACCCAGTAAAAGCAATATGCATGCACCATCATCCATAATTTAAACAAGGGCAACAGACACACTGAGATCAATTGACTTGCCAGGGTCATCCAGAACTTTTGACACAGTAGTAGGAAAACAGACTATTCTGCACTTTAGTTTAATGCCTTAACAATGAACCCACCTGTACTAATTGTAGTTACTACAGTGAAAATGAATTCCATTGGCTACTACATGAAAATACAGCCTTCCTGAAGAAAACTTGGGAAAATGGCTATTGCTTAGGAAAGAGAACCTGCTCTTGATAGATGTAGCTCACATATCAGCTAAGAAGTGAAGAGCACAAACCCAGAACTGAAGTAATTGCGAAACGACTCACAAATCCCTTTTCAAGAATATGGTATCTTTTACGTACACAATGGTTCTTTGTACAGTACACTTCAAGATACCTTAAGGGGAAAAGCCCAATTCCCAGACAATATAACAGATCTGACCATTGACAAGATCATCATTCATTAAAAATCCCTGCATGTGGAGCAGTATGTCACATACTCTCTCATTTCCCTGACATGCTGGATTTGTGAAAAGCAGAAATGATATTTATGTGTAAGAGTGAAAAAGACTCTATATCCAAGACTGGAGAAGTTTTGCATGGCAGGTCAACCATTCAAGGACATGCTCTTTTTCCATGTTAAGTCAATGAGATAGTGAGACATCAGCTGCTAAAATACAAAGAACTAGTTGTTTCTGGATTTATTTATTTATTATTTTTTGGCATGCTTTACTTAAAGTAACAGCTACAAAGAAGCACAAGGGGTTCAGCAACATGTCTCTGCATGTGGAAAAAGGGAAATGATGTGCCTAAGAGGAACTGCCTGAAGACATAAGTCTCTTCAAAGGAGACAGTATAACCAGAGGTGTTGACAGGAACACAGATATAACCTGTACTGTTGCATAGCTGTGTTTACCAAAGAGCAAACAGGTGCCGTCCATACGCAGGACAGTTAAAATTATCAAGCACTATTAGAGCCCTTTGTTTTCCCAGCTGAACAAACCAAATTATTTTTTCTTGGAGTAGGAGCATACTGGGAATAAGACAAAATTGTTTTCATGCTTGCCTCTGGTATCTGTGCAAGGAGAAATGTTGCTAGATCTTTAGGGGTAAGTCACAGAGCAGACAAGCCAATATTACAGCCACAGAAGAACAGGTAAGTCTTTCTAGATACTCAATACGACATAAAACACGCAGGAGTTCATTTATCAAGGTAACTAGAAAGAAGAGTCACTTGTTTCTCTCTAAAGTGATCAGCAGCTTCTGATTTTGGTGGTGCAGACTTTTTTTTGCTGCTACATAGCTTACAAGGCTTTAAGGTACTCTAGAAGACAGAACTGATCATCTGTTTCTTTCTCTGTGTGCCTTGTCACACACAATAATCCTCAGAGTCCAAGCTCACTACGGTGGCTTTATGAGGGGTTGTTTTTATGTTAAGGAAGTCAAACAGCTATGTTTTTTTCTAAATTCAAATATTTCAAAAGTTTGGGTGTTCTTATACCTCTTAAAATTTTTTGGCCCATGAGAAGACTAAATTCAAAATGAGACTGCACTTCCAGAAAAATTCACCCCTGGCTTGGGTCTATGGCTTTTTGTTTGTTTGTTTTTGGATTAACCATCTCTGTACTCACCAATTAAGTGAGCAGGATGAACTGCCACCTTTGTTTAATTGCAGAAAGTTCAGAAGGAGCACTGAAATCTGAACAGAATCTTACACTGGTGTTTCACCATGCTGATAGGCTTAAGTGAGAATTTGGGCCCCTAGAATTGTAAGCCAGGAAGGACAGGGCACACTGTGGAGGAGAAGCACATGCATGTGCTCACATAGCATCATATAAAAAGAGAACGCATATACTCATTTTGCATTGGCAGTCCATGAGGCAAAGCTATGCAAGACTTTCCCAGATGAAGGTATCGCTAGAGAGATATGGATGCTTTTGTATTGTATTTGTAATAAATGCCATGAAGTCATTGGTTATTTTTTTCTGATTTCCTTCAGAATAATCCCCCTCACACTGTCTCCCAAGTAGAATGTAAAGCCAGTCTCTGCACAGTCCACATGATTACTTAGTGTTAGAGCAAGAGCAGATAAGATGCATAAGTTACAAAAAGAAAAATTACATTATCTGCAACCCTCAGTGACAAACCTTGTTTGAGATCTCTGCATTCCTTTCTGTAGATGCCACTGTATTCTTTGATACAGAATGTATCCATGCTAGTGTTTTAGTTCAGACCAGAAGCATCCTTGTGAAGAGTCCTGACCTTCTGCACTCACTGCACTGCAGTTTGTGTCATGAAGACACTTTAGGAATGTGAATTGGATTCCTTCCAGATGAGTCTAAACTGGAAGACAACCTTCAGGAGTATGTCCAAGGCACCTTGACTATTATAAAGCGTTCAGTTTACAGACCCAGTCTAGAGAAAGTCTTAGAAAAAGTCCCCAAATTAAGATATTGAGACTCCAGATCCTCAGCTTTAACTGTTTTACAGATCTCTTGCTCATGGACCATGTTGCTTGTTAATGTATAGCACTTTTGCATAGCGCTTCTAGTCTGCTGTTTTAGATGAAGAAAGCCCATGACAGCATAAAACACTCCCAGAAACACTCAGTAAAATAGCCAAATTATGGCCAAGTTGCACTTTGTACTTAAAGGATTTTGTTCTCAAGTAACAGCACTAAATCAAACAAACAAACAAACAAACAGACAAACAAAAACCAGTCAATTTTGATGAAGTTTGGCTTCTCAGGTGACTTTCAGGTGTGGCCTAGTATGTGGCCTCGTATAGGTCTGACCAGGGTAGCCTGGTTCTTCAACATCTGCAGAGATGCTGATGTCTCAGATCCTTTCATTTTTCTTCCACTTCTTGTCGTGTGAGGAAGTTTTTCTGAAGTCTCGCTTCAGCTTTCCTTTTCTAAGCTTGTGATCTTCATAGCTCCTTGTCTTTCTATATTCATAGCTGGAATAAGCTACTTCCTTCTGTTAGTCATTAGCTGGAATTTATTTATAGACCATGATCACAACCTCTATGGACTGACATACATGCTATGCTTGTATGTTTGCAAAAGCAAATGAAAATTTGTCAGCAGTGCACAAGAGTAGTTTTATTGTTTCGTGACTAGCTCCTCAACTGGATCTTTGTGCAAAGGATCACGCAGGGCAGTGGCAAAAGCCCAAAGCTGAAATAAGTAAAAGAACTCTTTTTCCTGTCTGTGTGTAAGGCTGGCTAGGGAATAGCTGCACCTTGCTTTGGCTGGGTTGAGAGGTTTATTTTCTTATAAAGATGAGGATTCTGTTTCCAAAACTAATATTTTGTCCTACAGTTTTTAGGTACCTGATTTTTTGGCACAATTAAGTGTTAGGTTTATAAAACTGAATATTCCTAGAGATTTTGCTTATTATGGAATCTTCCTTTTCTAGAGTGACTGAATTAACTGGATATGAACCCCAAGATCTGATAGAAAAAACCCTCTATCACCATGTTCATGGCTGTGATGTGTTCCATTTACGATATGCTCATCATCTGTGTAAGTAAAAAGAATGTAAGACCAAAATTTATTAAGTAGAGTGAGAAGTTTTGCAGGCAACAGGCACTATGCTGGAAAGAAAAGAAAGCTTTCAAAATCTTGACTGGAGATGGATTTTCAAAAGTGCTTGGCTATCACTTAAGGAAACCACTACTTCTGCAAATAAGCTAGATACTCAATATGCTGTGCTCCTGAAAAAAAAAAAAATCTGGCCACTTTTATCTTTGACATAAAGGATCTGAACTCCTTTGAAAATGTGGACTTGATTCTGGGTGGTGAACTCCTGAAGTTAAAAAAAAATACAAAAGAGCAAGTGAGTGAGCAAGAGGGGAAAATCTGGACTTTACTAGTCTCTGTTTTTAGAAGAAAAAATTATGCAACAGCTCCTCATTCCTCTGAAACATGTTAGTAATAATCAGCCCATGTCTGAAGTGAATGCAAACCCCAAAAATCCTGAGATGAATGTTCATTAATAGCATGTGGATGATGTTTGGAGAATGGAGTGTCAGGCAAAAAAATTACACGTTTAATAATTCCCCATCTGCCATCAGAGACACTAATCATATCTTCAGACATCTGGACTTGGGAAGTAGTTCATTCAGTAGCACATTAATTTGAGAAGCAAATTGAGGGAATCGCTGAAATCTGGACTTGGCTCAGTCTGCTGCAGCCCATACGATGCAAAGATGAAATCCAAAAACAAATGTTAGTGATTTTTTTTCCAGATTGTTCCTGCAGACTGAAAGCAGCCAGAGTCAAATCCTTCTTTTAGGCTTTCTGAAGTTCGTTCTTCACCTTACTTTGTGCTGTTCACGAGGATTTGGAAAATAAAGGAGGTTGTAATTGTTTTTGGCACAAATCAGTGCTGAAATTCCAAGTACTGAATTCTGTTGATGGCAGTATGCTATACCTGGGAAAGCAGAAGTTGATCTCTACAGCAAGTTCATATTTACCATAAAACTACTGAAGATTGTGTCATTACAAACTGAAAACCAGAATGACCAGGACACACTGCAATGTGTGTAATGGCCACCACATGAAGGGCACCCTTTTTGTAGTGCTAACCTCTGCAACTGGTTGTGAGTGTTGACCTATGCAGAAATCACGCTATACTGTCATGACTGCTAAAAATACCTATGTCAACCATTATATAGATGCTTCCAATATAGCCACAATCATCTCTGGAAAATGATTTATCAGTTTGAGAGCAGAGTCATGGGTAGCTCTGTGTATGCAGCATAAGACTTGTAGTTTGATTACTAGTTTGACCTGTGTATGACTGGAATTCTAAATAGAGACACATGAAGTTTACTGAATTACTCAAAAACCACAACCAAACTACACACAAGGAAAAAAATAAACATTAAGCAAGCAGAATGACTAAAAGCAGTTATCACAGAATCACAGAATTGTAGGGGTTGGAAGGGACCTCAAGAGATCATCGAGTCCAACCCCTCTGACAGAGCAGGTTCCCTACTGCAGGTTGCACAGGTAGGCGTCCAGGCGGGTCTAGAATATCTCCAGGGAAGGAGACTCCACAACCTCCCTGGGCAGCCTGTGCCAGTGCTCCATCACCCGCACTGTGAAGAAGTTCTTCCGCATGTTGGTGCGGAACTTCCTGTGCTCCAGTTTAAGGCCATTGCCCCTTGTCCTGTCCCCACTGACCACTGAAAAGAGGTTCCCCACCTCCATTTGCCTCCCGCAACTAAGATACTTATAAACATGGATCAGGTCCCCTCTCAGCCTTCTTTTCTCCAGGCTGAACAGACCCAGCTTACTGAGCCTCTCCTCATAAGGGAGATGCTCCAGGCCCTTTATCATCTTTGTGGCCCTCCGCTGGACTCTTTCCAGGAGGTCCCTGTCTTTCTTATACAGGGGAGCCCAGAACTGGATACAGTACTCCAGCTGAGGCCTGACCAGGGCAGAGTAGAGGGGGAGGATCACCTCCCTCGACCTGCTGGCAATACTCTTTTTAATGCACCCTAGGATCCCATTGGCCTTCTTAGCCACCAGGGCACACTGCTGGCTCATGGCCAACCTGTCATCTACCAGGACCCCCAGGTCCCTCTCTGTAGAGCTCCTCTCCAGCAGGTCATCCCCCAGCCTGTACTGGTACATGCGGTTATTCCTCCCCAGGTGCAAGACTCTACACTTGCTTTTGTTGAACCTCATCAGGTTCCTCTCTGCCCATCTCTCCAGCCTGTCCAGGTCTTGCTGAATGGCAGCACAGCCTTCTGGCGTGTCAGCCACTCCCCCCAGCTTCGTGTCATCAGCAAACTTGCTGAGGGTGGACACTATCCCCTCATCAAGGTCGCTGATGAAGACATTGAACAAGACCGGACCCAGCACTGACCCCTGGGAACACCGCTAGTTACAGGCCTCCAACTGGACTCTGTGCCGCTGATCACTACCCTCTGAGCTTGGCCAGTCAGTCAGTTCTCAACCCACCTCACAGTCCACTCATCTATCCCGCATTTTCTCAGCTTTGCTATCAGGATGTCATGGGAGACAGTGTCAAAAGCCTTGCTGAAATCAAGGTAGATGACATCCACTGCTCTCCCCCCATCTACCCAGCCAGTGATGTTATCATAGAAGGTTACCAGGTTGGTCAAACACGATTTCCCCTTGGTGAATCCATGCTGACTACTCCTGATAACCTTCTTCTCTTCCAATTGCTTGGAGATGGCACCCAGAACAAGCTGTTCCATCACCTTTCCAGGGACAGAGGTAAGGCTGACTGGCCTGTAGTTTCCTGGATCTTCCTTCAGTTATCTAGATACTGTACCTGAATTACAAAGATAAATTATTGAAAAGTTTAAAATCAGAAGAAAAATGAGAGACATACATAGAAATTTATGAAAGTTTCAAAGAAACTACATGCCAAGAAGAAAAAAAACCATAATGCTTGGTCAACAATGGGAATAGTGAAGACTCATGGTCAGAATACTGAGGAATATGAATTATTAAAACAGATGTGAAGTGTACAAACTTCCTCTGGGGAGCACTGTTATAGCTCCCCCACCATCCATCAGCAAATGTCTGAAGAACATGAACAGCAAAATGTTGGCAGTACAATTCTATAAAACAATCTGATGATTAAATGTAATCCGGTGAAGAAATCTGGAGAGAAACTTCTTACACCTAATAGGGGTATTGAGGGGGGAAGAAAAAAAAAAAAAAGGAAAAAGAAAGGCAACACTAATGTGGGATAACTAACTGCTCTTTCTAAGAGGAAAAAACGTCCCAAACTGAAGGTCAGAAGATAGTGAACTTCAAGTTAGGCAGCATAGAGAACAAAACAAAGGAAACAGTGAAGGGAACAAGTTAGAAGGAGTGTAACAAGAACAGCAGACTATGAGGAAAGTGTAAACGTCAATATTTGCCTAAGGTGTCCTGGCAGCGAATAGCATTTCCTGTTTTAAACATCGGTTTTTCTTCCAGCCCTTTGAAAAAGCTTCTGATGTTTGAACTAGTGTTATTTATTTCTATAGCACCATCAATATACATAGTGTTTTCTCTACCACTGGGGAAATGTGGCCACACAAAATAATGAGTCCTTGCCTCTTGGAATCTTGCATTCTAAGAGACAGGATATAGAAGCTCTTCCAGTACAGACAAGATATTCCTCTATTCCAGTACAGACAAACTATTTTTCTGGCCTCACAGAAATCCCTTAATCTGTACCATCATCTCTGAAGAGGATTTTGTGCGTTCCACATATTGTAGCATCATTGCTTTTCCCACATTATAAATTCTTAGAAGAATTGCATCTCTGTGCCTTGGCAAGGCAACTCGCAGCCCCAGCTGATGTCATCACCTAACAGTTGTGCTGCTTCCTGGAAGTCAATCTATGTATTTATAGAATCCATCTGACTGGAGAGCGCTGTTTGCTGTCCATAGCATTGAATTTGCTTTTGCTTCCACAGCAATCAAACCTTCTGGCAGAGCTGCACTAGTTTTTAAATGGTCAAAAGAACTGTAGAGTCTGCTAGGGCACCATTCCCTGACCACACTGCTTAAGGAGCCAGATCGATGACGTGTCAGGTTGTATGTGCCAGGGATGCTAAAACAATAATTGCTGTGAGTGTGGAACTAAGAATTCCATTTTTCTTAGTGATATCTTGAAGTGTAGGCTGGTGACTCCCAGTCATATGCCCGTGAGCCTGCTGGAGCCTTTTAAAATAGACATCTGTGACAGACCAGACGGACCAGCCCAGCCAGCCCAATGCCTTTTTCAGCTTGCCTCCTAAACCAGGAGGGAACCACAACAGAGGAACACCCAGTTACAAATTGCACATTTCAGAGCCAGGGCTAAAGCCACTGAATCCTTCCCATCTCAATTGCAGTGGAGGCCACCAAGAAGTCTGAGCATACACAGATCATCTTGGTAGTGGATTTACCTCACTCCCATTTCTGAGGTTTCCCAATCAGCATCAAACAGGATAATTTAACAAAGGGTCAAATGGAAATTGACCTCATTTACTGTATTGGAAGCACAGCTACTGTCCCTTAGCCAAGGTCAGACTTTCCCCAGACTGCTAAAAATGCAGGAGACATGGAGTCCTCCCCCTGTCCCGGGAGAAATATTGGTTTATCCATGTAATTAGGAAGGAAAGCTGAACACTGTAGTCTTTAGTGGTTTTTACATCTTTTAAAGTCCTGTCTTAACTGGAGAGCTAAAACAAGGATTTAGGAAAAAAAAAATTAGGAGTTAGAGGGAAAGAAAAGTCAAGACTGGTCCCAAAGCATCTGGAAGAACTGATGGTTCAGGTAGTGAACCATCAGATCGTTAGATTCCATTTTGGAAGACTGAGGCCACGTTACGAAACATATCTGTTAGACGATCTGGGCCAACATATAAAGCACCATTGCTAGAACTGTACCATTAGGACTACAGAACAGCAAGAAGTGTTGTGATGCTATGGCACACAGTTGTTTATCAACAAATACTTTTAGAACAGGCTTATATGGCATTGTTACACTGAATTGTGAGTAGCAAATACAACACATTTGTCTTGATATTGTGCACTTAAAGAGTATATGTGTCTGTATATTTACTGGCTTTGTTTACAAACTTACATACATTTTTCCCCATGCTTTTTTTAAATATCTGTACATATGTCCCCTTTATCCCCTTTCACTTGAGTATTCTGTGTAGATATGTAGGTGTGAGAAAGAACACCTACAAGTATGAGGCAAAAAGATGACAAACTTCACACACTAAATAGTAGTGGTTTGGTGTTAGCAAAGACAGGTTTTTGAATGTTCTGCAAGATGTTATTTATCTTGTTGCTTTCTGAACAAATGATTGCCATATCCTATAATGGCAGGAGAGCTGACACTTCCAGGAAGACCTGTCTATAATCATTTAATAAGAGCTTGATTTTCTTAGGGAGATTTTCTGTATTTGAAGAAAACTGAATATGTTGTGACTTGTGCAGAGAGTAAACAGTCCAGACAGAAGACCCATATGCAACAGACTTAAAGGATTTTTTACCAAGAACAACTCTTGCTGTCTTCCTTTGGGCTATTCACATCATCCACATTATTACAATCTCTAATTACTATTGAAATTACAGACCCACACTCTCCCAAGTAACAAGTGAACAAAAAAAAGGCAAAGCCAGTGATGACTGATAGCCATATAATTAATAAGCAGATTAAACAAACCAAAAAAGATCATGCACTTTTTACTTTTTTGTTCTCTAATATTGGATGCCCTCCCTGTCAGAAGAATCTCACATGAATACTAATTATAAAGCTGTATATTTTAATGTCAAGTGATCCTTTGCTCTTGTAGAGTTGGCTGAAAGAGGAAATAATTGGTTTTTTGTCTTACTGTGTATCTGCTTCTGCACCAAGCACGTATACTGAGAGAGCAAAGTTAGAGTGAGCTTTGATAATGAGTTCAGTGTAATACAAATCCTACATCTGAAAGCAGTAATTTCATTTATTATGTATTATACAAAGCTACAAGGAATTGCTGCTATTGATCAATTTAATTTTTTAAAAAAATTTTTAGCAATAGTTTGAGTATCAAGATCTGTCCCTTATTTTCTAATTTAAAATAAATGATTGTATAGGAGACTGAGAAGATGGAGGTTCCTAAACAAATGCTTCAGGGTTACACAAGAGCAAAAGAATTGTTGAAGGCCGTGAATTATCTTCTGGTGATTCATTAGATAAATGCCTGGCTCTGAACCAGAAAGATTTGTAGCTAGATTAAACATTTAAATACGCCGCACAACTCCTATTATAGCATAGCCTTATGCCGAGATATTTTTATTCACAAAGAATCCAGGCTGGCATTTACAGGATTACATTTCTGGTGAAATCTATCTAATAACTGATTTATCTCTCTGGCCCTGTCTTTATTTGTGTGTCTAAGAACCAAAAAGCATTTTAATTTTTCTCTTTTAAATCAACCTACAAAATGTAGAGCTTACAGAGAAAAACTGTCATAGCAACATAACATAAAATGCACTGCAAAATACACAATTATCTTTCAAGCTATAAATATCAAAAGCGCTTCCAAATACATTGGAAAAATTTAGGACAGTTGCCTCCACTTCAAAATACTTTTGCTGCCTTGAACTTCTCATTTTCAGTTAGAAGATTAGAAACAGTAAGTGTTTTTGCAGAATGTAAGCAGAAGAGAGCAGGGCGAACTGAAAAAGAAGACAAACCTTAATAGTTCACAAAATATTATTTGTAAACAACAATGTGACACTGTGAAACTATATAAAGGAGCAGGATAGATACCTTTGCAAGGAAGCTATTTTAAGTTCTGTGGGAGAAGGAATTCCAAGAGAGGGGGAGGAGGGCGAAAAGTCCCTCCCTTGCAAATAAATCTCTTCAGGAACTCCCTGGATCAGAAGTCCAAGCAATGTGAAATGTTTTTTTTTATATTTACTCACAGTGTTGGTGAAAGGCCAAGTCACAACCAAGTACTATCGACTACTGTCCAAGCATGGAGGCTGGGTTTGGGTACAGAGCTACGCTACCATTGTGCATAACAGCCGTTCATCACGGCCTCACTGCATAGTGAGTGTCAATTATGTCCTTACGTAAGTCAAAATACTTTGTACCATTACATGTTATCAGTAATTGATTCATTACTAATCAAATCCTTTAAGTTTGCTTTACTTTTGTCTTCCAGTATCATTTTGTGTTTGCATGTTACAGCCACTTTTCTCCCCTCATATCCTGTCTCTTTTAGCTTTAGAAGCACATTGAGCTAAAAAGAGCTAGTATTTATGATGATTGTTTCACATACCATATGCTTGAACGTGTAGTACCACTGGTAGCTATTTGTGTTAGACGTGGACCCTGGTTCTGTAACTGCCATCAGAACTGCAGGGGTGCTGTCCTGACACAGGGCTACCCAGCAGAGGTCACAGTGTCAGTTTCTGAGACAGAACTGGTAGAAAGTGTTACTCCTTTCAGAGCTGGGTGGATCACCAAAGATTCCCTCGCTTGCCTTGGGTTGCACAGACGATACTCACAACAGCAAGCAGCACCTTACCGAGCTTGTGAACGTACAGTGGTTTGGATTTGCCATTTCTGAATTTTGGTTCAGGTTACGGAAGTGCTTCAAAATTCCTATATCTTGGTACAAACCTGAGAGAGACAGAAATCCACATGGGATAAGACGGATAAGTAATAATGAAATAGATTGTGCCTGACAAGACTATCTATCTGTTAAAAAAAAAAAAAAAAAAAAAAAAAGGTAGTGTTCAAACTTCGGGTTGAACAACAGTGGAAAAAGGGAAGAAACTACACACCCTTTTGTCTAGATTTGTCCATTTCTTAACTGGCTTCAAAGAAAGTTGTGTTTGTGTGATGTTTATGTTAAGGTCATATGTGTTTGAGTATTATAATGCTGTTTCTACTTGCCTTAGTTTCTAGCTGAGACAGAAGTTGCCTTTCTCATAGTGTCTGGTATGAAGCTATGTTTTGATTCTAGAAGAAAATAAAGCCTATAACATACTGATTGTTTGTACTTGTTGTTTGGCAGCATTGAACAGAGCCGAGAACATTTCAGTCTCTTAGCTTCTTGTGTTGCTCTGCCAGTGAAGGGTTTAGTGGGGCACAGGGAACTGAGAGGGGACAGGAACAGGGCAGTTGACCAAAACTGACCAAAGGGATTTCATTCTGTATCATATGACATCATGTAAATATAAGGGAGGGGGGTTAGCTGGGGAGTGGCCGCTGCTCAGGGACTTGGCTGGGCATTGGTCGGTGGGTGGTGGGCAATTGCTTTGTGCATCATTTATTTTTGTATATATATATATATATGTACAATCACAGTTATTTCTTTTACTTCCTTTGCTGTCTTAGTAAATAGCTTTTATCCCAACCCACGAGTTGCTGTATCTACTCCTAATTCTCTCCCCCATCCCATCTTGGGTGGGGGGGGACAGGGGGCTGAGCGAACGGCTGTGTGGGACTTAGCTATATGCTGGGTCAAACCACAACACTGCTACCTGGCCTTGAAGAGTTAAAATGTACGAGTTGAACAACCATACAAAATTTCCTCAGCCTACCTAGGTACATTGGCCAATGCTGTCCTCATTCTTGCACACATGTGAGAGCCAACAGCAGTAAGGAAAGACTCAGTCCCACAATCTGCTTGAGTCCCATGAGCTGAGGCAGGTCATTCGAGCAAAAAAGAGGAAACTGTACCAGAGACATAAGAGCGAAATCTCAAATTGAATTTACTTCCAGGTTATTTCCCACCAAAAAGTGATAGAAATTAGTTTTAGGTAGGAATTGAGAGAGAAGTAGCTTTTTTTCTAGCTTTCCTTTCAAAAATATGCTCCATTGTTGCTACTGACAACATCAGATGAGACCATTTAATTATCAGAAATATGTCAATTCATGTTTCAGTAGATGATCCACAGTCTGCCCTTGGTTTGTTTTTTTATCCTCTTTTGTTCAAAAATCTGCCTTGTATGTAAAACAAATAAAATTGAACAGAACAGTAGAGAAATGAAAGTCCAGAGACTATCTGAAAAACAACATTGCAGCTCCTATGACCCAGTTACAAGGTCATTGTGCTGGCCAGAGAGGAACATTGCTCCTTTTCCTCTCCTCAGAGCAAGCTGTGAGAGCCAGGGAGGAAACCAGCACCTGACTGAGGAGACAGGTGAATTGATCTGTGTCTTCCTATCAGCTGACATGGCTATGATTCCAAATACAGGGTGCCACGGATGGCTGAGAAGTTGGAACAGCTTAAGCTCAGAGAGCAGAGATATTTAGTGCAAAGATGCTAACTCTGTTCCCAGTGGAATATTTGCGATAGACTCCCATGGAAACAGGATCAGACCATAAAATTCACTGCCTGCTAGCATCGCCAGTCTAGCAGACTTAGTGAAAATTTTGGAAGAATGAAAACATCGTGGGAGCTAACACATATTTTCAAAGGAGCTATTTTGGATTTGTGCGGTATGTTTGAGTATGTAATTTATTGGACTGTTCTTTTGCAGAGATATTGAGTATAAGGAACTTCAGTTGTCACTGGACCAGGTTACCATTTCTAAGTCACAGTTTTCATGCAGAAACTCAGTATCTACCTCGCAGGAAACAAGGAAAATAGTAAAACCCAAAAGTAATAAAATGAAGGCAAAACTCAGAACAACGCCTTACCCACAACAGGTAACTTTTCCAGCAATATTTACCTGTCAGTTATTGTGGTAGAGTCTTTGGGCCAGGATAAAGATCCTCTGAAACAGAACTTACTGTAAAGCTGACTACAGTATGCTCCGCTGCAAGAACTCCCTTGTAGGCCAGAATATAACGTGACACTTTTGTTCTTGGGGTGGACAGCACAAGCAGTACCAAACAACACTGGCAAGTGATGTAAACAGAAGGGCTTGGATTTGGAGGATATAAAATACTTTAAAACAACAATGTGTTTTCTCGGTAAAAAGAAGAAAGCAATGTATTAAGGACAGTTGTAGCGTAGAATGCATCTCATTCACTGTTGATATGCAGTGTTTTTAAAGTCGCATAAATACTGGCAGTTTCCTTATGCCAGAGAATGCTTCATAAAAAGGAATCCTAGAAAACAGAGCACTGGGATGGGATTTGGAATATCTGCCACTGTCAGTGGATGAGCTAGAACTAAATGGGAAAGGAAACTATGGAGATAATCCATAAAATAGGGTTGGTGAGACTGATACTCAACATTAGACATTCTGCAACTTTGCTGGAAGGGACTACTATTACCTTACAAACGCACTGAATGCAGCTAGCACATACAGTTCATACATCAAAACATATCCATGGTCTGTAGCTCTGCTTATCAGTAAGTTCCTGTGCTTTGCAACAAACATATTTTCTGGTACTTGCAACTGCCTACTCTTACCAGCTAAAATCCAAATGGCAAAATTATCACATTAAACCTTAACATTGAGATGTCAAAATTGTTCTTTGTTTCTACGTCAAGTGAAGGTAGGGTATAGAGAAGACAAGGAATTTTAAATGCACTGGTAAGCCAGTCCCTTTAGCTCATGAGACTGCAGTACAAGGAGGCCCAGCTTTGGGTACCTTTATGATATGTTATGTGGTTTCAAATAAAAGTTAGTTATGTAACTCTCTTCCCCTCCTTTTTTTTTTTTTCTTTCCCCCAGCAATACAGCTCATTCCAAACAGACAAACTGGAATGCAGCCAGGTGGGAAACTGGCGATCCAGCCCTGCAGTGAACGCTGCCACCATTCAAGAACAAAACTTCCATTCAGAAAACAGTGAACTCTTATATGCCCCATCATATAGCTTGCCTTTCTCTTACCATTATGGACACTTTCCTGTAGATTCTCATGTCTTCAGTAGCAAAAAGCAAATGCTGCCTTCTAAGTTTGGGCAGTCTCAAGGGGCACCTTGTGAAGTGGCTCGATTTTTCTTGAGTACACTGCAGACAAATGGAGAATGTCAATGGCATTATGCCAACTCCTTAGTACCCAACAGCCAGTCACCATCCAAAAATCTTCCTGAGCAGCCAGTGAACATCATCCGACATAATCTTGGACAGAGCTATGAAGGTGGGTGTCACTTGAAAAAAAGAAAAAAAGAAAAGAAAAGCTCTGGAGTGTCTGGGAAATATTTGTAACTGTAGTTTGAAAATATGAGATGTTTAGGAAATGCAGAAAATCAGAAACAGTGAAATGTAATATCCAGTATGTTTATAGTATTTACGTGTTTTTCCTGTTTCCCTTTACCACAAGAATTTGATTAGGAGTAGTAGGAGGGAAACGATGCCATCCAGAGGGACCCTGACAAGCTTGAGAGATGGCCCTGTGCAAATCTCATGAAGTTCAACAAGGCCACGTGCAAGGTCCTGCACCTGGGCCAGGGCAATCAAAAGCACAAATACAGACTGGGCAGAAAATGGATTGAGAGTAGCCTGAAGGAGAAGGACGTGGGGGTGTTGGTGGATGAGAAGCTCAAGATGAGCAAGCAGTGTGCACCTGCAGCCCAGACAGCCAACTGTATCATGGGCAACATCAAAAGAAGTGTGGCCAACAGGTTGAGGAAGTTGGTTCTGCTGCTCTACTACACTCTGATGATATCCCACCTGGTGTACTGCATTCAGCTGTGGGGCCTTCAACATAAGAAGGACATGGACCTGTTGGAGCAGGTCCAGGGGAGGCCATGAGGATGATCTCATGGAGGTTCTTGCTGGAGAACTTCTTCTGTGAAGAAAGTCTGAGGCAGCTGGGCTTATTCAGCCTGGAGAAGAGAAGGCTGTAAGGAGGCCTCATTGCAGCCTTCCTATACTTGAGGGGAGCTTACAGGAAAGCTGGAGAGGGACTCCATCAGGGAGTGTAGTGATAGGACAGGGGGTAATTGCTTTAAACTGAAAGAGGATAGATTTAGATTCAGTATTAGGAGGAAATTCTTTACTTAGAGGGAGGTGAGGCACAGGCTGCCCAGAGAAGCTGTGGATGCCCCATCCCTGGAGGTGTTCAAGGTCAGTTTGCATGGGGACCTGGGCAGCCCAAGCTAGTAGAAGGTGTCCCTGCCCATGGCAGGGGGTTGGAACAACGTGATCTTCAGAGGTGCCTTCTAACCCAAATCGCTCTGTGATTCTGATTCTATTATCAAAGCATCAAAAAATGCATTCACCAGAATCACTTCTAGAACATGGCAGAGATACCACCTCTTCTAACACTGGCACAGTTTGTTTTAATGCTTTGCTGTCGTTGCTGAAGTCAGAGAGAAACAAATGCACCTCAGTCCACGTACAGAAATTAAAATAAACATGTTCTATTTCCATAAAAATTGAAGGTTGTCCTTTCTGAATATGAAGCCATTCTGAATGTCTTTACCTTACAGTCACTACAGGGAATGAGTAAATGAAATGCACTCTCTTCCTGCTTGATTTAAAACGTCTTCAGTGTTCCTCTGTGATCAGCTGCACCATCGCTCCATATAGATGGTCAGCTCAACCACTTTGAAAGAAGCGCTGAAAACACTGACTTCTCTGAGATGGCAGCCCATAAGAAATAACTTTGCAAAGCTATAAAGTAAATAATATGTAAACAAGCTAAAGATATACTCCAATTTTTAGATCTCCTATACATTATCTCTATCTGCATACACTATTTTGGTTATTTAAAACTCACCAACGATGACCGACTAGTTGACATAATAAGTTGGATAGAAACATTCCTTTCTTCTAACTTTGTTATGTATGCGATGGAGTAGTGACAAAAAAAAAAGAAAAAAAGAAAAAAGCTAGGAAACGTTTCTCTGTGTGCCAGAGAGAAACATTTATTCACACAGTGATATATTATTAGATACGCCAGATATGAAGGAGACATCTGCAGATGTTAAAATCTGAGCCTGTTACATGGACAGAAGATAGAATCAGACACTGAACGCGTCTCTGCCCAGGGTTTTGTCCTTTGCAGCACCATTTGATGTCACCTAATTGACTGTAGCGTTTTACTTTATTGTCCTCTATTCAGGTTGAAAATGAATAATATTCAAGCTTTCCTTTCAGCCTAGTGCAGGCTAAATGTCTTTTTTTTTTCTGAGCCCAGGCTCCTCAATGTGCTAGCTTCCTTTTGCTGCTGTTGTGGGCTGGCTGTGAAAAGCAGTAGCTTTAGACCTGAAGAGATGTTTTAAGAAGGTTTTTGTCCTCCCTAAAGTCTTTGTGGACAAGAAAGAAATTATATATTTGAGGATTTACATAAGGTTTAAAGTAAATTACCTCCAGCAAGTCTGCAGGAACAAAGCTATCTCAGGTGTACAGAAGTCAGCCCAGATTTTCTTCTCTGCTTCCAGACAAATAGGTGATGTGAGACTGACAGAGAAAGTAGATCCACTCCTCGCTGATCAGAGGGTGCCATCAGACACACTAAGAATGGGTGTGGAAAGAACAGCCTCTTCAGCAATCAGTCTGTAAAACTGACTGTGACCATAACATTTGCCAGAAAAGCCCAGTGAGCATAGCAGCAGATGAGCAATTCACCATTGGTTGGTTGATAAGGGCAGAAAACTCCCATTAAATACAGGAAGCCAGAAGGATTCCACTGGAATACTATTAAATCCGTTTAGAGAAAAATCTTCCCAACAGAACACTGCAAGCAATTGTTGGTATTTTTCAGTTTCATCGCGCATGCATACTGTCACCATGACCAGAGAGGTGGAGCTCTGATGCCAACAGTTCTTGTGATACTACTTCTACTTAAGCCTTTGTTGCTTAAGCTGGAATATGCGGGTTCTCTTTTGAGCAGAGATATATCTTAATGGATGCTTAGCTATTGGGCATTTGATGAAAAGTGACTTGGTACGATTAGTTCTCTGCAAGAACCCTTATGCTGCTTAGGAAGGAAAAAAAAATACCGTCAACTCAGGCCTGGTGAGAGATGACTGCTGGATTTCACATGCAGTGCTAGGAGAGGGAATAAAAAACCAGAGCCTCCATTGCAAACAAGAGATTTATCTCTAATGGTTCCCGAGTTTGTTTCCTCCTGAGGAAGAATTAGCCCTGTTGTAGTTTTGCTGAGGCTGCTGGCAGAAGAGAAATACGGACTGTTGGAAGCAACTTTTTGAGTTGAAAGGGGCATCTGATCTTCCTTACGCTGTCAACTATTGCTTTTTCCAGTGGTTCACTGAAAAACTGACAGCTAGTGAGCTTCAAAGCAGAGAGGATCTGCTTAGCATCATTATCTTCAATCCAAAGGCAATGCCAAATATGACATCTGGCAACCGGGTTGGATGCTAGGGCTATTCCACATCACATCCACAGAGGCATCTGCCAAAAATGCTGTAGGCCAGAGACATCTTTCACTATGGAAAATAGTGTCTTTTGGAGAGATCAGAGATTTTAAGATGATTGTGCCAAGCCATCAAAGCTCTGGAAAAGCACGTAGCAAATAAAACTGCCTGCAAATCAGATGCTGCTGCCTCAGAACCTCGTTTTGAAGCTTCTTCCACATTTTTCCAGCTGGTCTACTCATCAGAAATGAAAATCTCTTCAGAAAAGGAAACCATCTTTTTTGTCATGGGTGTTTCCTTTGTACACTCGCATGGTTACATTACTACTGCGGGTACCAGAGTATCCATACTTCTCATAAGTTACGCTGTTGCCCAGTCTGTACTGGCCAACTGATCATGTTGTCTTACTGTTGTTTTCGGAGGAACAACAATGGAAAAAACAGCAATTACAACATCAGCCCATGCCTCAGATGATTTGCAGTTAGGGTTCAGACTGGGACACAGTGCAGATGTTGAGCTGTTATAAAAATGTATTCTTCTTTGAGATGGACAGCATTAAGATCTGTTGTATTTCTTTGTTGTGTGACACAGAGGAGTATCAGCACACTTTGTGACACAGCAGTATGCGACCTGAGCACTGTACAGTGGATCCGTCGGTTGGTCTTCAGCAAAACTCAGATGGAGTAATTACTCCTTTTCTCTCATACCAAAGATTAGAAAACATAATGAAAAGTCACGAGGTATATGTAAACATTCAAGTGTTGGCAGATTGTTGTTTCAGAACGTGTAGAAACTGCCAGGAGTCCACTCTTCTGCACTTAATGTAGATCAGAAAACCGAAGAAAAATTATCCAGGACAAAACATGCACGAACAAGGCTTCATCTGTTGTGAAAATGGACAAGGTTTTCGAGAGATAGGATGCAAAACTCCCTGCTGATCAGGACTGCACACCATTTACACAAAGGTCCCTTCTAAGTACTGGTCTTTCTTTGCTGGTTCTAAGATGCCTTTTTGTCATTTCTTACTGAAATAGATGGGCAATGAGAAAACAAGGAGCAGCTCCACCTCTCAACTTCTTGGGAGACAGAGGCATGTTTATGAATGAAATACCTTCCCTGCAAACATCTTTCCTGCACTGAGCACCAACTGACCTTTGACTGCACTATGTGAAGATCAGGAGGGAATGCTCCTGCAGCTATGCAGAGATATGATGTTTTACAGATCAGTTCCTCCTAGAGTAGCCTTCCTTGACACCATTTGGATGGTTGGATGCTGAACTCGGAGCACGCTGCCAGGGGAAGGGAGCTCTTATCTCCAGATTTTCTCTCCACTTTCCCGAGCCGCATACAGTGCACAAAGTGCGAAAGCAGGGCTACTTGGTGAGAATTGGCAGCGACATGATGCCCAACGGACTGAGCTCACTGTTGCAGTTGTAGGCTGCTATGAACGGAGGCAGCGGGCCTTCTGGTAGCTTCTATTACTCTGGGATGATATATCCCTTAGGTGTGCAATGTATCCCTGTCACTTAGCACAGCTGAGTTGCCCTGGCAAGAAGAACGGGCCAGAAAGCATCCCAGATTAGCGCACTGCCTTCTATGACTGTAGAGAGTGTCCAGTGCTGGAGAATGTGCAGGAAGCCCCTGCTGAGGCAGGTACTGCCCAGGTGCTGGATGAGAGGAAGCAATCCTAGGGTACTGTCCTTCCACAGCAGCACAGAGCAGCAGGTCAGCTTTCTATTAACTTATGTATGAGAAAACTCCCAGTGAGGAGTCTTTCCCAGTGCACTCTTGGGTTCTTGCCTGTAAAGGAAGACAAAAGCAGATCTCAGTCTAGCCCCACTAACTCTTCTGAATGCAAGTGGACAAAAACTACTGTGCTCTGTTGCACGGCAGTCCTGCTTAACCGTCTGCTCTCGCACCACAAATGTGCTGACAACTTTAATGGAAGCCTGCAGACAATTAACCAAATGCTTACCTTCTTCCTCAACAACAGAGAGGAAAACCACGTTTGAGACAGGATAGGAAGAAAATTGATAATATCCTGTAAATCTCCAAGTACACAAATTACTTCTTGGTACCAAGAAAGCAGCCACCAGCCCAGGAGAATTCAAGGTTACAAAAATGGAGAAAAAAAGACAACGTGCAGCTGTTTGCTGTGACGCTTCAGCTTCTTACAAGTGCAGGCTCTGAAAATGGGAAGGGACAATCTTTTGTTCAGAAAAGAGAGTGGAGCCATGAGGTAACAGTACTCCATGATGCAGTAAGAAAACAAACTCATGACTCCTGTGGATGCGTCAGGTTTCAGAAAAACACCAAAACTAGTATTCCAGCTTAGTTGAATCGTATTGGTTATACTTCAGCAGCTCTCAGACTGGATACCTATTTCACAGTAAGAATGCCAAAAGTGGAGTTAAAATTAGAGTAATACGATCATACTAGCAAAAATTCTAAGCTATACTCAAGCACGTGGCTGAATCTGTTTTGATTTGGGATCCAAGAGGGCCATTTTTCAACAGGTGATGAGAATTCAGCTCACTTAGCCTTGCAGATACTTCTTGGTACAAAAACATCTGCATAGAAATCAAAAAAAAAAAAGCTTGAAAGGTTGTTGCTTCTTGGAGGATGGTGGCTTGATCAAGAAGGAATTGGATCCAGATTCCTGTTTAAATTCTGGTGTTAATTACGTGGTACAACTCCCTCTGAAATTAATGAAGGTGTGCATAGAAAAAAGGTACAATTGAGCTCTTTCTGCTCCCTCTGTTATACATGAAGGCTTTTCCAGTCTACTACAGCACAGGGATTATTTAATTATTAGCGGGTGCATTTATGTCAGCAGCTACTATGGGGAACTCCAAAACTTTTAAAATGTCAAATAAAGTTTTTAGAAAAACAGAAAATCCCTTTTACAAAAGGCACTTAGGTGTTCAGGACTTTCAGTGAGCAGGAGAGAAAATGGAGCATAGGTTTAACCCGAGAAACTTGGCAAGTGCCTCATTCAGTGTTCAAGATAAAAACTTTCAAACATGCCTTGCAGGAGCAGTGTAAGTGCCAAACTGTTCACACAAAATACTCAGCACAAAAAATTAGCACTCACCTAATTTTAGCCATGCTGCGCAGAAGTCAAACAGTGGCTTTTTCTCTTATAATCTGTTGATTGATATAGCACTGTACTAAAAGGAAATGTTACGTAAGTCAAGCAGAAAATGAGAAAAACAAACTGTCAAATGAGTTTAGCCAACATACAGAAGCTTCAGAGAAAAGATTCTCAAAGCTCTCTTGAAAATTTTAAATCTAGCTTCTGCTTTTCATTGCACACCCCGTTTAGTACTCTGTGTTCAAATGTAAGCATTTGCAGTGTATGCTGTAGATTACACTTATACAGTTTCCCCATATGAAAGTACCATAAAACCAGAAATGCAGCATTAAGAAGTATTTCTGTTGCTTTTCAATAGATACTTTCAATCATAGAATCATAGAATGGTTCAGGTTGGAAGGGACCTTAGAGATCATCTTGTTCCAACTCCCCTGCCATGGGCAAGGACACCTCCCACTAGACCAGGTTGCCCAAAGCCCCATCCAGCCTGGCTTTGAACACTTCCAGGGAGGCGGCATCCACAACTTCCCTGGGCAGCCTGTTCCAGTGTCTCACCACCCTCGCAGTGAAGAATTTCTTCAATATCTGATACTGGTTTTTCAAAGGAAAAAAGCAAAGCCTTTAACACACTGAAAGTCAGTATCCCATACCACACGCTCTCTTCTCCTTTCCTGACAAGGGCAAGCGTCCTGCGTACCTCCACAGTGACAGGAAGAACACGTTCTGCTTTCCTGTAATCACTGACGTTTAGAAAGTGTTGTCCTTCCTTTGAAAAATCATTTCCCAGGTTCTGAAAGGAGCTTATTAAGTCCGAGGTTTTTAAATAGTGAGCCACATTTGCACTTATTTAGTTCTTTAATTTCCTGATTTGACTACATTAATAACGCCAGTGATTTATAATTATGCAATTATGTTTGTTAGTCAAACAATCAAATAGGCACTTTGCATAGCAAACACTCTGAGCATTGCTCTACACTGAGTGCCTTTCTGAACGCTTTTTGACTCCCCCGTACTGTCCTAGAGAGGCTGATCCAAAGCCACTGAGGCAAATGGGAATGTCTCTGATGTCTTCAGTGGGACTTGGATCTGGCCCAGACCAAACGGGTGTTAAAGTTCAGTCATAAAAAGTATCAGAGTCTAACTATCATACGAGCTTGTATTCAGTAGTTAACATGTTTTCTCTTTCCTGCAAGTGCCCGCACCAAACAGAAGATACAACCAAGATGCTCTCCCTGACAACTTCACAAGTTGCACAGCATCCATGCCAGGCAGCAGATACAAAGAAGAGATTTATGATTCCAGCATCACGAAACTCAACAAAGTAGAAAGCAGGATTCAGCCACCTCACCATCTCATTAAAGAAGAAAACAAGTTAGCTTTTAACAGAGACCTGCAAGAAAAAACAAGCATTAATGAAAGTTCTTTTTCAAACTCAATCGCTAACTCCTTGCTGCCGAAATCAGAATGTTTCCAGTCTAAAGCTTTAGGACAATTAAGTCATCTCCTACCGGTGCCCTCAGTATACGAACAAACAAGACGGATTTGTATGAAAGAACCCAAATATGGGCACATTAGCCACCACGCTACAAACCTAGATGAACTGGACAGCGATGAGAGAATGACTGTCAAGCTCGATCACAACTCTGAAAGCGAACGTGTGATGGATGTAAGGCCCTCTGGACAAGTTCCATTTGTGCTTCTAAATTATCACCATGTTTTAGCCAAACATGGTACATTTCAAACTTCATCATGTACAGCAACAGGACACGTAGGAGAAAATTATGGTTACAATTCTGAGGAAGTAAATACATTTATTTACAAAAACCAAAGCCCCTCATCAGCTTCTTCTCCAGAAACCCACAAGGAAACTGCACTGCCCCATTATATTGGAACTTCTGTAATAATTGCCAACGGAAGGTGACAGTAGTAGAAAAGTATTTACATTTAATTAAGAAGCCAAACTGAATTGATTTGCAAAAAGCATGAGAAAATGTGGTTACATTTCCTGAGCATAGCTGAAGGTCAATGAGGGACAGACCTGTGTGTTCCTGGCAAGCCATGTGTGACAGGACCTTCAAGGTGAGGAAAAAAGAATACATCTAGCTTCAGTACTTCGTTGTCAAAGATTAAGCTCTGGTGCCAGTGAGAAGACTTGTTACAGATCTTATTTTTGTTATTTTATAGTGTGCAACAAAATTAAATGATAGGTGTTATATGCAGAGGTTTATATGAAGAACATTTTTTCCCTTAACCCTTCTCAAAATACATCCAAGATTTTTTTTTTTTTTTTAATCATTATCATAAACTATACACTCTAGTTTAGGTATTTTTGACAAACTGCGTGAAACCTGACATCAACTATCCACCCATGTGTTAAAATCCTGGCAAATGAACTTTGTTCAAATCAGAGCGGTGATTTCTAGTATCCGTGATACAGCTGTACTAACCACATAGACCTAAGTTTGGGCCATGCTTATTTATTAATTGCTCAAACGTTTGTTCCGTATTCAGAAATGGTTACCACCACCATTTATCTTAACAAGGAATGATATCATGACAAATTAGCACATAAAAAGATACGTATTAAAGGGTTACAGGTCTTGTCATGGTGAATTGGCACAAATCACCCAGCAGGAGCTATAGACCATTGCCCATAAAAACATTGTAATAAGAAAAAGAAACTTCCACGAAGTGTGTTTCACTGGATATTCTGGGAGAAGGCTGTGCAGGTTTTCAGACCAGCTAGTCAAAAATACATCTTAATCATAGCACCAGAAATGTTCTCTTTATAGCCGAGGGAATAACAAACATTTATGCTTTATTTTAAAATCACTAGTAGCCTTCTGCATTTTGAAAAGTTCAGCTTTTAACACACTGGACTTCCTTAGGCATAAATCTCATTGTCAACACAGAGGTAAGGTTAAGATTTGCCTGATTCATGCACTTCACCCATTCTGTCAACGGACAATCCGAGTAAGAAAAGTCCGAAGTCACTGCACAACCACAGGAAACGAGGCCGCTCTTGAAGGAAAGCAGGGTACATCAACGGCTTGAGAAAATGCTTTGCAAACACCTCAGTTAGTCCAATAAACTAGAAAGTAAAAGGCAGGCAGCACGCATTTACGTGTTGTCCAGCCAATCGGGAAGAGATTCCCTCTTTTTTTTACTTCTCTGTAAAGTCTGCAGACCAGCAAATGAGGACACCTCTGGATCTCTGTGTGTTTTGCTGACAAGTCAGCGCAGTTTGTCTTTCAACCACTTCCCCAAACATTCTTCGTGTGCTTTTGGCAAAACAACGACAGCTCCCTACACGCTAGGTGTAAATACCAACCATAAAGGCTGCTGCAGACCCGAGTCAGCTACAGTTCGCCACATTTCTTGCCCCAGTTCAAAGCTTGTTTACCTTTTAGAAACTTTCTCTCTCTTATCAGACTCTCTATAAAGAGACCTTTGCTAAAGCAAATGCTTCCCTAGCTTGTGCAATATGGAAAACTTGCTCGTGGATTGCACCTTGTCAGAAGAAAACGTAACGAAATGCACACTTTTCTTAATTACACGTTCTCCATCTCCTACGTGCGGCAAAAATAATCAGTCACCTCTTTGTCTGTATGAATATTTATTGCTATGAGTAAACAAGGATACCTGTAACACATCTGAAAATAATTTTCAGACTTTTTATTGCTTTTGATTAAAAGTTTAACAGAGAAAGCTTTATTATGAGGTTCAATTCATGTTCGCTTGGAAATCCAGTTGCCTGACTTCATTTACTAGAAAATGTATGAAAGGTATCTTTCATGATGAACACAATCAAAAATACCCAATCCGTCGCTACTGACTTTTTAGCAACAACAAAAAATTAGCAAAAACAAACGAGCACCTTCTGTTTAATTGCACTCCATGGTTCGTGTAGAGCCAGAGAACGTGGCAAGTCTACAGAAACGTTGTGAGTAAATGTTATTATCATTCTGACCTTATTAATTGACGAGACACCAGCTGGGTTTTCAGTGGCTTTGTCTAACGGCCTTCCCAGCCAGCGGCACCAATGAATGCGCCCAACTTCTTGAAAGGTAAAGTTATGCTCAGACTTGCATGTTAATTGTGTTAAATTTAAAACTTGCCCTATTAAGGAGAAACCGACACTGTTTGCATCGTTAGAAAGAAACCTGATGCGCAACGCTTTCACACTCCGCGTCTCTCCATACCTCATTAGCGGCATTGCTGCGCACAAAGTCAATCTGGCCTATTTTTTTCCTCTTCTGAGTATTTCTCATTATAAAAGCATGTTTTCAGGAACGTACAAATTAGGCTCCAGTTAAAAAAACGCCATTGATATTTTTCAGTAAAATACCACAAAATATTTTTCCAGCCTCTACCTTGTTATTCACACTTCCAGGCTTTATTCAAGAAGCCCGAGTAAGGGAGGTGTTCCATCACTCTCCCACAGACGTTTTACAGTGTATGAGATTCAGATACGAGAATTTCCCGTGCGATGAATCAATTCAAATAATTCAAATAATGAATCAATTATCCAGCCACGTGTGATAATGCAGAGGAGATTTAAGAAAAGATCCGTGATTAAAAAAGCAAGCGCGTGAAACATTTCTCCCACCATTCCAAAATGGAAACAGCAACAGCACATTCACATCTGGAATGTGACTAATTTATATTGAGAGAAAAATATGAGTTCAGACATTGACTTTTACTCAGTTAAACTACAGATGTTCATAGTATGCTACTACTGCAGAATGCGGTGCAGCCATCGAGAGTGGCGATGGTTTTAGTAATTGGAAAAAATTATGTAATGTAAATGGAGCATGAATTGGAATACATTACAAAAAATAACCTAATTTCTCCCCACCACGCCTATTTGAGCCAATAGGGATACTCTTATCAGAGACGCCTTTATCATGCAACCTGACAGGGCTTTAAATCTTGGGGGAGGTCAGGCCCAGCAAGTTCATGCAGAATGAAAAAGGGAAAGGGAGTGAGAGGGGGAATATTTTACCAAAAGGTAAAGCTGAAAACATAAATCCCACAGTGACGTCTCCCAAGCTTTTCTCCTATTAACAGAAACGGTGCAATGTACATAAGGTGGTAAGGGAACAGACTTCTCTCCAGGTCACAGCAGCCACGTTACTTCAAAAGGGCATTTAAGTAAGGTACTGACAGAGAGCACATTGGACTAGAGGCGTAACATTTGAGGATCTATCACCGAGGCGAAGGGGAAATGCTATTCTAATGAACGAGATACCTGCCAGAATATCAGCATTTCTCTAAAATACACAAAACATAACACTAAGTCTTTTTTAACATTTCAGTCATACTTCAAAAGCAACACAGAGAAAATTTTATTATTTCACTGTTTTTCCTGAACATTAGATTTTGCTTTTTTTATATGATGCAGATACGAGCTATTTGGCAAACGTAGGTGAAAAAGCACGCAAAACAAACAATCTATTAATGCTCAGAATTATATATGTATTCCCTAAAAATGTAAAGCATTTTTGCTTATTTATTATGTAAAACAAAACTGTTAAAATGATAATAAAGTCCTGTAGCCAAAGGAAAAGTGAGTTTGCTTTCTTCCGTACTACAAAACACAGGTTTCACATCGTGTATTTGAAAATTTATTTCAATTGTAATGCTACATTTGACAATGAACATATTACAAAACACAAGGGTTCGTGTGCTCTATTTAAGCTACATCGCATCTGAAAGGAAGAGTCTTGGAGAACGGAACATAACGCAGAATCACTGACGGAACAGCCTAATGCAAGGCATTCAGACAGCCCCAGTTTACAATCCTTCCCTGCAGCTCTTTGTACTCTTTGCTGATTGCTACACAATGACAGACTGCTGCATGCCACCATTTTTTGACCTCTGTTCTTACCTCAGTCCAGATTTAATTTCTTTGGTGTCTGATCAGTGCTGTGCATCACTGCCATATCTTATGCATGCAAATGGCTTGATCAAGCCAGCTCCCCCCAGGAATCAATCAGCTGTTGGCAGCACACAGCTTTCCACGACAGCTATTAAGCTGCGCTTCAGAAGAAAGGCAGAGAGCTATCGCATACTCCAAAGCAGTTGCAGAGAGCAATTCTTTAGACTTCTGAAGTCTTGTAGCTGGATCAGGAAAAGCAAAGAAATAACGAAACAACAAGCAAGTTGAACAATTAAACAGCAGCATAAAGGATTAAATGCTTCAGTATTATTTCTAGATAATAGCCCTTGAAATATATCAGATTTGCTGGATAGATTTTAAAAAATGCTCTGAAGTCTTATAAAGATGCACTGCTGAACTCTCAGATGCGCAGTACACTGTCACCTTTTCAAATCTTTGGAAACAGCATTGGCCCTGCCTGGACACAGACACGTGCCGCCACACCCTGCTTGCTCTGCAGTTTTCCTACCAACAAATAATCTCTATAGATATTCTCACAACGCGCAATGAGAAAAGTCGTAACAGTTTGGGAGGAAAAAAAACGAAGTCACAGAAATACGGGCACCATAATAAATATTTTTTGATAGCACTTCATCAAGAAAATAGTTTAAGATATGACATCAGCCTCACGATAAAATAACCATTTTACTAACGTAGACATTTTAATAAAATTAAACATTTTCAGTGCACTACTTCTGGGACTGGAGATGTCTGATTCTCTCCATACCCGTGTCTCTGAGGACCACACCACACCACATTTGTTGGTCTTATGTAAAGAACAATAATAAAAATGATTTTCATAGAAGAATGTTGTGGTTTTCTGGGTGTGCCAAGTTCGCCATAAAAAAAGTAAGCTCACTGGCTGGGCTCCCCATCTACCTGCAGATGAGCGTGGTGCAGGAAGGCTCATTGGCTTTCCTGACGGAAACAGCTGCTGCTCAGAATGACCTTACTCCACTGCTTTCTGTACAGAATATGGATTTTCTTCCTGAAGTTCTTTGGTTCTTCTCAAGGAAAGATTGGGTCTGTAACAAATGCTTCATCCAACTCGAGGCTGTTTCCTCAAGCGAATGGGTAGTTCCAGACACGCAGCAAGAGGCCACCAAAAAGCAGAGGCAGTGGTATCCCCAACCAACCACCTGCCGACGCTCTGACGAACCCACAGCTGGTCAGTTCTCACTTACAGAAAGGAACGTCAATGCTAAGTTTCTTCCCAATGCAAACTTCCTTCAGAACAATCTTAAAATGCTAAGCAAGAATAAAACATGCTTTTCACTAAAAAGACCACGAAGAAATCCAAACTGGAATGATAGCAATCATGAAATTTTGCAGCATTTTACTACCGAAAATACATCTGCTTT
Organism: Penelope pileata; assembly: GCA_013396635.1. Taxonomy (NCBI): domain Eukaryota; kingdom Metazoa; phylum Chordata; class Aves; order Galliformes; family Cracidae; genus Penelope; species Penelope pileata. Next base: position 617,234 of record WBMW01003931.1, on the reverse strand, counting down.
CTGCTCGCTGAGATAGCTCAGCTACGTGAAGTTGTGCAGGTACTCTGTTCTGTCCTTCCTACAGCAACATGCTTTATCTTTTTTCCTCATCATTCTTTTTCAGTACTTGTCCCCAGCGTAGGGAGAGCACGTTGTACGGAAGCAATGCGTGGCCTGGCCATTACAAGCAATCTCTACGGGCACTCATCAGTCCATCTGGAACACGAGTGATAGCAAAGGTGCTTCCTATTGGCACACCTTACTGTAATAAAACAGAGACTGTTTTAGCTACAAATTTAAGATTGAGATACAGATCTATAGTTTTGTGAAATTCTGTGGTCAAAAACCAGTACCAGAACTATGCTTTCCAGAGCTGAGCAGCAGCAACACACACAGCTCGTGAGCTACTCGAAGGAAAAGGTAGAAAATGCACAAGGAAGATGTGTACACACACACACAGACTATACATATCTATATATGAATGGGCTCTTTTAAAAACTTTATTAACTCTGACTCAAATTTCATTTAATTATAATACGCATCAAGATATGATTCTGAAATAAAGGCAGTTGCCAAAAATTACAGCCCAAAGCAGTTTTGAAAGCATCTGGAGGGACAAAGTAAAAGCTGGTGTTGTTGTGTATCATTTTAGCTAAGCCGATTAGCAGCTGTCTACACTCCGCTGTACGATTCTGTGAAATATTGGTGTGCGGTCTTGTGTGATGCCGATCACAAGGGGAAACAAACCAGCAGGGGACAGCCAGCCGGGCACACACACTAACACAGTGCGATATAGAGCATAAAATCCTAAGTGTAAGAGGGACAAGTTAATTTCTAGCACTTGCTGCCAAACCACCTAAAACCTCATATGTGAGGATTACTCTAAATTACCATTACAGACTAGCTCCTTTGCCTTAAGACTTCTTGGCTTTGTGACTGAAACAATCTTCTAACATGTTCAGATTGTTTATGAGGTGAACTTTAACCTAAAAGAACCATTTCTGGCTAGTAGACAGAAGTGCTTTGTGGAAACCAATGTGGCTGATCCACCTTTAGTAGGGACAAGGCAACGTAATAAGCTGTGCTGCCCACTTGAGGAAATGAAGCTGGCCACGTCACACCTATGACAAGCTTCTCGTTTGCAGAGAACCACTGGAAGCGCTCTGATGGTCAGACTCCTGAAGCAAATTAATCTTGCATAGGAGAAAAACCCGACCAGCTGCGTGTCATTGCACAGAAGCTCCCACATGCTCACCTCACAATGCTTTCCAATCATGCTCAAGCTGTTACTCCTAATCCAGAACCGTGTGGCCAGCCCCAAAAACAAGCTATCTCCACGTCAGCAGATGTTAAACCTCCTGGTTTAGCATTAGCAGAAAAAACAGACGCCCTGCTTTGAGGAAGGTAACTGGATGTTTTCTTGTTTTCACCACAGCAGTTGTAGCTGGGATCTTAAGGGTGGGACGCTTTCTCCTACCTATTCTCTTAACTTAGTTACTACTACAACGGAATTACCATTAAACTCCAAACCTGGATAAGAGCATTGCAAGTAGGAGCTAGGCTCGTCATGGCCTCCAGTGGGCTACTCTTGCAGGGCTAAAGCCTTTTGCAACACTATGATTCAAAGGAAATATGAGATGATTTGCTTAGACCCAAAAGGCTAGGAAGAGCAGAGTAAAAATAAATGGACGTAACCAACCACAGTTCTTAAGAGTTGATGGAAAACTGTCCAAAAACTCAAGGCAGCCATGACAGAGTTGTAGACCTGAGACCAAAGCACAGTACGTAAACTGTAGTACAGGTCCATGTGGAGAAGAACCAAGTCAGCAAGGCTCTACTTAGACCTGAATCTAAATCTAAACACAGTGTTAAACCCCGTAATTTGGAAATACATGATGAGCTCTTCCAGATGATTCCACTGCAGACGACACAAAAAACAGGATCTAGTTAATAAAAACATAATAAAAAAGGTAAATATTGTACTGCATTGTACTAAAGCACAATCAAGACACAGACACCTGAAAAAAAGTATTTAGCCACTTCAGTTTCTCAAACACGGTGTACAATTGAAGAAAAAGTTCTGTTCATTGCAAAGAGTTCCTTTGAAATCAAGGTCCTTTCAAAGAATGGATGCTTACAAACAATGACAATATGACGAGTTTTTAAGACAATACAGAAGAATAAGGGCCTTCATCAGAAAGACAAGTACCTCTTCTTAAACTGGTTAAGTTATCCATCTCAAAGAACAAAGATATCAGAAACAGGAAGAAAAAAACCAATCAAGCCATCAAACACCCTTCCCAGCTCTAAGCAAGTTCAGCTGCTTGGCGTTGGATAGTAAAGAGCCTCCTTCTGCGCTATGAGCTCTGAGAACCATTAATGCTTTGGGACTATGAGGTTTCTCAGCATATCAAAAGAGTTGCCGTCGGGATGCACAGACTCCACACCTTTGCCTTCTTCGTGAACTTGAAGGAATCCATAATCATCAATGCCGACGATCCATGCCAGCGGGCCCTCCTCATTGTGGAGCCGGACTTGCTTACCACTGCAAATAAACAAAACCAGACAGTTACAAAATAATTCATTGCACAATTAAAAATAGGTCGGAGGACTACCGTCTAGTAGAGTATTTCTGCTTCCCACTTCACAGGTTATTTACAGAGAATGTTTTTCAGCAATAGCTTCTATTTCCTGCTTTAATTTCTTTCCGTGGAATTAACAGTTAATCCTTTTTTTTTTTTTTTTTTTAAGTTTTGGTAAAAGAGTACAGCAGCTTCACTGTTAGCTACACAAATCATTTCGAATTCCCTATTTTCGAGATACAGGTAAAATAGCTACAAACACTCTTTAACCTATGCCAGTCCACTGATTTTGCTATTTTTATTCTTACCTAAAGAATCACATCCTACTTAGGAATGTGTTTCAATTAAGTCATCAGTTTTCAAGGCAATCTGGTGGAACACTTAAAATGGAAGACAAAAGGTCCATGAGTTACCTAAAAGAAGAAAGTCAGAACATTACACTTACCTGTGTACCCAGTACTTGTAGTAACGGGGAAGAACTCCGTTGGGCCCTTTCTCCTGGAAAATATCTATAAGCCTCTCCAGCACAGTCACAGTTCTTGCAATAAGGCAGTCTGCAGTTAGAGCCTTCAGTTTTGTCCCCTCTTCCTTATTAAATTTTGTGATGAGGTCATTGATGCATATGGTGGGGTTGCTGTTACTCACATTAAATCCAAAGCCTGAAGAAGACAAGCCAAAAGAACAGGACAGGATCTGTAAATGTGAATATTCTGTTACTATTAAAGAGTTTGTACTTCATTCAGCCAGCAGATATAATTATCTCTGAAGATTTTCCCAGTACTTCTTCAGTCTCTTACCCTTTAAATCTTCCTACTTGCATAACTACGACTTACAGCCCAGAGTTTATTTGTTTATTGTCCTCAGAGTGCCTCCTCAAAACTGTAGAGGCAGCAAACCCAGCACAGACCTTTCAACAAAAGACCATCCTATCACGGAGGTTTAGGAAGACGTTAAGTGGTAGCTTGCATATTGGTAATAATAACATCAAAGTGAGAAATTCTTTCACTCACTGTAAGCTGACAGGTGACGAGCTAACCGAGAGCAAACCATTGATCGTACCCTGAGATGGAGTGCTATCTTTCAGTCTAAAATGTAATTAAGATTACTTTCTGTTTGCTACAGTTAGGTGATTTCATCTTCTGAAAACTAAGCCTTGTTACTTAGCTGACAAGCCTTGTTTGGTCTGCTGCGAAAAGCCCAGAAGATTTAAGTTTGCTGTGCTAGACTCCAGTTTGCTTAATCTATTTTACCGGAGCATATCCTTTAGAAGCCTCAAGTCTCTCACTGAGATTTCTCCAGCTAGAACAACATTGGCAGAACGCCTTTCTGATTAATATGTGGCTCCTGGGGCCTTTTTTGCAGCCTGCTGAAACAGGCTTCGAGGGATGTAAAGAAATATATTGTATTACCTGTTTATTTTTTTCTCCTAATAATTTGGATTTTTCTTTCTGCAGATATTTGAGATAAAACACGAGTTCTGTCAATCAGGTTTAGACATGATGCACCTCCATTTCTTGGAAGGTCCAGGTGCATTGTTTTGTAAATTTACTACCAATTACACTATTCATATATGTAACTAATTTGTATTCACTACGAAGAGAGGGATCTCTTCAGTGCAAAGGAGTTTTTGACTTGTAACTCATCAGAAAACGCATACAAGAAAGTCACAGTAACATCAATACCAAGATACCAATCCCACTGGAAGATGGATAAAAGATGAATAAACGTATTATCAGGAAGATACAAAGGAAAATTAACTGGAAAAAATAATGTGCCGTGCCAGCAGATCACAACGCAGCTGTTTAGATTCAAAAATAGTACAATTCAAACATAATACAAGTGAAGAAGGACTGACAGTCATCATCATGCTGTGATTTGTATCGTCAAAGTGCATAATGCAGCCTTTGAGTCCATCTGCAGGCTAAGGGCACTCAGACGTGCAGGCATGGAGATCACTGGTTACCATCAAAAAACTGAAACGGACACGAGAGACACACTGAGATGATGCGCTCAGCTGAAGCAGTAGCATCTGGGAATAAGTGTGTTGGCAAAAATGTTGACAGCTAATGTGCAAAATACTGAGGTGCTCAGGTATTTTCTCTTTTGTCCATGTGAGAAGAGTAAAAAATAATCATTCAGCACCGACCTTGTGGTGTGTTGATGCGGCTAACATATCTTCCAATTCTTGGGCTAGCACTGGCTTGAGCATCTATGCGTTGCTCTCCCCTGCTCCACACAGCCATGCCTCAGCTGCACACTGAAGCAGGCAGAGCTTCTGCAGGTCAAGCATGTTGGCCGTCCTTTTCAACTCAATTATATCTGGCTACCGACATCTGCTCTGAACCTGGCCCTTACACCAACAAAGAATATTCTGCAGAACTCCTCTTCCAAAAGTCCTGCAACAATTGAGTTCTTCAAAAAAAAAAAAAAAAAAGTTTCATAAAATAATATTTTAAATGTTTTTTGTTGCTGTCTTTCATAAAAGTTTGAATACAAACTGTGCCATCTGTGAGGCCTCAAGCACACGGTACAGGTGAAAAGCCAGGTTTGTTTCTTGCCCACCTCTTGCTGCTGAGGTACCTGCCAGAGCAGTGGAGCCATGTAGACGACCTGTGATTTTGATCACTACCCACATGGGGTACTCTTTATGAGTGCTACATAAACAGTGAGGTCGAGGAAAGGAATCTGCGTGACGATAGAAAGAAGATGATGCATCCTGTTTTCCTGCTGTGGAAGACCAATCTCGCTGCTACTACCGACACAAGAAGTTAGATGTCATGAGTCACCCTGACTGCTCTCAGTGCCATCGCTGAAATGATGGAGAAGATCCTTGGCGTAGTACATGACAAGCAACTTCCTTTTGGCTGCAAGCTTTTAAGATTGGAAGTTGATGAAAATGTATGTATGTTTTTGTTGATGCTTCAGACCCGTCATCACCAAGATGACAACTACAGACACCAGATAGAATGAACACAGTAAGCTTCTATTTGAATTTGAACGCTTTGGTGTTTACGATAAGCAGCTCAAGGTGCAACACTAACTAACTTATAATGCGCAGAGATATTTGATATGAGGAACAATTTTTTAAGCCGTTTTTGGTTTTCTTATGTTAAGCAGCTCAGGCTGTGGGAAAACATATGGAAGCAGTAAATGGTTGATAGGGCACAGAGAGACTCTTTTAAGTGTCTCAGTGAAACATTCCATTCCATATATGCAGATTATCTATAAAACAAGGATATAAAAATTAAACAGAAAATTTAATGTCTAGGTATGTATCACAGAAGGGGGTGACTACTTCAACTTCTTGCTTGTTTGCACCTTAAAATTTACAGCATCTTGACACAAATGCTGTCAAGTCCACATTTTCTTTGCTATACATTTTACTTATCTACCATGCTATATTTGAATACGAAACAAATAATCTTGTTTCATCTTTCACACCTGCTAAGGAACTTGCGTTAGTCCTTTAGACACATCACAGATAATTGTTTTTGGAGCCAGAACCCAGAGTTTCTGCTGGCAGGTTTCTGAGCACTTGTGATGGAATTGTGCTGCTGCTTATTAGGGGAAGAATCTTCCTTACCAAACAGCAAGATGGTTATCAGACCTCAAAATGGTAGAACGATACAAACATCTCAATATTTACTTCTGCACCTAAATGTCTTTTCCCTGTTACAGCACTGGCACTTGTTGGAAAACACACGTGCAGCCTTTTTGGAATGGGCTTTGCTACCATTTAGGAATTAGACTTCCAGGCAGACTGTCTTCAAAACAAACAAAAAGTCTGTCATTCCTTGCCGTGCCCCTTCCAGCCCTCCCAATTACTTAGCAAATTTAACTTTTACAGAGAACTAAAGAAAGGGATTAATTAATTAAATCATTATTTCGCTGCTGCTTCACTGGCAACATTCCAATTTCTGGAAAGATATCAACAGAAACAAGTTACAAATAAACTTAAAAGGGACAAAAGGAGAAATAAAAACATCACGACGTGTACGTGGCTCTTTTCCTCCTGATTTAAAAGGCATGCCATTTATTTACCCATTTGTCATGTTGCAAAAAAATGAAAAATAAAAAAAAAAATTGGTACATTTTTTAGTATATCCTACTACTTCTGCAATAGATAAGGAAAACATTTTGCCTTCCTCTTGTAATGCTCTTTCTCTGAACCCCACTACACCAGCCCAGATACTTGTTTTCCTTGTCAAGCATATGGAATTATTAAGAAGAATGAAAACATTTACTTGATGTGTTTTCTTTTGAGTTAATACTATGCTTTATTTCCGTACGCCTGCTGTCACTATTTGTTCTTGCCCTTATCATTTGAACTCATCACGACATTAACAGTAAATTTCTTTAGGAAAAAAGGACAGGATGGATAGAAAAGTTTGAAAATGGACATTTACCAATAAGTACATGAAATGTTGTTTCAATAAGTGTAGAGGTTACCAGAACTCCACCAAGCTTCATAAGATCACTGTAATAAATATCATTTGGCCATTTCACTCGCAGGTCAATATCCTAAAGAAACAAGAACACACACATTTAGAAACACTTTGCTCTCTGATTCTGATTATAAGAACATGGTTCACTCATCACTCATCATATTCTGTACCTTCTGCACCTCTTTGCCAAACCGAATGCGATACTATCAGCTCTTCATAATAAGAACCTTTTAAAGTGTTCTGCAAGTGTTACTGAAAAACCCATGGTAACATGGTTACATGTTCTACTAAGGAGGCTGGCAGCTGTCAGAGAAAAGTTTCTATGCAGTTAAAAAGGTATGTGGGAGATAATAATGGCTTAGACTGACCAAAAAAAGGACTAGGGATTTATTGAGTCAAAATCATAAGGTTTTAGAGAATTCACTTACTTCATTCATTAGGCCCAATTAAAGATTTAAAAGATCTGTTCAAGAAAGATGAGAATTGTGCCAGCAAGTGTGGATCACTGCAGACAAAGTGAAGTGATCAGAGTAAGTCCACAATAATATCAATGCTAGATTTGAGGATCTTTGCAGAAACCAGACAAGGAGACAAGGACATTTTGAATTTCAGAAAGGAAACTTAGCAGATAGGAGAAATTCTTCACCACTAGGTAACTTCTTCAGTAATGTCCTAAATGTATTCACACTTTCAGCAGCTATGCTCAAGCAACACCACGGAGCTGGAAACACAAACTGTGCTGTATGACACCATTCCAGTGCAATAGAGAAGTTTTTGTTGAAACCACAGAACTGAACTGAACTTTGCATCAGCTACTTCAACACAAAACGAAAGCAAATGTGCTTCCTGTAGTTTGAAAGAGTGCATATGACCATATCCCAAGAGGCAAATTATGGGCGGTGCTCCAGGACTACAAGAGTCACATTCCCTCCTATTGTAGATTATGAAATCCCTTTACAGGATGTGTGAAAACTGCACCTGGGTTCACGTCTACTTTTCTGACAGATTTAAAGGCCAGAGAGGAGTCCATTATACATACATGGACAGGAAACACTAACTGATATTGCTATCAAAGCGTTCTAAGAGAATATCACCAATTCATATTCATTATGGAAAACAACTTGACTCTTCACACTGTGAAAGGATTTATAGGAGACTCTTGAGACATGCCAAGTATGCCACAGCTAAACGGTATCATCAGTGCTAAGAGATCTTCTGGAGGTAACCAAAGGAGAGGTCACTATTCTTTCTGCAAAAGAATGGCAATACGTTCAGTAGACCTTATTTAAGGAAAGCATACACCTGTAAGACACCAGGCACTAGCACTGCAACTCAGGTCACTAGCAAGCATGGAAAACAACTGGAGTACTTTAATGATACAAACTACACAGCAAAGATTTGTGTTGTTTGCCACAAAACAAGGCTCTGCATAACTATCAGTAAGTCAAAGAAGTGATGGGAAAGTCACAGTGGGAATGGAGCATGTTCTTAATTTCCTTTACTAGAGATTTCTGCTGTTCTCAGAATGGGAAAGTAAAACACTCTCTGGATATAAGCTTGTTTGAATTTGCAGCACTAACATCTGATAGTAAAACTTACAATTGGAACTGTCATGTTTTCTCAAAGAGAGCCCAGAATAAAGGCCTCAATCACTGCCTATTTAGAGCAGCAAACACTCATGACAGAATCCTAAAAACAATGGCTGGCTGATAAACCGAGACACATGTACTTCGTATCTGTGTATGGAAATCCTGACATGGAGTTTGGGCACAGTGAACCACATTAAAGTGTGTTAAGGTAATATTCCGATTCTGACATACACCCACAGAGGTATGGAAATTCAGAGGTAAGAATGAAACCACTGTTCCAATTAGCCCATTGTTTTCAGCTGCTACAGCAGGTCTGTTCATCCAACACTAAGAAAAGCCATGCAATATCGAGTCTAAAGTGGAAATTAAGCTTTGAGTTTCAGATACGTCTTTGAATTTCCTTGCTTTAGTGTGTTTGAGTCCAGACCCTTAACATTATTTTAACCCACTGTCTAGTATGTGATTTCCTGGGTGGAAGGGGCGGGGATGGGATGGGACACCACGACAGCGGAAGTCAATCCTCTCAACTATGGATACTGGAAGACTTTTTAATATGTGTTTCTCTACTGTAAAAGAGATTCAGTAGCTTTGCCTTGGTCATACCAAGCTACTGAGAAGACAGGAAGTCGCCAAATAAATTTGGTATCCCAGTATCTCCATTATTGGTACATACTATATTTACATTAATACTTAGTATGTCAGTCACGTTCTTCCTCCAGAATTGAATAATAAAACAAAAAATGCCACTGTATAGCAGGGTAGGCATACAGAAGCAAAAACACCTTCATTCCTAAATTAACTCCTTCCCCAGTCAGACTAATATTTTACAAAACTAACCCTTGTCCCTTCTATTTTAAATGGTTAAATTATTCACTCTGGCCAAATATTTTATACTTCAAATTTTAGCCTGGAGCATTTTGCTTTTATAGTCAAGTTATGAAGCACTGAAGTTAGAAGGTTTTAATAGAAAGGCTGACAGACCCTAAACTACAGCAAAGCTACTGGGTGCCACTATAATAAAGTTCATGTGTAAATGTGTATAAGTCATTGATTTTCTGTAATATAGGAAACATATGCTTTAGTTAACTACTTCTGTAAAATACCAAAGTTTTATAGTTAGCAAATATTAGGAAATGGTAACATTAAAAAGGAGATATATGAGGTGCTGAAGAAGACTGGTTCTTCATTTTAATACTGATGACAGGACACTTGATTCCCTCTTGAGAGCAATACTCCTAAGTTCTTGCCTTAGAAATCAGTTTTCAACCTTAAACAAGAGTTGGAAAAATCCTTTAAAAGGGATAAAGTGACCACCGAAACAGCACTGACAAAAAAAGCAGAAAAGGATTTGTCAGTTTTACTCATTTTTCCTTCCTCTCTCTTCCCCAACTACTTTAGAACCAAAACAAATTAACTCAATTGTTAGACAAACAAAAAAGACATTTTCTTTACTGAGTCTTAAGTTTCATCAGATTATGAGAGAACTGAGGGTAGTATACTCAGCTCAATAAAAGACAGTATTCGTCATATGCATACTAGATTTCTTAAAACATATAAATAATCAAGTATGTATGAAGGCTAAACTTATTGCTGCTGTTTACCAGTGTATTAGCATTGAGTCATTCGATGTATAGAAGATACAGTAAAAATCAGAATTTAATGAAAATGGAAACAGGAATTTTGAGATAAATTGAGATACCTCATATCCTGGTATTGATCTAACCGACTCCACCACTGCCAAGGACACTAGGTGTTGAATAAAAGGAACTCTCTGGCCCAAGCTGGAATGTAGAGGAACTGTGATATGTAAAGTGGATAGTGCACAACCCACGGGACTGAGCCAAACATTTCCACCACGACCTGGGGAGGGAGAGAAAAAAAAAATTAACTTCAACATAAGAAAAAGAATATTTACCAAATATTTACCAAATATTTACCAAAACACCACTTTGTTAATGTAGGTAGAAAAGAAAGATTCAATAGTGCCCACCTGAGAACATACAGTAAGTCCTGGAAAGGAGTTTCCAAATTAATTGTGAAAGAAAAATGGCTAAAGTGCAAAGCATTATCTTCTTTTACTTTTTTTTTTTTTTAAAAAAAAGCAAGCAGGTTGTTTAATATGCATGCTGCTGCTCGGTTTCCTAGAATGTCCTAAATGACTTGTTTCCAATATTTTCCTGGTTTTGGGTAACAAACACTTTCCAAATAATCTTGCTTTGTTTAAGTGAAGAAGTATTTGTTAAGACGCTCTGTGTGTGTCTACAAATCCATGAATATTGTGAATCAACTTGACACAAGCTAGATTTGAGCCAGAAATCAGTTAACTGTCTTCATATAAATCTATGCTCAGAAGAGCTTATTAACCTGGGCACTGTGCTTTTCTTTTAAATCAGTGGCTTTTAAATCAGTGGCAGCACCGTCCTAGGAGAGAGGAAGAACCTGCATGTGTATACTTCCAAAAGATTATGAAAGCCCACATGACATTTTAAGACAGTCCTGTAGACTCAACAAAACCTCTATCTCACAGCAAGTCAAAACCCAGTCTTGTTCCAGTTAAATCAAAAAGGAGTTCTGATTTGGAAGTCTGACTTGTATTACACTAAACGCGTAGTGATGGCAGCTTGCATGACTGCAGAGACTTTTTGGCAGAAACTAGAAGACCACTAAATCATTTCTGCAAAAGCCACCAAACATCCTGAAAATGTTTACTTTGGTCTCCGTTAACTTAGGTTTTGAGTTTAAATCCACAGTCCAAGCAAGAGAAGAGGACACTATTCTGTAGTTCATTATCAAAAATGCTCATAATATAGCTTTAGTGCAGCTATGCAACATTAAAATGTCATATTCTGTATGTTTAATATGCATTTATTAGAAATAGAAGGAAATTTACTAACCTTTCCCTTGTGTTTGTCGAACAGCAATTGCTATTAAACCCATCTCCTCAGGCAACTTGAACATTAACCTGCCAATTAAGGAAAAATAAACATGCTTATCAGCTGGAACACTAAGCTACATTCATGAAAATTTAGGTTTAAATATCAGGTAATATTTTACATTAACATTGCACTACCATTTATCCATTTTCAGTTAATATTTATTCTTGACCAAAAAGCATTAGAATACTTAAAAAAGATAAATTGAAAAATTATCATGTAAAACATTACTGTATCTATTACAGTGGAAAAAGTTACAGCCATAGTTCACTCAAGGTGCCTTCTGATAACATACGTTTTGTATTTCTTCACGTTTTCTTGAAGTGCTTATTTTTTGCGTGCTGCTATCTTCAGTAAGTGACAACTAGCAATTCTAGACATTTGTTTCTACTTAAAGCAAATTTTTGTTCATACTACAGAATATAACAGCAGCAGTTTCTGATTATTTAGAAAACCAATATGGTGGCAATAAAGCAGTTTAAAAGATACACTATCCCCTGAGAACTAATTATGATTTAACTACAGTAAATAAATCTACACCTTCTGAGAGCTCTAGAGAACACTGGCTTATTTTAGGCTTGTGTTCTGCTTTTAAAATAGTTTCACTTAAAAGAATACTAACTTTCCTCTGGGGATAAGTAGAAAGTGCACTTTAACACCACCAAATGAGTCAATGCTAGACTTAAAAAAGAAGAAAAAAAAAAAGTCTACTGTGAGAACTTTGTTCAAGCTGCTTTAAAACAGATCTGAATTGTACTATGATCCTTCTTCATTTCACATTTTTGGGAAGAGTTATTTAACAGATAAAATAGATACTCAAGATGGTGCCAGCAAGGTAAACTCAGGGAGAGATTTATAGCCTAAAAACCTACTTCTAATATGGGCACAAATATAATGTTGTTCATTCATACAAAGTGGTCTTGTCTTGGAGATAAGTGCATTCCAATCCTTCAAAGTTATTTTCTCTGAATTTCAGATACATATGGAAGGCGCTTAAGGTTCTGAAATCAAGCATCACTGAGCAGAAGGGATCAGCTCCAAGCACAAGCATGCCCCTCCTGCTCACCAGACACAAACGTTTTGGCAGATATCAAGGTAAGGGACCAGCCATCGCTCCTACTTCTCCATTTGAAAAGGGCTTTAGTAACTGTGGGAGCTACATCGATAGCAAGAAGTTTCAGAATAGCTTTCAGATGGTAGTTTTGCTTCCATAATGATCAAAATAATGGGTTATTTGAAGGCTCAAACAAAGTCTGGATCGTAAATGCCTTTACTAATTAGAAATATTTGAACCCAAACCGACAGAAGCCTTAACAGACCCAGCAATGTTTTTCCACAGTACCACAGAACGATGAGACATTGTGAAGAGCAATAGCCAGAAGATCTCTTTGCCAGTCCCTTTCCATCTCACATGAAATAAAGCTTGATAATTCATAACTTTGGACACTATCAATTATTTGTCGAGACTACGATCATTTATCTACCCTCAACACTAAGAATACACCTCCACTCATGCTGGGGTCTAGCAGCTCTTTATGACCATGTGGCTTCAAGCACTGTCATCTGGGAACAGTATGATTTCAGTTACGATACCAAGTTCATGGTTTTGCAAGAAGAAAATCTAATTTAAATTTGGAAGAACAGTTAGGAAGAGATTACAGGCTTTGTCAAAATACACTGGTTTCTGTTTATTCTCCATTCATACTTGTTTATAAATAGGAAAAAAAAATCATGTGCTGCCATGATGGGAGGAAAATAATCAGAGCAGGAAAAAAAGAAATTATGAATCTGAAACACAGGCTTTAGAACAAAGAGATATGATTAACAGAACACATGAATGTAGCCATTAGAGGCTTGGCAGCAGGTAACAACTTATTAAACACAGAGACTGAGTTTGTGCTTTTAAGGGTCATGAAGACATTCTTCAAGATGGACACAACATGGGGAAGTTGTTAATATCCAGACTGATACAGCAAGAGACAGATAGATTTATTTTTACTACTTCCTGAGATTGTTCTGGAATTACCATGAAGCCTAAGGTAGTAAAAGAAAAAAACACAATCCTCTCCCAACTTCAGAGCTTTGTAAATTGTGTGTGNTTTTTTTCTGGAAAAAACAACTTGTATTTTCCTTTCCAGAAAGAGAAACTGTACGTGCACTTTTTTACATATTGACTTCCCCTCTTTCCTTTCAACTTAATCAGTTGCAGATTTAACTATTTCATTTTTCTGCAGAGTAACTTAATCACAATGTTCACCACATTTTTCCCCTAAATTTTTGCCGTCATGAAATTCTCTGTTCTTTATTCTGCCCTTTAATGATCTTGCTCTACACATTCAGTCAAAAGACCACACTGAAATACAGGAGCAGGAAAGCATGAAACATCTGAAAACAAATTTACCCATCAGGAAGAACATCAGACAACACTTATAGGACCATAGAAGAAGACACTTGAATTGTATGTAAATTTTTCTTCTCTGCTTTGAACATTTTTGTGGGATTTTCCAAAATGGGAGCAAAGCACTTTCGGTAAACAAGAATATTAAAACAGCTAAAATATTAACAGAGAGATTCTAGCATAATTTTTACACACCCTGTAACACATACTACAAGTGCTGTCAAGAGCAATAAACAAAGCTTAATTGTTTTTGAGAAATTTCAAGTTTAAGAACGTATCTGTCTTCATGACCAATCAACACAATGACTTTTCTTCCGACATGAGTGTAATATGGGAATTGAAACCACAAAAACTGTGTTTGAATAATGTTAACGGCCTGACAACTATAAATTTCATTGATGTTGTGGGTTTAAGGTTGAAATTCTCATTAATGCATCCTGCTGTGTTACAGTATTGCAAAGGTATTACCACTGGCAGCATTACATTCCAGATGTTAAAATAGCTGGGTACAAGAGTGTAAGTTATGAACAGATTTCTCCCTTCACTCCAAGTTTCTTGTCTGAAAATCTCACTCTCAAATAGCTTGTTTGTAACTACTATTTTCACAGCAAATTATAACATAAAACCAACACTTTCAATGCCTAGTTGAACAGAAAAGAACGTGTCTCTTGATCAGTTTCTTGTATTACTTTGTACAAAAAGGTGGCCTGAACACTTGCTTTACTACTTCACATCCACTGTTTCTGTTCATTACGCCTGGTTTGAAAACAAGCAGTGTGCCGATGCCCACTAGGATTTTTCCTAAACTCTCCATTGCTCTCCATTTCCTCTTCATAGCACTCAACTACACGGTGCTGTGTTTGATTCCAGGCTGTGTGCACTGAACAGCCTGCCAGAGGGCACGCTGGCCAAGCAAAATACATCTCTTGAGTCCACACTGCAGACTTTCTTAGTGGCAGTGCTGATCTGGATCTCTCTTCCCTACCTGGAAGCCTGTTTTCAAGAGAACATGAAAACCTGAAGGAACAGCTCAAATATAGGGAGTTCTTTGGCAAAGTAGGCAGCAGAGTGATTAAGGGCTGGTGGGCCATGATCAGAGCAGAAGCCAGCAAGAATGACATCAAGGTGGGAGGGAATTTGTTACAGATCAGAAGGAGGAAGGGGAAAAAGTCTTTCCAAGCAGCTTGAAAACATCAGCAGATTACAGATCCTGATTCCTACGGATTATCCATCTTATCTTCCTTGAAAAGGAAACAAAGTGGGACACAAGTAATCCAGGTGACTTCTGGAGGGTGCTAGAGACAACCTCTTAACACAAATGTTAGATCAGGTGTGTCCAACCCATGGCTCATGGGCTGCAAATGGCCCTGGACAGCTAGTAACGTGGCCCCACAGGATTGTAAACTTTTAACAGTACTCTGATTTTTAGTGATATTTTTCATGAGTCGATTGCGCGTAGATTGAGCGCGGACTGTGCAGGCGACAACGGAACGCAGTGGAGGGGAGGGTGCAGTGCAGTGCTAACTCTGCCTCTCACGCCTGCCACACACATCCAGTTGGATGGAAACCCGTGTGGATTACATGTGACGTGCTTGTGCCACTTGGCGGGTCAAACACAGTGATTGCTGATAATATTTTAATCTACCTACACGTGGGTGTGCCTGTGAAGACACATGTTTTTTGTTATTAAGCTGACGTAAGTTTTCTTATTTAATTATTAAACTTGGGCTTGTATTATTTTGTATAATAATTAAGTGAAACACATTCACTACAGAAGAAATATCCAGAACACCTGTGTGGCACTGACAAATTTTGTGATTTTCAACATCTCAAAAAACTCACAAAAAATATGAAATAATTCATGATACGTTTTTAATTAGTTTTGTGGTATGTATTGGATTAGTGTTTTTGGTAGTACATACAGTTGTGAACAACTACTTTCAAGGATGAAGCACAGGAAGAGTAAACTTTCATCATAAATCTCTGATGAGTACCTTGAAAACTCAAAAAGAATTGCAGCCACTCCCATCAAACCAGACATTGATGCACTCGTTTGACCAAAAAAAAAAAAAAAAAAAAAGGTCAAATATCCCACTGGTTTAATGTTTTCGTTGTTCTTTTTTTTATGTTTTAATAAAAAATATAAAAAGTAAAAGAAGCTTTGTTACTTATATACATTAACTATATTATGTATTTTATATGCAGCCCAAGACAATTTCTCTTCACTCAGTGCAGACCAGGTAAGCCAAAAGGGTGGAAGCCCACGTGTTAGATGACCAACTCCTTGACCTGCTACAAACAAGGGAGAGCTAGTTGCAGAAGTGATATCATCTGTGGCAGTCTTGGCAGTAGCAATCATGAACCAGTGCTGTTCAAGATTCTGCCAGGAATAAGGAAGACAAGTAACAGAGTACAAACCCTGGATTTCACAAGAGGAAAATTCAGTTTATTCAGGCATGAGAGGCAGCCCTAAAGGGCAGAGGAGCTCAGCAGACCTGGTTTTTAAAGAACTTCCCCTGCAAACACAACAATAGCTCATCACAACATTTTGGAGAAAGGGTAGATGACCAAGGAGCCTGGTTTGGCTAAAACAAAAATTCATGACTGTGAGAAGAATGTACATAAGAAATGGAAGCAAGGACAGGCTACAAAGGAAAAGTGCAGAAATTCTGTCCAGAAAAAGATGATGCTAGGAAAGCCAAAGCCCTACCGCATTAGAAACTGGCAAGAAAACTGGCAACAAGAACTTTTACTGCTACATTGTAAGAATAAACATTGAAAATGCTCCTCATAGGCGACTGGGACACTGTGGACATAGATAAGGCTGAGTTACTCAATGTCTTCTTTGACTTGTCTTCACCAATGAGACCTCCCAGGCCTATATGCGTAGAGACAGCGTTCAAGGAGAAGAGGAAATACAAGCAGTAGAAGTGGACTGATATAAATCTCTTGAGAAATCTTGACTCATTCAAGTCCATGAGAGCTGATGGGATGCATCTGAGAGTGCTGAGAGAGCTGGCTGATGTCAGTCACATGAAGGTTGCTTTCTATCCTCATGGTGATAGAAGTCAGGGAGGTCCCAGATGAATGGAAAGGGGCAAATGTTGCAACCATCTTCAAGACGGTCTTTTACAACACCCTTGTATCCCAGTTGGCCACTATGGTCTAGTAGATTTGTGCACTACCAGATGAGCAAAAACTGCCTGGGTTTTGGGATTGGAAAGTGGTGGTTAATGACTTGTACTTTGCCTGTAGGCTGGTTACAATTGCTGTTCCTCAGGACTTTTTCCTGAGATTCATCCTGTTTATTATCTCAATAATATTATTTGCTGATGACTTGCAGGAGAAAATGACATGCACTTCAATCAAATTTGCAAATGACACTGAGCTAGGAGAATAACTAAGCACTAGAACAGGATGCCCAGAGAGGTTGTGGAATACTTCTGTACTTGGAGGTTTCCACAATCGGACTGGACCCTGGTCTAGCTAGTCTGAATTCACTGTTGATCTTGCTTAAAAGCAGAGGTGTGGACTAGATACCTTCAGGGATCCCTTCCACTCTGAGTGATTCTTTGATTCCACGAAACGTACAGAAACCTGGTATCTTTGATGATCCTCGGGGTCCCTTCCAACCCAGGCCATTCTATGATTCTATGATTTGGTGCTTCTATCTGTCCTTGAAATCTAGTTGAAATCAATCAGAAACTACCCACTAGCTACTAATTACAGAACCAGCAGTGTATCCCAGAGCTGTTCACTGGAATTCCCTATTCCAAATAGGATCCTAGATCCTAATTTTGTCACTCTCTTACTAACCTTAATTAACACCTAACTTTATCCATCTTCCACTTTCCATGCAGTATTTTATACAGGACCAGGTGCAATACACAGTCCCCAAAAAGGTTGACTTACACAGTTGAGCCAGGTAGAAGAACACCTAAACTGTTAATCCTCATGACGCTTATTTAAATGATAGGAAACTTACTGCTCTGCACTCTTATAACTTTGCCTATATCCAGCAGGCAAAAAATGTGCCAGAATACACTATTACATGAATGCACTCTTCTGTTCTATTGCAAAAATTCATAGCTTCTTTCACGTTATAGTGGATTTCCCTGTAGCAACGTTAGTACAGAAAGGACCATTTAGTATCAAATTCTCTTTGAACTCTTTAGATATATTAATATCCTACGTTACTATGAAAAAGCATAAGGGATTACAATGTCCTAGACTTATGGAAAACTAAAAAATTACTGGAACATTGGACTACTAGTTTCTTACATTTTATAGCCATAATACTACAAAAAAAAAAAAAAAAGAAAGAAAGAAAAAAAAAGAAAAAAAAGATTGTCCTGCAGTAGCTGCGACATTTTCAGCAAGGAATAATCTATTGATACTATGAATGATATAGGTTGGCAACTTACATATACTTTGGCTAGTTGGCTGGTCTTGGAGAGCAGTGCACTAGTAAGAATATAGTTTAAACAAAATTGCGGTATATAGGAAGACTTAGTAGGGCATGCAAGTCATGTGAGCTATTTTTCAGCTGGATCAATGCTCTAATCTGGCTCACCATAAATGAACACTGCTGTCAGCAAAAGAGGAGAAAGAGTAAAAAGAAGCCAGTGGATAGAAGGGAAGACCAAACCACCCCTTCCTTACCACACATGTACTTATGCTTGATTTAAATTACCATATTACAGCCTCAGAATAGTACATGCTTTGCTTGTGGAACTGCTTTGAGAATCAAGTTTACTGAACTGACGGGGCAAAACTCTACCATTAAATGTTCATTTTTTTCTGCTCACTGCATTTTTCAGCTGCTAATTTTCTTGTCTTTCTATTTTTATACCAGATATTTTATAATTAATCCTCCACATACGTTTATAGGCTTTTCCTCTTTAAAAAAAGGAAAAAAAAAAAGAAAAAGAGAATTTTAAAACACAGTACCATACAGCCAAAGGTGTCAGGAAACGTACCCAAATAAGAAAGGACTCCAAAAAATTGGTTTGCCAACAAAATGCCAGTAAAATTTGAAACCTGGGTTCAGACACACTGGTAATGTTCCAAAATTCAAAACTTAAAGAACTTCTTTATTCAGTAAATCAGCTTCTCTGTGAATATCATCAAGACCACAAAGTTACAGTAAAGGAGGGAGTTTCCAAGGGAGATGTGAGGAGAGTCTAGGAGTTTAAGTTGTTTCAATTTTTAATTTGAAAAGCAAACATCCCCACCATTTTGACGTTTTTTTTTTTCCTTTAAAAAGTAACCTTTTCAATTCATGACCTTTCTGTATTTGAAAAAGCTACCTGAAGCATACCGAGAAGTTTACATAGGATAAATGGAAATGAAACAGATTTCATTTGAAAAACGAACTCCAGTGCCAAGATTTCAGAACAGAATAGTTACTGGAATGCAGTGAAACACATTTATCATAACATGCTAAGAACAATCTTCAGAGCAGAATGAAAAGTTATAAACATATTTATCACAACCAGATCTAGGTATTCTTGTCCAAAGTAAAGCACTGTATAGATGCTATAAACTATTTCAAATGCACAGATCAATGCAGCTTGTTGTTATGTCACTTTTCTCATTAATTTCATCACACTTCGTTAGATAAGAGTATACAAGTTCTGTCACAGTCTAAGTGGGAAATCTTCAAGTCACCCCACAGCAAGAAACAGCAGCATTCCACTAAGGCAGCAAATCTGTTTTAAATTGGCATTGCATTTAACAACTTATAGTGAGAAGAGACTCAAGCAATTAGGATCTCAAAAGTAATCAAAAGCAACTCTGAATTCATATAATTTTATTTAAAGTCACCTTTCAGATAAAATAACAGAGAACTTTTTGCATAGACAGCTATTTTGCATTCTAGCCAAATTCTAGTCTGGGTAATTACATTTCCTTATGAAAATTCTGTAAGACAGTCCTTCATTTCCTGTCTTAAATCATACATGGCATTAAATAGTTGCCATGTTCCGCCAGAGAAGTGGATGAAGTTACTCCCAAGTAGCCAGGGAGATACTTAGGGTTAACGTAGAACAAAAGACATAGGACACATCACACAAATTAAAATAAGCATGCAGAAGAATTCTATTTGAGCAGAAACTACCTAGCTGCCCTCCCCAGATCCTCCCCAGAGGTTTTCAGTGCAAACAGGAAAAAACTAAAGCATTCCAGCAAAAATCCATTTGTTGCTAAACAACTGCAGAAGACCTACAAAATTAACTATAACACTTATTTACTTATACTCACAAGTTTTCCATTATCCTTTTAGTACTAAAAGTTTCATCAAAAACAATGATACTTCAAATTAAAAAAAAGTAATTTATACTAAAGAAAAAAGCTCTGAAAGCATTTGAATTTTCTTCAGTGATTTTCTTTTGTTTCTTTTATTTGATGACTGCAACATGTACTATGCTCCAAATCTAGATCCTGGTGGTTTATGACGGTAAGGTGGCTGTTGTTATAAACCTAGAGATGTAGTAAATATCTAGTTTTTCTAATCCAGCACTAAATGAAAAATATTTTTATTTCTCTCCTCTTTACAAAGGTACACTCGATAGCTGTCACAAATTAAAACAAGAGGTAGCATGTTATTACATTGCTTGACATTTCTTTTGGTCTACAGATAAGAGTTAGCTGGGGGAGATCTGTCAGTCACTTTAATATTCTTTCTGAAAAATATTTAAAGATGAAAACAACTGAAAATTTAAGCAAGTTTCTTAATTGGTGTTGTTCTCATTGACTAAAAGCATCAGTCTCAATTTTAAAATTTTCATATGACTCTCATCATTTATCACTTTCTAAGTTGTTAGTTGTCAGACTACGCTGCTTATATGTTTCCATTCCTGTTGTAGGGTAAAACCATGATTTAGATCAACACTGTACATAAAAATGTCACGTACCTTTGACCATAGTGTGGATGACTATCAGCCAGTGTAAATTTAATGTAATTTAAAAATATACATAGAACTTCTGGCAAGTTCTAAACACTTATTCGTATTTTATTTTTATGATATGCACTATACTACTGTACAATGCATGTTACAAGCATTGCCGCACAGATGGCAATTTGACATGTTATTTGGCATTAGATCAAAGCTTTGTAATTTTGCCCAGGTGTTACAGCCATTATAAAACAACTATGGTGTCATAAACTGGCAGGTAAAGCATAATAATTTTACTCGTGTGCCTTTTTTTCCCATTAGGCGCTGTGAAATATGAAAACTTTGAGGAAGGTATTACTAATAAGTACAAAACCAATCAAAAAAAGCACTGCATTTCTTCTAAAAATGACAGTAAGCCCAGAATTTAATCTCAAAGCTCCTACAGACAAAAATGCTGAATTTTTTTCCTCCTCCATTCAAAAAAATCTTAAGTGTCATCTAAAATTTTCTTAAATAAAACGTAAGAGATTAATGCACAAGGAAAAGATTTAATGGAAAATTGAAATGCTACTGCTTTGTTTAAAGAAAAAGTGTTCCAGTGAAAGACACGTTTTGAGAAATTCTTACAAGATGGCAATTTAACACTAAAATTTTAGTTTGAATTTTGAAATACTCTGCCTAGCTAATAATGTTTAGTATATAATTTTCAAAGGCATTATTGGACCTCGCCAGATATTTTCCCTATATACAACTTTTCATAGAAAATACAGATTCAGGAAAGCCAAAATTTGCTAAGAAATGCAGGAATTAATTTGTCTGAAATTACTTAATTTCTCCATCAAGAAAACCTCAACACATTTTCAGACATGGAATCTTCTTCAAATACATAGAAGTGCTAAAGTTTTGAATCACTTAAACTTTGAAACATACTTATCCATGGTAACTCAGCTGGGCTTTCACCTCTGCAGACTCAGAGGAAGCTACCTTTGCCATCAAGCTTGTAGAAATATAGAATGGCTTGGGTCAGAAAGGACCTTAAAGATCACCTAGTTCAAACCCTCCTGCCATAAGCAGGGTTGCCACCCACCAGCTCAGGCTGCCCAGGGCCCATCCAACCTGGCCTGACCGCCTCCAGGGATGGGGCAGCCACGGCTCTCTGGGCAGCCGGGCCAGGGCCACACCAACCTCTAAGCAAAGAATTTCTCCCTAACATCTAATCTAAATCTACCCTCTTTTAGTTTAAAATCATTCCCCCTTGTCCTATCCCTATCAGAATGTGTAAAAATGCTGTCATCCTCCTGTTTGTAAGCTCCCTTTAAGTATTGGAAGGCTGCAATGAGGTCTCCCCACAGCCTTCTCTTCTCCAGGCTGAACAAGCCCAGCTTCCTCAGGCTTTCTTCACAGGAGAGGTGCTGCAGCCCTCTGATCATCTTCATGGCCATCCTCTGGACCTGCTCCAATGACTCCTCACTTTCCTTGTGCTGGGGGCCCCAGACCTGGACACAGTACTTCAGATGGGGCCTCACGAGGGCAGAGTAGAGAGAGACAGTCCACCCCCCCTCCCTGCTGGCTATCCCTTTTGATGCAGCCTAGGGTACTGTTGGCCTTCTGGGCCACAAGCACACACTGCTGGCTCATGTCAAGCCTTTAGTCCACCAGGACCCCCAAATCCTTCTCCACAGGGCTGCTCTCCAGGAATCTCTACTATCTGGGATTGCCGTGACCCAAGTGCAACACCTTGCACTTGCCCTTATAGAACCTCATTAGGTTCATGTGTGTCCACTTCTCAAACTTGTCCTGGTCCCTCTGGCATCGCTTCCTTCTGTCATAGCAACTGTACTACTCAGCTTGGTGTCACCTGCAAACTTGCTGAGGATGCACTCGATCCCACTGTCTATGTCATTTATAAAGGTATAAAAGAGCACCAGTCTGAAAGAGCCCCAGACCCTGTGCCTCCACCTGGACATAGAGTCATTGACCACAACCCTCCGTCTGTGACCATCCAACCAGTTCTTTATCCACCAAATAGCCCAGCCTTCAAATCAACTTCTCTCCCATTTAGAGATCCGGATGTGGTGCGGGACCATGTCAAAGGCCTTGTAGAAGTCCCAGTAGATGACATCAGTTGCCCTTCCTTTGTCCACCAATGCCATCACTCCATTGTAGAGATGCATTTCATAGGAGATGCATTTTGCATTAGGAGTCCGGCCTACTAACCAGAGTAACAACATGGGATATCCTAACCAGTACTTTCACAAGGCACATGTACTACAGGCACTCCTAATTAACTGTTGAGCTGACTTCAATTGCAACATTTAGCTGGGTTATAAATCCAGAATATTACACTTCAACATCTCTCAATGCAATTTTTCTGCAATTTCATGTTCCCCATGTGAGGAAAGAACTAATGATACTACAGCTTTCTTCTGATTTTGAGTTGCAGATCATGTTAGAGATAGTAATCCAGAAAAATTATTGCTTTTTTATGGTGAATAAAAAAGGCAATAAACACAATAGCTGAACTCAGTTGGCTCTCTATTCATGTGTCTAATAATTAAAACACAAAAACGTTCTCGTCAAGTACCAGAGACTTATACTTGCTGTTCCCTCATAGTGCCAACAGAAACCACAAGATTTCTAAATTCAGTACTAAAGCATACAGCACTTTTCTCATGCAAGAGCCAACATCCAAAAACATATAAATAAGGAACAGAAAAGTTCTGTTTCCAAATATGTTGTTAAATATTTTTAAAATCCCTACTATTAGACTGTGCCAACTCAAAGGCAGACTCCAATAGTTAATTTCATGGGTGATTAAGAATGGATTTCAAAATAAGGAAGTTACTTTATGCTGGCCACAGCATCCTCTGTAGACTCCAGAAACAGTCATCATAACGTAGACTTTAACCACAGACTCAACACAAAATGTAGCTGGTATTTAAATCTCAAAACTGTGGATTTTCTTTGTCAGGGCTGGTAGGAGAAAATCCAGAGATCCCTTTGTAGCCTCTTCAAATGTAAGAAAAGCAGTTACTTCCTAACTCCGTAAAGTTCAAGGGAAAGCCCACTTTAAGACAATCAAATGCATACAAATACCTGTCATCACAGGAGGTGAACGATTAGGTAAAGCTCTGAACTGAACTGGAGAGAGCTTACATGCAAGTGTGGAGGGCTGCACAACCCTTGTGAATTGTGCTCCTGGATCACACATGCAGCACAAGCAGCAGTGTCTAGGGGGCAAGAAACCAAAAAGGGCCCTAGCTAAGTCTGCACTTGGATCTTGGCATCTTGCCACTGTTTTGAGCAATGATCACCAATATTTGTACATAGCGGATGCTGAAGTTCAAATATACCAAATATCATCAAGTGTATCACCAAGACAAAATGTCTTTCATTCTTGCATTACCTTAGCAAACTCAGGAATTACTTGTGCAAACCACCAAACATAACATGTCAAATTCTAACAGTAAATCACTATTAAGAGTGTTTTATCTTGTATGGAAAATAAAGAAAACTGCAGGATTAATCACCCCCTGCCATTTCTCCCTCCTCTCTATCTCTACCACAGTATAACTCAGTTGTAGTATCTTGATATCAGGATCTCATCTCAAATCCTGTTGTCTGTTACTGGCTCTTGGGTGGATGTATTTGATAACATATCATTCTTGAACTTGTTTGATAGATCAGTGATCGGTACTAGCAGAGCAATAATATAAACCTGTTATAAATCATTAGTGAACCTCCTGAAAGAACTCTGGCTTCTCCTTCCACCCACTTTTTTGTGCATTCTTTAGCTGTAAAATGAAAGGAAAATTACAGACGTATAAAACACATTTTCTCATTCTGGTTTACTGATACATTTCTACAAAACAGGTGTTCAGTAGACACCAACACTGAATTGGGTTGTACTGAAGCTCAGCCAGACGTGAAGCTTTAGCAGAGGTGTTTGGGGCTAGTAAAGATATCAGCAGAACCATTCAGATCACAGGCAATAGAAGCCAGCATCAAAGAGAGAGAGGAAGACTTGGAGGATTAGTTATATGATACTATGACTGTTAGCAGTACTTAGCACTAAGCATGCAGAAACTGTGGGACAGACATGGTAATATTTTATTTTAAATGAAACAGTAAGGCTTTATTGATGGTTAGGGTGGTCTGTAGAAAATAATTCCTTTGGCTCTGGAGAAGGAAAAAAAAATGCACTAGAAAGAGTGTCTTAAATGGGAAGTATTGGTAGAGACATAGAGGGTACTATGCAAAAATGCTCTACCATCAGAAATGAATGCAAACATGCAAGAAAAAAAACAGCGGTTAACAAACTTGTGTAAAGTAAAAATCTGCCACGCCAGCAGAAGGCTATCTCCCAGTACCCAGATTTGTATTCCTGAAAAAATGAGCCACAGCTGCGTGGAAACAAGCTAAAACCCTAGCTCTAAAAACATGTAAATGCTGAAAGCAACAGTAGCCTGGTGCTGAAAACTGGACCAGTAACTCCAGTTAAGCATTCTGTGTTGAGGAGAACTGAAAGGATTACTCTGTACATTTTACACATAGCGCTTTTAAAAGTCACTTTTGTATGAATTTCCGTCTCAGTCTTCACCTCCTTCGGTTACAACAGCAAAACGTTTTTTCTCCATTCAGTTCCTGACTCATGCTTCCAGAATATCTCTTGAAATCTGATATTCAACCACCTTATCTTCATTTAGTTATTTGCATCTGATTATTCCTCTGTCCATTCTTACCCATAATGAGATGCATCCTATTTCTTTCAGGCCATTC
This sequence comes from Penelope pileata, assembly GCA_013396635.1. NCBI lineage: Eukaryota > Metazoa > Chordata > Aves > Galliformes > Cracidae > Penelope > Penelope pileata. Next base: position 591,633 of record WBMW01003931.1, on the reverse strand, counting down.
TGTGATTCATCAGGGTTGTTTAGAATTTGCAACCTGCCTTCCCATAATCTTACAGCTTCCCTATATTGACTTTAGTAAGCATACCCTCAACCCTGCCACTGAAATCAATGAAATGAAAACGACCCAGTTATTCTGAAGCATCAGCAGATATGAACCCTCAGCAGTTTGGCCTGGTAGGTGAATCAGCAGAACCACTGAAGTCACGTGCAACATAAACAAGTATGATGCTAGTGATGGGGCTGGAAAACAAGAGTTATGAGGAGTGTCTGAGGAAACTGGGGTTGTTCAGTCTGAAGGAGGCTGAAGGGAGATTGCATTGTTCTCTGCAACTACCTGAAGGGAGGCTGCAGAGAGGAGGGCCTCTTTTCTGAGGTGACAAGTGAAAGGACGTGAGAAAACAGCCTCAAGTTATGCCATAGGAGGTTTAGACTGAATACTACGAAGAATTTCTTTATGGGGATGGTGGTCAAGCACCGGAAAAAGCTGCCAAGGGTAGCAGTGGAGTCCCAGTCCCTGGAGGTATTTAAGAGAAGCGTGGACATGGCACTTAGGGATGTGGTTTAGTGGTGGACTCAAGAGGTCAGGCCGATGGCTGGCTTGATGACCTTGAAGGTCTTTTCCAACCTAGATGATTCCTTGAACATTGCTTAAGTGAAATCTAAAGAACACAAGGAACCTTTCAAACACACAGCTGATAATGAAAATAGCATCTGTGATGCTCAGACACTATAAGAAAAAACAACTTCTGTCCCAGCTGAAACTAAGACAAAATCACAGTTTCAAATTTCCAGTGTTTGCAGCCTTCTTCTCCACCTTTCACAATATATTTACCTGTTGAATTTAACTGAAAAAGAGTAGATGAGAAAATATTTTCCCTTTTAGGTGTTTTTAATCAAAGGAGCTTTTTCAACGTGTACTCTAAGTACTTTTGACTTTTCAAAGATGGACACAGGGCTAACACAAGAGAACAGAACATTCTGATTCAACCTGGATAAAACTAAAATTTAACTTCCAATTAGCCATATACTCTTTTAGAGCACATCTTCTCTATTGCAACACATACAAACTATTTGTGTTTACTTTTGATAACCTTTTCACTATCAATCAATCAAACATCCCAAAGTTACTGTCCCTTTCTTACACACAATTTGCAAACTCTGGGTCAGGAGACATCTTTTCTGTGTTTGTACGACTTCCAGCATTTGATCCATCACTAGGCTGTTCAAATGATTCAATGAGGGAAATTCAAATGGATTTGGAGTTTGCACGCTGTAGCTTGACAAGGCTGAGTCCAGGCAAAATACAAGGCTCAGGCAGCGGTGGCAGATCTTTTATCTTTGCAGTCCATCCACCATAGGGAAACGATTGTCTCCCACAAGCAAAATTCCCACTAGCCACAACAGAGCAGACAAACAGAAAGAACTGAACTGTGAGACCAGCAAACGAACAGACTATCACTCAACTATGGCTTCTTATCATTAACTTGTTTCTATCATAAACATACAGGTTTCTTGGAATTCTAATGGCATTTTCAAGGTACACAGACTAAGCTGTTTCAGGTATCAACTTGCAGAAGTGTTACATTAATTCCATGGCTATACATCAGAACTTAAGCAGAGCCTGAAGTTTCCTAACAGGCAAGATATATGTTAAGTACCCAACTTGGGCAGAATGCTTTACACACAGATAATCTTATGCAGCAAGAAATGGAACATTCATTCCAAAATCAAATGCAGACACGATCAAACAGACCTCTGTCAATATATAGAACATAACCTAATTCTCTGGTGGGGTTTTTTGTTCTACCTTTACACAAACCCTGAAAGCCGAGACATGCAGTGATGCAAGCCAAATACAACAAAAGCTTAACTCTCCAACTGAAAGTACTAGGCGCATATATACAGTATGACACTACCTGGAAACCAACAAAAAAAGATGAAAAAAATATGTATTTTTAATAAAGCCAAATCTTCCTATCTAATGCAGCAACTGAACAGCTGGATATTGTCAAGCCACATGTGCACACTGCCTGATTATTATGAAATTATGCATATAACAATTAATTTTTAAAAGCTACTATTATTTTGTTTTTAATACCTCAAAAAAAAAAATCCTTCCTCGAAGTAAGGTAACTTCCAAAATCATTAAACACATTGTCAAACTCTCTATTGAAATGCATTTTTAAATTCCCATCGTCATAAAAAAAAATTATTGGAAGCCTACATAAACTACATATTTGCTTATGTATCACACTCTATCCCTCCTCTGACATGAACGCTTATTTTTGTTACTGAAGAGTTGCTGCAAATGAACTTTGTTTTACTCATTAGTGTTTGGGGCACTCCCACAAAGAAAGGATGACTGAATTTCAGAAAGGAGACTGCAAAACAAAATGTGAGAGCCGAAGAATGCTTTATTTATCTGTCCATTAAGCAAAACTCCCTATAACTTAAGTAATTCTTTCCATGTGGAACACATACTACAAGAGTCCAAACAAAGCTTGTAATATACTATAGCTATACATAAACACACACACAAAAATTAACTGATTTCAGAAACTGAAAAAAATGTTTTGCAGTCAAAACCAAATTACTCCCTTAGCCCTCCCTTTGCTGCCAAGTGCACGTGCACATCAATAAAATCCCACAGACCTTTCTTAGTGGAAAATTTTTGATAGTACATTAAACATCGTTTGCTGTAAATCAGGACTTTAAAGAAGTAGCACACAATTACAGGTGTGGCTTCTTATGTGAACACAAAGTCATTTGCATGGCTGACTAACATCTCTGGACTGTATTTTAACAGTTTTGGTTGTCTTGCATCCCAGAAAAAACACTATTTGCAAGGCACTTAGCCATGAGGCCTCATGAAATGCAGCTGTTCACATGGCTGCCTCTTTCCCAGACAAACTGGGATTAAGTTTCTATTGCCACAGAGGCTCTGCAGTCCTTACAAGAATTCTTTTACCCCAACATTGGGACTGTGTATTGGGCTATCATATGAGGGTGGCACGGGCATGGCAAAGCTCAGTTTAGACATCATTTACATAATTGTATATATTTTAATCACAGAAAGAGAAATAAGAAGCTGAAGATGACAACTATCACTGTCTATTAGTCCATACTTGACTAAACAAAAACTTTATGTGACAAAGGGGAGAAAAATGATTCTGGATTTTGGATTGTAGCCCCCCTCTTCAAGTAGTTCTGAATGTTTAAGGTGGCATGCAAACTATGGCTTGCCCACAAATTTTGCTACAAATCTATTATTATTAGATAAAATCAATTTTGTTAGTCTAGACAGTCACTACTTGGTAACCAATTCTATCTTGACAGTATGGGATTTTCACATAAACAACTTTCACGTATGTTTCCGTAGGATTCAAAACAAAATCCTAACTTCTGTGGTTCAGTTTTCCCTTGTTAGTATGCATTTAATCGCTATTCATCTACAGTTTTTCTTACGGTATCTTGAAAAGTTAAATGATAAATACTTGCAAAGCAATAAAAAAAAAAAACACAAAAAAAACCAGATGGATGCTGCTATGAAAGCACAAAAAGCATACTAGTTCCATTTCTGAAAAATGATACATTTAGTAACTTCTAGGCACTAATGTTCTACTACTCTGTGTTACTTGTCCTGCGTAAGTAATGTTATGAAGAGCTTTGCATGGTCACCAAAGTCCCTCAGATGGAGCAACTTGAAGGATGTGCTTTGTTTGGGCTCTGAACATCTGGATTTGCACTCTCACTGCACAGGCAGGGAAGGTTTCTAATCTATTTCTAATCTCACAGATGACACAGTTCAGTAACATGCACTTCTAAAAATCACAGACAACAGCACAATTATCTAAGATGGAGCTGCAATCGTCTTGTTTATCGTATATCCCATTGTCTGAGGATGAGAGCACTTGAGTGTCAGAGAAAAATCAAAGTGGATATGCAAAAGACTGCAAAGCTATTACAGGGAAAGGTTTTATGTAAAATTTCCAATTCTCCCATAGACAGTCTTCATGTTCCAGAAATTTGACATCGTTGCACACCTTGTAAGCACATCTATTGCTACTATAATTTGCTTCGTCCTTTTTCTGCTTCAACACCACAGCTCATTGCTACCGCTCAAAATGACCTTTGCCTTTGCCTTAGAGGACAACAAATGTCTGGCAGCAGTTCTAACCAAAAACTAATCTACTGTTACATGCTAAAAGCATGCTAGAATGGCTTCGGGGCATTCGTGCCTTACAATGTCTAGATCTAGGCCTCTGCACAGGAGCCACCCAGACTTTCATTCATCATCCATCTCCACTGAACGTCAGAGCCAACTGGTGCTTCACTAGTAGTGCAACAGGTGAACAGCAAACCCACAGTATTTGTTATGGCAGATAGTTTAAGGCAAGTTACACAGTAAATTTTAGAAGTTTCTCTGACTCCTTGAAGCACTATCTACATGATATCCAGATCTCACAACCACGCAGTAGAGATCCAAGACTGATTACAGTAAAAGCTAAACTAAACCACACATTTTATCACATTTAACTACATACAAGCACAAAAGAAATTGCTGACTTTGTTGTGCCTTTGCACCTTTAAATGCATATAGACTTGATAGCTAATCAGATGTTCAATCCTGTTCTTCAAGCTGAATAAACAAAATAATGAACTTCCACGGTCTTTTTAAAAAATACGCATTTGATGCTAATCAAGTTTGAAATAATGATTTTGACTTCTTTTGCTTATAATGACACAAATGAGATCCCGTGTATCTGCAACTACCCAACATATTTCAAGTGCACTCCAAGGCGCACAAACCAGTCCTAACATAATGATGCAAAGAACATATACAGCCATTGCATAAATGCTTAAATCACAGTAGAGTCTGTGAAATTACAGTCACAACTGAAGAGGGGCTCAACTCTGCACAAAACTGTAATACCTTTTTAAGTCTAAGTTATCCTTATTTGTGAATCATGGGCATAATGCAGTGCAGAAGTCATTTGAAGTCATTATTGTTAACTGCACTGCAGAATATTCTATTTTTATTCTACGAAGTAATGGATGCATGGGATTACGGAACACTAGTATTAGGTCCTTGGCTAAGTGCCAACAGTGCAATTACTTTCTGCTGATGTAAAATTTCAGTGCAGTTTCATTTAGCTATGGTAGTGGGTATGCCTGGCTGCACTTCTGTTAAGGAATAGCCTCCTTCATTTTAGAAATGCAGATATCTCACTTTACTTAAAAGAGTATACTCTTGTTTTGAATGTGTCACTTCAACAGTTACCACAATCAGTTAAAACAGGGAAGCCTGAGAAACAAATGATACTATTCTTTAGGAAATAAAGATTCTCTACAGTATTAAGTCCAGTCCTCACTAGATTACACTTAGAAGTAGGCAGCTTCTTGTAGCTTAGTGTTTTATAGCATCTTCCAATAACAAAAATTTTCTGGAATCTTTTATTCCCATAAAGTTCCTCATATACATCAAATAAAAAGGAAGGTTGAGATTAGAATAGAGCTGAAGTATCTTCCACAAACTTATTAGTAAGTTTTCTGCACGCCTACAGAAACGGTAATTAGAGTTTCAATTACCTTCTATCCAGATCTTTGTCAATTATCTGTAAATGTAACTTTTATCACTGCTGAACATGAGCTTAACTTTGCATCTTCTGCAGCCAACTGGAAATGTACTATTGGAATAACAAGGTATTTTCCAGTGTAAGCAGTATTATGCCAAACTGTACTTCATAATGAGATCTTCAATTAAAACAAACTCTCTCACTTCAGGATGGGGCTTTAGCTTTTCACTTCCAATTTTTATTGGTAAAGAGCATTCATCAGTATAGAATCATATATGTCAGTTTTCAGTGTCTGAAAGCTTAAATGGAAAGCTGTTTTAATCAAAATTTTTCAAGTGGAAGAGGATCATTAACTGAAATAATCAGTATAAAGCAAAAAAATATGGATGCTTGGGATACGGCTCAGGCGTAACTATTCATTGCTTGTTTTATTTATTTTTATTTCATTTACTGATTGCCACTGAAAAAGGCAAATAAGCAAGTTGCTGAAGTGGTGGGTTTTCTTCAAACTTCATCAATACTCATATTCTGGCATTTCCTTTAAAAATGGACTTTGTTTTCAAAAGTGTTGTCTATTTGATAGACCTCTTTCCTCAGAGCTGCTCATAGAGGAACAAACTAATTGCTTTTGAGTATTTACTTTGGGGTCCTTGTTCATGTGCTATTTATTCTTATCCTACAAAATACTTTGATACATAAGTAAACATGTAGCCCTCCTGAGCTATATCCAATAATTGGTAATCCAAGAACCAGACTGAGAACGGAGTTAACCAGCCAGCAGTTTACATTTTGAGATAACGGTTTCAAAGGCAGCCATCTTGGTCTCGGAAACTTCCCTCCCGCAATTCCGAGCCATGCACTACAAATCAGTTACAGTTAAGCACTTAAGTATCCCAACAAAACCTGCTGACAAGAACAAAAAATGCAATGGACAACATCACTGGCCTCCACTTTTATTTCTGGAAGCTAACAAGTATTCTGTAAAGTTCCTGAGTCCAGGGCAACCCCTCACAAACTAGAATCAAAACATGGAAAGTCTGAATTTTCATATTCCTCATTATTTCCCTATACAAAAGAAATAATGCCTACAACATTCATGAAAAGAAAATGTCATTATCCTGATGACAGTTTTCACTAACAGATCATGCATTGCCTTACTTGCCTCAAAGAATCAAAGAAACGTTTTTGAAAGCATTTGGGATTGGTTCTTGGGTGCTTTTTAGGTTGGCAGCGCATCAGGAAGGAACATGACCTCCTCCGCTCTGTGGCAGGTTAAGCAGTCTGATTGAACATTGCTGCTAATTAAGAGCTCTTGTTGTTTGGCAGGACCACCAGAGTACCTTCTGCACTTGTTCATGACAACAGCACCTCTTTCAGAAATTAACTCTTGATGAGTGCAGACAGGGGGCCCAGCTGGTTCTCCCAAATCCTCCAACTATATAAATGAAGTGTAATAGGAACACTGGTGACTGCCGAGGGAAGAAAGGCTATTCGTGACCTCTTTTTAAAAAACAGAGTATACTTTTACATTGACTTAATTTTCTGCATTGGGGGTAGATAATGCAGTTGGGAACTGTGTGAACAGAACTAAGAATCACAGGAGGTGACATACATAATTCTGTAAGAAATATTTTATTAGGAAAGCTAAAATGTAATTTTGTTCAGAGAGCTTCCAAAAGCAATAATAGCATTCAGTAATAAGACTACAAAAATAAAGTTTCACAACAAAAGCTGACAGATGAAAAAGTAAAACTTTTTCTAAAAAAAACCATCACATTTTACTAAAACAAATTTGATATTTCATTTCTAAATCTTTAGGATTCATTCAGAAGTGCAGCTTTGTAATATTCAAAGGGATGTTCCACATGCATGAATGGTACAGATCACCTTATGAAACATATACACAGCTAAATTCTCCACAGCATACAACTCACCCACATTCAATGTTAATACTGTAACATATAGGATCAACTGACGAATTACTGGCCTCCCTGCTGACATTTCCAAGGGCTAGCATGATTTCACCCATCTGAAGAGGCACTCCCTGAAGACCAGGCATGAAACACACTAGAAGAGCAATGACTTGTCTTCATTTTTGCTGTACTTACTCTGCACTGACTTCAGGATTGCTTGTTTAATGCTACTTTCAGGTAAAATTCAGAAGGTGAAGCCTACAGCTTGACTTCCAGATTAAACAAGAACAGCTACAAAGATGATGAGTGAGCAGCAGAAGTACTATCTGACGTCACATTCACGAAACGGTGATTTTTGGTTCCTTCGTATTGTTTCAGATTCTGATCTTTGCACACAGATTCTAAATGCCTGTCAATCTTACACAGCTGTCAAGAGTTGAAGCTTACAGAGATGTAAGAATACTGATTACTGTTTAAAAATATTTATATCAATACAGCCTACTATATTAGGTAGTGATTAGAAATAATTACATACTGGAATAATTACATATTACACGCAAGCAAAGTGCTTGACTGCACCCTCCTGAGCAAGACACTATCAATCACATGTGACAAAAGGATGTGAAGGGCTACGATGATTAGAAACAATCATTTTCCTCAGAAAAGAAATGCATTTTAAAACAATTCAGCCTCGGCATATCTCGCCCTCACATTTATATCTCGTCGTATTTTGTACAGAGCCTTAATTTCAAGATAGCAGATGTTAGAAAAATCTAAGAGGAAACAATATGTATTTACTCTTTTAAAAAAAAAAGTGAGAATATAATAAGAGCAGTAAGTAGATGTTTTCACAAAGTGTTTAACAAAATATATTTCTATAAGTGTTTCTCTGGTATGAAAAATACAACTAGAAATGTACTTGGACATGCAATACCTGAGACAGGACCTGCACGTTTTATGCAACAAAAAAGACTGTAAAACATCCTTTATTAACTATTAATTGCATTTTTTTCCTTCTGAGATCATTTGTACTTCTAAAAGCATCCAAACATCCAGCATAAACTATGGCTAAGGATGCATTAGAGGTCAGCATACTCATTATTCAGATATTGTCAGGCTTGTATCCAAAATTAAACAGGAAAGAACTAGACGTGCCTAGTACCAATGCAGCTGGCATAATTCAAGCCTCAGTAAATGTGTTTCTCTCTTTCCAGAACGTTTGTGAACAGCCAGTCATAAAGGCCCTGGTATGAATTAATAATGGTATTGGAGTGGCAGCAAGATGTTACTGCAAACCTTGCACTGTGGTGCTACTTGTGTATTTTTTGTTTAAGATGCCTCAGCTTCCAAAATCTGCAAGTTCTGGAAATATATACGTCACTTTATAAATCAAACTTGCAGCCATGACAGTTCCATAGGCTAGAGGGAAAAGCATGACCCAACAGTCCAGTCCAAACAGCAAGTCAGTGCTCCTACAGCTACCTCGTGTAAATCTGGTTTGGAATCAATTAGCAGTGAATGTACAGAGTTAGCACCACCATAACGTCCTCTCCTTGTACATAAGTTAAAAAATAGGAGAGAAGCGAATCATGGTTAACTATGTAGTTTCAAAAGTCTCCTTCCAGCTTCTTCAACATTTTTCTTAGACATGGAACTGAGGAGCATAGCGGAGCTACAGGATGAGGGCTAGGGGCCAAAGAGCAAGTACTATGCAGATCCCTAGGGCTGAATCAGAAAGAAGAAACGAGTCCTTTTTAACAACTGCATCTATGCCAGAGGTGTACAGAAACAAAGTTTTCACTGACCATTTTCAACAGTGAAATGCAGAAGCAAGTATGAAAGCATACTATGACAGCTGTCCTTTGAGGTTTTTCACTAGATTAAGTGCTCTTTCTCACAGACATTTCCTAAACAGCTCTAGCTGAAAATGTATAAGGGCAGCAATAGAAGGTGCATGGAGAATTTTAATCTTAGTTTCTCAGTCAATCTCCTTAGCTTACAGGATGGACAGTAATTATTACCATAGTCCTGAGTACCTGCAATTCAAGAGTGCGCATAAATCCTCTTTTAACAGCAAACTTCCATTCCCACCCTGTCCCACTTTTCCACCACAGCTTTAGGAAATACTTCCTATTTGTTAATGACTTCTGCCCTATCAAAGTCTCTCCACCTTTTCTGGATAAGGGACAGAGGGCAGGGAAAGCTGCATCCTGAATCTCAGGCCTTCAGGAGCATAATTACGTGTTGTAATGGGCTTTAGATTTCCTCAGACATGCTCTTTGTCCAAAATCAACAATTAGTTAATGCTCAAAGGCAAGACAGCCTTAATTAGAGGTGTCTTTAAGCCATCTGTTAGTTTTGGGAAGAAGGTAATTCAAGTCTCCTCATACAACCTGGAATTCTTTTTGCAATGGCAAACAGATGCATTCAGACTAAAAGAAGGGCATATTCCACAACTTGGAACTGTTAAAAGAAAGAACAGCCTTAAAACAGGATTTATTAACAAATAGAAGAGGCATGGAATTGGGAAAGGAAAAATTCAGAATCTGGCTAGAGTGTCAGACATCAAAAGCACAGCCCAGGGCCTGAGGAAGGGATTGAAAAATGCGTCTTATTCCAGAACGCAGTCCAGATAAAACTATGGTACTCTATACCACACCATATGTCAGAGTATTGTACTGAAGTTAAAATGGCATGTAAAATAATAATTACAGCCTTAACTAGTTCATGAATGAATTCCTACTGGAATGGACAGCCTACAAAAACAAATGCAAAATCAATGGCTCTTAGTAGCAAGTGGGCAAATTTAAGGGGGATAACTGCATACATGCTTTTAAAATAAACTTTCAAAAATTCAGGGAGATTTTTTTCTCGAAGAACATATTGGAAAAAAAAGAGAAATTTTGTAGGGAAATTTGCATACTAAATTTTCACACACAGTGGCAACATCAGTTGAAGAGCCAGATTCTGGTCTTACTGATTCACTTCTGGAGGGAAAAATTCCTCCACACGTCAAAAAAACCTCCTTTACGCAGCAGTTTATCTTCAACTTTTCCTGTAAACATCTGCCAAGAGCTACACTAAACTGTGCTACATGTTGCAGAACAATTCTTTAAGACATGGTCATAATATTTGATGAATCAATAACATAAGAATTATTAGGAGTTGTCAGAGCAAAGCTTCGGCTAGCTCAGCATCCTGCCTGCAGCAACGACCTGAGGCACATTCAGGGCAGAAGAACAGACTACAGCAAGCACAAAGTGATACTTCTCCAAAACATTCTCCCCACTTCTAACATTTTGTGGCTCAGAGATGTCCTGCGCAGAAGGCAGTATCTTTCTATGTAAAAACCCTCAAAGAATTATCTGTGCGGCTATTCTATTTGTATTTAAGGAATGACTGGAATAATGCCTTTATATATTCTGTATTCTTCACATGCATGCACAGTTCATTACTTATCTTGTCTCTCATTTGAAGCTTGTTTCTTTCACATGCTGATAACTTACTTTTCCTAAGTCACATTTAGCTGGCAGATGTAACACGCGACTCTTAGAATCAGTTAAAAGTCAAACAAACATTGAGCAGCTTTATTTGCAGATAGATGAAGTGACACAACCTTAAGGAAGGCACCTAAAAACAAGGGGTACCCTTGCTGGTAATCACAGCAGAAGCTAATTTCAGAAGACCAGTGGCAGTGCATGAAATTCTGTTTTATGAATGAACATTCTTCTTAGGATAATATCCAGTTATTATACAGAGTATAATTGTTTCATTCAACTACGCTTACCTAAAGATATTTGGATTTATTTTCTTAAGTCACAAAAGAACAAGAGGGAGTTCTTTGTGCTACCAGAAGTTTAAAGACAGGCTGAATCCAGAACTGAGAGAAAGCTGCTCAACAGCCACCACGACAACTGCACAGTACCCTTAATATGCAGACTGGTGGCAGGCATTGCCCAGATAAAGACAGGCAGGAAGAGTCAAGGGGGCCAACACTAAAAAGTTCTAGCTTAAACACTCAGGCTATCACAGTTAAGAACCATAACGTTTTTAGAAATTATTCTCTCTTCGTTTTGTTAATTTTTCTTCCACGCATCTTAGTTTTCTTTAGGATAAGTCACTTCTCTTTACATACTCTTTAAGTAGTCATCATGGTCAATATACAGCCAAACTGTAATCGGCTCTCGTAATCTTCCTTCAGTTTGAACTCCTTTAACCTAAACCTCTATTTCCACTCATGAGCATTCCTACCATACCTAACATTGCAGGATCATTTTTGCTGAGACTGAATTATTTTATTTCATACCTTACTTCTACAAAAAGTGAGAGACCCATATCTCCACAACGTCCTGCCAAAGCCTACATACAGTAACAACAATGCATTTCCTTGGCAAAATTACTGGAGTCCAGATTTCATTGTTATGACAACTTTTTCCCTGGCATAATACAAAACAAATAGTTATTAGAGTCAATGTGCTGCATAATTATCATGGCATTTTCAGAAAGTTGGTCCAGACCAGTGTTTGCCTATCTAAAGAATTTTCTTTACATTTTCCTCAAATGAATATATTTTCTAAAACAAAGTACTCAGCAAAGACTCACACTAGTGACTTCAATGTTAGTAAATATCACTGACATTTTCTGTGAAAACAACTTAATATTTAAAATCAAAGCATTCAGTTGTGGGTTTTGGCTTGTCAGTCTCAATTTTTACTCTTTACTCCATGTCACCGAGAACTATATGAGAAAGAAAGAAATAAAACAGAAGACCAATTCAGACTGCTTAATGTTTTTGTTTGCTTTTTTTATAGTGTGCTTTACATAGAGAAATGAAGATTTGATATTGCTGTATTCCCTCCAAAAGATGAGACCTTAAAGTGATGAAATACTTGTACTTGTGGAGAATCACATTCAAATGATAAATATTAAAATACATGTCAGGAGAAAAAAGGATAATTTATTTACTTTGTTCTTTCTTCCTCTTTTTTTTTTTTTTTTAAATTGAAGATACATTCCAAACTAAAAGATTCTCAAAATCAGTTCTGAATAAGTCATACCCATTCATATCTCTGAGTGCATTGTTTGCTGCTTGAAGTTTCACTCACGTACGTTTGGAAGTATCATATTATGGATTTTGCTAGCACTTCCATGCAGAATATACTTAATTTGGAAACTAAAAAACAAGGAAGAGAATGACTGAATTTCAGGACTATACCTTTTATATATTCTGACACAAGCTCCCCATTTAATATTTCAAAGCCTTTATAATACTGTTTTGATGCAAAATTTGTTATTCTCAAAGCACACTGAACAGTTAGATGCTTAGGCTGACAATTCCACTAATTTTTTCCCTACAAACACTGATTAAGAATATTTTATTCCCCCCCTAAAAAATATTTATATTCATAAATGAGGTCTCTCTCAGATCTGAATTGCAGTCTTTAGCACTACATTTCTTAACATGTTGGGATTAAAACAGTTTAACAGACTCCAGTGACAGAACTCTATGTTTTATAGGCTTCTCCTCACTTTATCTGCAATCAGATGAACAGTTGTCAACCTCTGCAAAGCAAGTTATACATTAATTGTGGACTTTCTGTCTCGTGAAAAGCTGGACTGCATTCTTCTGCATAATTCTTAGACATACAGCATTTTCCAGAATAGCATCCTACTTTATGGAAGTGTAAACAAGGAGGCTTTGATTTACACTTTACCTGAGCTTTCACCTTACGTGTTTTATCAGTAAATAAGCTACACCAGGATCTGTGTTACCCAATTATCAACAGGCTTTCTGTCGCTAATGACTCCGAAAACTAGACAGTGACTGTCTAAGTCACAAGAGACGATGATCTGAAACAATTTTAAATCTGAATTTACTTTTTTCACTTCATATTGAGTTATTCAAACCTTAAGAAGCTTACACTTTCAGGCCAAATATTATCAGGTCAATATGGACACAATGTTCATTGCTGATGGCTACAAACATTTACAATCAAATTACTGGAATCATAAGGTTCTGTTTTCTGGAAGGAAACCATCAAATAACTACCTTTCCTTGGACAAAGGAAGTATTGGTACAGCTCATAAATTCTGAAAGGAAAATAAAGCATCAGCATATACTGAAGCTGGGAAAGGTCCACAGGTTCAGAGCCAGAAGTGACTTATGGTGTGTGTATTATAACACAGCAATATTTACCATGGCTGAACTGATTTGGCTCATTTGGTGGGGAGGGGGGCGAGGACCTTTAATCATCTGTGACGTTAAGAAAGAGATGTACCTGGATGAAACTCAATTCAGTATAACAGAAAAAAGTAATAGGGGAAAAAAAAGAGAGAGAGAGAACAAAACTGGAGCACATCTGAACTCCATAAAAGACTTCACTGCTCTTTCAGGGAGCAATACAGTCAAAGTTAGATATTCATAGGCTCTTCGGGACAAATTTTACCTGAAACAGTTTGAACTCTTGCAAACTAAATGTGAATCCAAATTTTTTTTCTTGTGAAATAGTTACACATACATCGCACTCGTGAAAGTTAAAGTAGAAAAGGTACAAACTGTAAAATGTTTAATTTCCTGGTATTTCTAATTTTGATGACTTAATGAATCTACAAGTCAAAAGTGAATTATAATGAAAACTTCCTCCATTTTAATATAAAATAGTGTGTATTTTTAAGCTAATTCACATAGTAAAGAACAATCTGTTTTTGTGCTTGACTTTTTGAAATCATAAAAGCATACTATGCTGTTAAATACCACACTACCAGGGACATTCGCTTCCAAATGAAAAGAATTTTTTCAGCAAACTGCAGCTGCAACTCAGATACACTTTCTCAATATTCGTAATGCTTTCTTTTACGAGATGTCCTTATCCCGCTCTTGCCACAATACTCCACCATTCAAGTCCCCTCTCCTTTGTGTAGTTCCAGATGAAACACAGTATTTATCCATCATGTCCCAACACCAGCATCTCCCACAATGAACATTCTTTTTCATGGGCATTTATTTCCAGTTTTAGCAACTCTAAAAAAATTTTGTGCATATACAAAACAGAAAAAATAGAACAATAGAAATGATAAATAAAATAGAAAAAATAAATAGAAGACATCAAATTAAGCTGAGCTCTGTTCACGACTACTCCCACTGCGTAGTTACATTGGCAGTTAAAAGAAGACTGCATTTTCTGTCATACTGCAGGTTTTCAAAGTATAGTTGTACAATTTAATTTGCAAACTGCAATTGGTTAATGAAGTTAAATTTAATTAGTTCAACTTCCTTGCGGATCACATCAAAAAACACTATTTGATGCATTTTGCAAGATGACCAAGTCTCCTACAGCTGGCTAAGTGTCACAATGAAAAGGCATCTATAGTTATTTCTGGGAACTGAAATGAGCTGTTTTAAGTGGAGCTTTTCTTCCATTTTCTGAGGCTGCACTGCTCTGACCTTCCCAAAATCAATCCTTTGCGGATTAACATGTAAAGCAGTGTCGAATTAATTTCAGAAAGCGAATATGAGATCAGCCTGGGATCATACAAAACATCTAACTCCTAAATACACTAATGCTTCTAGCAGCTCAATGAGAAGCTGTCAATAAAAAGAGGGAGGGGGTAGTTAGGAGGATTTGAAGCGTGGAGCAATCTATCAGGCTAGTTAGAGCTTTGCCTACTTCTGTGGCATGGCTAATGCATTCCTCTAGAAGTTAATCCCATTTCTAAAGACCCTCCCGTGAGGAGCACATAGGCCGTGCCGAATGAGAACTAAAATGCATTAAAATTCTCAACAACGTCACCAAAAGGCACACTATTAGATTCTGAGAGTTGACAATAAGATGGTTCATTAAAAGTGCAAGGTCTTAAAGAACCGACTTGTGTTACAATATGTCGGATGGAAAATATTCAACATATCTTTTGTGATGCACCTGCAAACACCATTTTCTACTAAAAACTTTTAAAACTTTGGGTAAATACAAGTAAACTTGCATTAATGTCATCACTGTCAATAGGAATTATTGTAGCTTCTGTAACATTGCAAATCCACTACAAAAGAGGACAGCCAAGCCTGCTTTAAGCTAGCAATTACATACACAACTTACTCAGTACCTGCTACAGCAACACAGCATAAATAATTACATCTAGATGTGTTTTCTTGTAGTTCAAAATAAATAAAAGTAGATTATCAAAATACAACCTGAGAACTTTGCACTTCTGAAATGCTGATGTTGAATTTTACAAATGCCAATAAAATTTCAAATGCATGTTCTGGCTGTACACCATGATGCAGTTACACAATATTCAGAATTTTTAAGTGAATATTGTGTCTGAGTCAGCAATTTCAGCACCGACAAACCGTAACGAAAGGAAATCTCTGGACAGGCTCAACATCATCTGGATACCTTCTGCTCCAAGGGCAGCAACATCAGAAGTCTCAAAGGTCAAAATCAGAATCCTTATTCACCACCAAAGTCAGAGAATAAAAGAAGATGGACACCAGAAGAAAACAGACATATTTTATGTTATGGGGCAAATTTCCTCAGTAATTATGAGAGAGCATTAGAACCATATTATCTCAGGAGAGATTACAGATGCTGAGGATATCAAAAGGCAATAAAAAATTGTGTATTATTGCCATTGTGTGGTTGAAGCATCAGTGAGAGCACCTAAAAAGAAACCCTTTGCATTCTGTAAATCTAGAATCTTTTGGTAGCTTCAGCATGTTATAAGAAAGCAGTTGTGTTACCAAAACTGGACTAAGCAGATATCTTCACAAAAGATAAAGAATTCACAACATATTTTAAAAAAGTGCATTAAAAACAGACTTTTTTTATGATTTTACGCCCTAGGTTTAGAAAACATATGCCCAGCACTGTTAATTAAAGACTACGTATCTCATAAAACTTATTACTAACAGTGAACTACAGTTTGCAGATAATATTTCTTGATTTTAAAATCCCAGAATAAATCTTGTGGTAAGAAGGGCTTTGTTTCATTTGTAACTCAATAAAATGTGACACGGAATAAATAAAGAAAAGGCAATGGGGCTGTGTGTCATCTCTCCAGACTCATTTGTCATACTCTCATCATACACACATGCTGTCTAGCACTGTGATTAAAATGTGCTGTGATTTTCTTAGCACAACAGACCAAGAATTATGGTATGTCTATCTACTGGATGCCTTAAATTCAGAAAAGGAATGGAATACAGTTTCCTAGGCCAAAGGCTCTGGCAAAAGCTTTTTATGACTGCTTAAAATCATACCTCAACTAGCTAGTTTTCAATCAACACTACTCATTATAATGCCGACATCCAAGTGCAAACAAACTCAGAACACGATGTGCGAGACAAGTGAGCAATTCAATAGCGAGCAATTTACACTCTCACAAGGGGGAAAGGATTTCTACCACCATAATCTATTAAGCCCTCTGCACAACTAAATTTCAGGCAGGTCTGCTTTTGTGATATAATCCTGCAATCAGCACGCAAGCACCATCTTGAAGATACTTTAATAATAGATGGAAAACCAAAACTAGTATTTTCCACTATTTCTGAATACCACAAACTGACTTACTTAAAGATGAAAAAAATGCTCTAACACATTCTTTTCCCTCAACAAAAATGATGTATATTTACTCTTTCTAAAAGGGAACTGAAGAGCTATTGGAGTATTGCAATGTTGACATTAAAATGTTTCATACATTAAAAACATAGGAGATGACCCAAACATTCCTTTTCCACAACAAAATGGCCAGGCATGCATTTGCCTATGTTTAATGGGATAAAGTCTCTGCTCACAGAAATAGCTGAATCACAGGAAATAACTAAGGGGAAAAAATAAAACACATCAAGAACAATGAAGTAAAAAGTGAAAATTAAAAGTTAATGTAGCACTCAGCATGGCAATTAAAAGATAAGGACTGAGTTTTTAAGGGAAATCCTACAGCTGACTAACTCCTAACACACATGCACGCACACACACACACACACTTCAACGCAGAAAATAATGTAATGACTTACTGATATTACTCAAAACAACAGAAATTCAGAAACCTAGGAGATGTAAATATATTTGTGAAAGAATAAATAAATACATAAAATATGTAATAATTTTCTTCAGAACAACACTGAAGCCTTAAAATATAACTCCTAGTATAAAACAAGCTTGAAGCAACAAGATCATAACTGAAAATGAGGAGTATTTGAACAATCAGTGTGAAGTAAGAAAAGAAAAGAAACAAAAGTTGTACTTTCTCCTAATAAAATGCAGTTTACTCAAAACTTTATTTATTTATTTTAAGAGAGGCAGAGGAGCAGGAAGGGGAACAGCATTTTGAGTCATAGGTATTAATAAGACGGGAGTTGCATCACACACTTGTGTTAAGTCCTATCTTACACCAGAATTATGCCATGCCCTGAAATGATGGAAACTGCCTTCTTTTCTCATAACCTAAAAGACACACCCAACTTGTGAGAATGTTCCAGCAGTTATGTTATAATTTACCCTTTTTGTAGTTATACTATATGGTCATGCTGCAGAAAAGTCACTGGTTTTGTTCAAATCTGCTTTCAGATTTCGGTTTTCAGATTTTGAAATGAACTTTTCAGGAGCTGGGAACCTAACAGTGCGTCCATTTGCTAAACTGAGAACGCTCTTTCACGTCCTAACTAATACATCAGGCAACGAAATTAAATTCCATCAGGAGCAAAAAGGTTACGCTGCTAGTGTGTAAGCAAAGACTACACTGAGCAACAGCATATGGTGGGTCTGAAAAATACTGCCAACAGTAATCCACGTCATATATATACAGAAAGACACTGACTTTTTACAGCAGATGTTTGTCAGGTAATGTTATTCCTAAACAAAAATATATATGCATAGGTAGAAAAATTCAACATCTTTTTCTTTGCTTTTCTAATATTTCAGGAAAATGTAAATTCATACTAATTGTGTGGACAATGGTGATATCATAATTTTCAAGACATCTTTTTGTACTGCCAGCCATTTTGCACTTACTTTCTCATCCTAGAACATCAATTATTATCAGGTTATGAAGATAAGCCAGTTACAGAAAATAAACTACTACTATCACAGTAAAGAAAAGGGCCATCACATCTTGGAAAAAGTAGGTTATTGAACTGCATTTGGTAAAAGCATTGTCAAAATTATAAAAGAGATCAGATGAGATCATATTAAGCTACTTTGGTGATGCCATGCGTAGCAGAAATGTTACTCATTTCTATTGCATTTTGATAGCTGCATACCAGAGAGTGTTTATATAAACCTGAAAGCTCTCCAAAGTCCAGACTCCATGCACTTTGCTGCAGGGCTCTTCCATAATCAACCCTGAAGATTTTCCAAAAGAAACTTAGGGCCCTACGAGGGACAAGCACTAAGTGCAGCAGTGGACTGCTTCTTCCCAAAGACAGCCACATGGCTACGGTACTTGGATATTTAAGAGAAAGATGGGTTCTATGCAAAACCCTTAGCAATATGCAGTTGCCAACAAACACAGCCATTTATGCATTCACCTGGTATCAGAAAAGGTTATCCTGCTGCCTTTACTGAGTAAAACCACCATAGAATCATGATGGCTAACAGCTGTCTAACACAGCATAGGCACCAAAGTGTACAGATTTTACAGGATACCAAGCATGTGAACCACTCACACACCTAAGACAGCGCATAAGCTTAAGCATTTTGCTGTACTGGAATCAGACAAGTTACAAGCATATTTCTATTATAATATAGCCAAGTGATTTTCAGTATTCTTTTTTAGTGCTCTTCAGCTCAAGTTTAATAACAAAACACTGACATTGTCCAAATGCTCATTTTAAGATACACAGCAAAAAATGGCAGCGGAGGACTTGCTTAGTCTTTGATTCGAAGTCATTTCAAGACAGATGTTCAACAAGATCCAGAAAACGCTGCTTGATGGATTGAAGAACATTTCTTTAAGTGGATTAAGAGACTACAAGAGTCAAGATGTTTCTATTTGAGCTCCACACAATTATGCTCTTTAAAGAGACTGTGTTAAAACTGTTACCATGGTGTCTATATTCTAAGGTTACATGTTGACAAGTATGTAATTAAGAAACAAGCAGACACTTCAGCAAGAATCTGCTCCTTATCACCAGAGCTAAGCTGTTTTAGATAGATTGTTCCGACCACGCACTTAGCACATTCAGTTACCTACTTTAAACAACAATGATGTTTTTCCAAGAGATAACATGAACTGTATCAAACATGTATCAGATTTTTACTGCTTGGCCAGGTTGGTTTTTAACAACAAAGTATCAAGAACAAGCCTTATTTAGGAAAAGGTATCCAGTTCATCAAGAGCCCTGCATTTTCATTGATTCAGCTCTTATTACAGAGCAGGGATCTCATTAGCACCCAGATCTGTACATTAGCAAATTCTTACAAGAAGATGACAACAAGTCTGTGTCTGCAGTGGTTTCTACAGAGAAGGCATGCTCTTCATGGACCTCCAGATCTATCTATCAAAGCTGCACATGAAGATCCATTGCTCTGTTACATGCTGAAGACCACAAGAGTTCTAAGGACAAAACAGAACTGGGGAAACCCTCTGTCCATGTAACACTGCACACACCAAGGGAGTAATCCAAAACTGAACCAGGGCCTAATGAAAGCTTTCCCTTGGGAACGAAAACCCAGCATGTTTATACTTCAAGTTAATTAACCTCAACTTAGAATGCTAACAGAAGATGCTCTTTGATTCCACAACTCAATTGGCATTCAATTCACCTGCTAAATAAAGTGAAAATATTGGAGACCTACCCGTTCTTTACTAAGATACTAAGATGTCTGCTCTCAGTTAGCTAACTTAAGCTACAGAGATACCCTACTTTTTTACTTATTATTTTTAAGCAATAACAATACCAGCATCTACAGTGGACTTCACTTTGTCTTTAATGTGATGTTCATCTGCTAAAGAAATTTTCTGTTTAACACATTAAATGTGGGTAAAGAAACAATCTGTATTATTTATTTTATTTAATTCTATAAAATACTGTGTTTCACTTAAGGGAATTAGTGCCTTAAGCAATAAACAGAAGTATGCAATAAATGGCATATGTGGGATCTATTAACCTAAGTGCTTGACTCTGCCATCTAAATAATCCCCTTTCAGAGTTTCACATTTAAAAGTTTATATACAAATGACTGCTAAGAAATTTTATTTATTAAAAATAGAAGATTAAAATAGATTCCAAGTATACCTAATAGCATGTGCTACTGCTGAGGATTTAGTGGTAACACTGGCCTAACTTTTGATCCCCTGAAGGTTCATTTTTCCTCTCTCAGAAAAATTTCTGGTAGTATGAGACAGTGTCACCAGATTAATTGCCAGCTTAAGCAGGAACCTGTATGTACAGGTAAGCTTTTGTACAATCCATTTCCATCTTATGTGGACAAGGCAGATTAAAAGCATTTCCAACTCACTCTCTCCCTCCTTTTCTATGCTGCTACCATATGTTTTCCTGTGCTGTGGATTTGCTGACTGCCTGCACGATCCAGCAGGTCAGGCTGATCTAAGCTGCTGGATGGATGCTTTAGTCTTTCTGCACCTTCCTCCAGCATTGTTCTGCAAAGTTCAGAATAGCTGCCCAAGGATGATCAGCCAATAACAAGTCATAGAGTTCAGGTCTGGCAGACCTTTAGCCTTGCAGGATAGATAGGCGACAAACTGGGAAAACAACACACTGAGGTCTCTTCCTCTCTATTCACAGCCAGCTCTCCAAACAGACCACAGAACCGGCCTTCCAGTGAATTGAGGATGAAGCAAGTAACCCTGCATTGGACTCCAAGAGGTCTGTTAAACCGGCAGTAGACCTGCTGCTTACCCTGCATGCCAGGATTGTTAGCAATATCATTACCTGACTGCATGTTAGGGCATACAGTCAGCAATTCACACTGGAGCTTTACAGAATTGCAGTGATAGCTTACAGTAATCAGGACAAAACCAATCTCTTTGATCAAAATGAGAATAAAACCCCAGTCTTGAACTTCAACTATTTTATTGCCTTTCCTGTAGCTTCTATTTCTCTCTGTATAAAACGGAATCTGTGACATCCTAACATATACCTAAGCAGCAATCATGTCAAACATTCATTCTTTAGTTAAAGAGCAACAACTTCAATTACATATAGAAAACACATTGTTTGCTTTGTGTCCTTTTTCTTTCCATAAATGCCTTAGTGGATAAGGAAGTATTTTTCTGCACCCCAAAAATAATCAAATGAGCAGGGATTATACCAACAAACATCAATGTTAATTCAAAAATGGATTAACAATTAAAGAATCAAAGTACATTAGCATTGATCTCCAGCACAAAATAGTTGTGATCAATGAACTAATCTGTAAATTTGATTAATTGAGTAAATCCTGTTTAGTAAATTATTCTATAAGCATAATTTACAAATAAAAGGAAGGAAGGAGTAGGAAAATCCTGCTCTTACTAAGTAGAAAAATAAAAAAGGCAAAATTATCATATCAGTGTTTAGAGAGGAATGGAAAAATAACAATTTTTCTTTCAATAACGTACACAGACAGACATACCTAATCTTCACTGGCACAGTGCAGAGAATACATCAAATCATGAAATGTCCTCGGGACACTAGAGAAATGGGACTGCCACACTGAGCTTGTTTCAGCGGCCAGTGAAATAAGAAATACGGAACAGGGCAGTAAACTCTTCTTTTTTTTTTTTTAAGAGCTTGTTTTTATACAAAGTTGTACTGCTTTACAACCACACTGCTAGACAGGAAAAGGAAATAAGATAAATTGGTGAAAATATATCCCCATACCTGTATAACTATATTTATTTTAGGAATTGTATCAATGCAACTACATTGGTTAAAAAAATAAATCACACCTTTGACTGACAAGTTAAAATAGTATAAAATTGTTTAGAACAAACTTAGTATTGAATGTGAGACTAAGCCCAGAGTAAGTAAGCATTGCTAATTGGCAATAATTGAAGCATGAAAATGACAGGCAGTGAGACATGCTGTTAAAAAAAAAAATAAAAAAATAGGAGATTTGATTAAGATTAGAGTTATTTCTTTTTCCTAGTTGTAGGTAACAACATTTTACTGAGAAGATAAAAGGC
The DNA here is from genome assembly GCA_013396635.1 of Penelope pileata. Classification (NCBI taxonomy): domain Eukaryota; kingdom Metazoa; phylum Chordata; class Aves; order Galliformes; family Cracidae; genus Penelope; species Penelope pileata. Next base: position 569,019 of record WBMW01003931.1, on the reverse strand, counting down.
ACTCAAATGTTCATTTTTGTTTGCAATCATAAGTTATGTTACGGGTCAAGATGAAATGGTTGCATTCCAAAACTTATCAAATAATAGCCTGAATGGAGACAGATAAATGAAGGGTTCCAATTTAAGGAAATTTAAGACAACTAAATGCACTTCATGTGGAAATGCAAAATTCCTTCCAGTTCTTTTGTTCCCCTCTTAACTGTAGCTGGGAGAAAAAAACACTTGATTTTTCTGTGGGGTCACTGCTACAAAATCCTAAATAATGGAACTGACAGGCCCTGAAACAGATCAGATCTTATACTACCAAAATACAGAAACAACTGTGACATCATTTGAGATCCTTACAGCCAGTGAGAAACACATACACCAAAAAAAGACCTTTTATCATTCACTTAATGAAAAGAAACTAGTTATAATACCAAAATCTAACACAAACTACCATAAATAAATTCAGTATTCAGACTGCTAAATATTTATTCATGCAGCTTTAACTCAGTTTACGAGATCTATAAAAGATAGCTGAATTCTCTGAAAAATTAGATGTATTCCAACATCAATCTAGAGTCAGGGAAACCCTGTAGTCCACCAAGTCTGTAAGATACCAGTAGGTTTGGACTGGTCTCAGATTAAAGAACATCTGAAGTGTAACAGTCTGATACTGCACTTCCAGGAAAACTACGCAATTGCACAGTGCAACACAGGAAGGCATATTTCCAGAGTGAATCAGTTAACAATGAGGATGCAAAAGCCGCACTCTGAAAGCCTGGGGGTTGGATTTGGAGTAACTACGATCTGCTCCCAGGGACTGAACGCCAGTTACTGCTTGAAGTACAGTAGGTGGCCTACTGGAGCAGCTGCTTAACCTCAAAGGAGCCCGGTTCACACTATGAGAACCCTGGAACACGAACCCACGTGCAGTAAGGGAGGACAATCAGGTTGCTTTCAAAAGCTCATTCCTGACCTGAACAGTTAGCACAGATGCACCTACTGCCTTGCAAGGGCACAGCTGTTTCTAAATCCATACTGCCATTGCTCTCAAAGATATAGGCAAACCAGAATTTAAACAGACCAGTTTAGAGCTTCTGGCTGTAGCCATCACAGTTGAAAATATATCCCCACATAACCTGTGATCTACAGGAGGTTAAACATAAACAACATCAGGTATCATGGTAAATATAGAAATAATCCTACCTTGCTTTTGTCCCTTAGAGAATATCATCTTTGCACCAGGATTTTTAGAACTGCTGTATTACTAGACCAACTGAAGACGAATACAGCAGTGTGTTTACTGAATTTCTTACCTGTTATCTTTTAAAATGTTTTTAAAAATTAAATTTAATTTTTAAAGATGTACCAAAAGTCTCGTGGCTGGCATGTTCCACTTTAAATGGAATTCAAGTAACTGAATTTTAAATCTTTTTCAAAGATTTGAGATAAAAATGGAATGGCTAATGGGTGCTGCTATAACTCTCTGAAACAGTCTTCTCAAATGTGACAGAAAATAATATTTTAAAGTCCCATTTCTCCTCCCAGCAAAACTAGAACATATGAGAATAACTAAGAATTAGTAAGATCAACAGAGGTCAAATCTAAAGAATCGAGTGGTAATTTTTACACATTGAAAGAGCTGTTTTCTCACAGAAGTGTAATTTTAGAGAAATTTGGAAGTCAAGTGCAATCATGAACATTTTGTCAAACTATATAATGAATGCTACTGTTTTCCATACACCCCATATGAAACCATGAAATTCTATACATTCAGTCAGACTTTCTACTCTGTACACTCAAGATTCCTGGTTATTCCCCCAACTGCTTTTTTTTTTTTTTTTTTAAGAGGAGCAGCATATGCACTGGAAAAAATATGTTAGAGTGTCTCCTGAAATATCAAGAGCAATCTTCATCATACATAGGTTATTGATGGACTTCATCAGCTCCTGACTTTTGAAAATAATATCTCACTTTGTACGTTTGACTTAGGGGTAAAAGAAATTTTAGGTTATTAGTTCACTTATAGCCACTTAACTTGATGTATTTTAAATTTATAAAGTTGATTGCAATGGTACTTGAGCGCACCTTCATTTCAAAAAGCTTTGTGAAGCTTATTTGTGAAGAATAAATACTGTGATTCTGTAAATTGTAAGTTTTCTCCAACTAGGTAATCTGTTTTTCCTACACAGCCCATTTGGCTACAAACTGCTTAAATGCATAGGTACGAATATTTAATGTAGATGCCTTCATCATTATTTCCTACAGTGTTATCAACACTTCTGATTTTACACAAAGTCTTGCAGTGTAGTTTAGACTTCAGTATCTCATAATAAGCTAAGAGGCAAAATGTTGAGCACTGGACTATCAGACAAATAAGAACAGGAATAGCTTTAAAGCTTCCTAACAGTGTTCTGTGCATGATTTTTTTGGATGCTCCTTATTGCCAAAATTCCTAAGTGAGTCATGAATCGTGCATGTACAATTTAAGATTGCCTACATGGGTAATTTACTGGCCTTTAGAAGCACAAAGAAAGAATTGACCCACTATGAACGGGCTTTCCCAGAAACCGCAGCAACATTACACTTTACCTGTGCAAGTGCTGAAACGACAGAAAAGAGGAAAGGCAGGAAAACATAAAGGGAGAAAGGGAAAACTGGCATTATCCCAAAACAAGGTGGTTTAATAACCTGTACATCTCTAAAGTAGCTCATGCCAGAAACAGCAGAATAGTTAGCACGGCATAAGACAGACTCAGACACTACAGTTGGAATGAGTTCAGCACTTGCTAATTTTAGGCTGAACACAGCCATTACTTCAAGATAAACAAACAGGACCACTGTTTCAATCACAGAACTGTAAACCATAGTTTACAATTATAAAACCATAAACCATGGCTGCACAATACCGGTACGTGACTAAATGTCCCTATGGCTCACTAGACCAAAATTGTACAGATAAGAGGAGGACAACATGGACACAATGCCATGTAAAGGAAAATTCTACATGGTCTTGTCCAAAAAATACATCAGATTACATTACTGCAAATTTAGCAGCTCCCTGTTTCTCTTGTTTTTCTGGTAAACACTCTATTTTCGAGCACTAAAATACTTGTACACTTTTTAAACAATAAATAATTTCAGAACTGTCCAATTTACACCCAATGAGTTTTCCTTAAAGTATAAAACTTCTTACAAGCATTTCCCGTAACCACAGAAACTAGAAGTCAGGAAAAAAGTATAATGGCCCTGTATAATCTTCTGTACATAAACAAAAGATGTTCTTTCTGTTTCTCAGGGCTGCACAATGTCCAAGAACATTAATCACTTCAGATGATCTATGTGCAATCTGAAAAATAAAGCTTAAATATGAAAAAAAATGATTCTCATTCAGGTTTTAGAGGAAAAGCAGAATGTACTACCCTATTTCCCATAGGGTACTAACTATAGTCAAAAGGATATCTGCACAATTTTATGTGTTTGTTCACATTAGGAAAAATTATGCAATTGTTGAATTACAATTTAGTTTATCTATAGAAGCGCAATCAGTCTTACTGATTGGGACTAATTAAAAAAAAGTTTCAAAAATGGTGCATTTTTCACAGATACTGTACTACTTAGGGGGAAAAAAAAAAAAGAAAAAAGAACAAGAAAAGAGGAACTTATTCCAGGAGTGTATTCATCTGATAGCAGCATAATGCAAGCTTCTACTTACCAATAGTATTTGTGCAAACTAAACAAGGAGATTTTTGACAAATCTTAGTGGAATTCTCGGGAATATTTCTGCATGGAAGTTGTTCATTGTTTGAGAATTTGACGATCTTTACAGGAGACTGGCATTTAGGAGAAGTTCCGTTATGAAGTCACAGGTGCCAAGGACGTTCAAATGAACACGAAAGATCAACTGCAAAACAGTTTCTCAATAATTCCGATTACGAAGTCTGAATTTATTGAAGATTTAGGCTCATACACCCCTTGGGCACATCTGTACATCCTCCCCCTTTCAAATGCTACAGCTAATAGCTAAGAAGCACTACGTAAACACCACACTGAATTCAAACTTGACAAAAAATCTTTCGGGTTTTCACAACAGGAATCTTTTTAGCCTTATTTTCTGTGAGAATATTTTACCTGCCAATTTTGATTAAAATTAGATTAGCCTACTTCAAAACAGAAGGCTGAAAAAATCTGTGCAAGGAAAGAGAGACACTTTTTCAGAAGAAACATTGAAAAAATTGTTTTAAAGCTGAACTGCACATTTCATTTTCCCATAGGGTACTAACTCTTTACTGCTTTTTTCCAAAGGTATTTTAATCAGAACGGAGAGACCCTGGAAGTGACTTACAGTAGTTAATGTTCAGTTCCTCCATTTTACAACTCTGAGCATCAATGACAGTATCTTCAATACATAAAAAAAGAAGTGGTTTGCTAAAATTTCTCTGTATATCAGCTGGTTTTCATAATGGTGTTCTCTGTTTTTATATTTGTCTGGATAAACAATGAGCAAATGTCTCTCTTATTATAAGTCAAGTATGTTTCTTCTTGGCATCTTGAAAGAAAACCTGTTTCATTACTATTCACATGATTTCAGGTTCACGTAAAGAATAGGAAATAAACTGGTTTTCATTTTACCCTTGGAAAGAAAACGGGACTAGGGAGATTATTCAAGTTTTTTTAAGTAGTAACCGTACATCTGCACAGTCATTACAGAAACTCAAAATTTTCTTATGGAAAACAACATTTCATTAAAGCAACACACTGGAACACTCTTGAAAGCGAAGCTGCTAGTAGAAACTGAGGAACAGGTTCTTGTATTCTTGTCTTAACTTGTTATGTGTCCCTGCGCCCGGTCGAAGCCACCATATAATAAAGGAGTGCGATCGTCTAAAAAGCCTCTCTGTAACAATCTTGCTGCTGGCCATGATAATGCTTCTTAGTAACATAGCATCCATATGAATAAAACCAGTGACTCAGTAATGCTGATCTAAGAATTAACTGAACAAACAGGTGAGCTAGCAAAAGATATCTAGATATGTTTCTGTAATAATCTAGTCCTGCATGTCAAGTTAGCCTCCACAGTCCCCTTTCAGCACCAGCATGGGATGTGATATTTTAAGAACTCTCTTTCCAAAAATTCCTTCCTTCCATATTCCCTCTCGTGCTCTCAGGAAGGTAGAGTTCACATCACTGTACAGTCTGTGCCTACGATGTAGCTGAAATTCTTTACAAATAGCCATACTGACTGATGCTGTCTCCATTCCACAAGTCTGAGAAGACATGGAGTATGTTTTAGAAAGCTCCTGTACTTTGTAGTGGCTGGTAGCTGCTGAAGGAGGTAGCAGAACATTTTCAAAAAGAATCAGAAAGATTCCTCTCTCTGGAAAAGGGGCTGTTCCAGTGTCAGTGACTTATCTCCAACGAAGTCCACATGGAAACAACTGGAGTGGAAATTTTATTGGCAGCTTTGCACAGTTCTCTCCCAGTTGCATTTTCCATATTACATTTTATAAAGTAGGAGTTAAAGAAAAACTTTCAAATTGTAGGTTATTTAAAAAAATAAATGAAGCCATAAGACTATGAAGGCTGGCAACCAACATGAGGTTAGAGTTGAACCTTTACCCTCACAGACTGTCATAACAATTTCTTTGAAAAGATTGCTATATAAACTGAACAAGCAGACAGGTTTTTGTGTTCTCACACAAATGGAAACTATGTCATATAAAAGAACTTTAATGGGCAAATGACACTGCCTTTTTCTGCAGCAGAGTTTAAGATTTTCTTCCTTTCATTTTTCCTTTTTTCCACTTTAAACACACATTCTATCATGCATGAGAGCAGCACAAATGGACAAATGCTATCAGAAGTTTCAGTTGCACACAGTATTTCATTTTCTGTTTTTTCACTATCCACTGAATTTTGCCTAGTGTTAGCGGATATATTGGTACTGTACTGCATTTTTTAAGATTTCACAGGGAAATCTATTACATTACTCTGCATTTGGTAAAAGAACATTACTTTTTACAAAAGAAACGTTGTAGAACTAATTAAAACAAAAGTGCCAATAAGATTTCACTTTAATACCTGAGGGAGAAATATGATCATCTGCTCCAGTAAGAAAAAGATGCATGCACTAGGTGCTCTACTAATTACAGCTGCTTTGGTGGGCAATATCATTGGTGAAACAGATGTTAGAGACCTATTAACAAAAGTTTTTCAAACATCTGCTTACAATTTTAAGGCAATTGTAAATACAGCACAGAAGGTCAATTGGGCTCATTAAGGTCTATGTGCAAATCTACTGCTGCAGGTTTCTTTTTAGGTAATACTGACTTTTTTTAACACAGGAAATAGAGTTTAATAGCAACTTGTGTCAATTTTGATTGTGATTTCATATAACAACAAACAACAATCGCATGCCCTATGCTTCAGCAAATAACCCATTTTCCTTCCTCTTTTTCCTCTCTACCTACAGCACACTGCCATAGTTCTACGAGGCGAAGCAGAAGGTAATGGAAAGGTTATAAATTGGGCAATTATATAGAAATGATTGATTTTACTTTTAAACAACGATTACGAATCTTGTTAGGAAATCTTCAATTGTTGGACCAAAGACAAATGAGTTTTGATTACAACGCATGCTTATGATATGCAAATTATTCTTAACAACTGGATTCGGTAGCCCCTTTAAAGTGTCAGAACAAGAAGATAGATGTTCAGTATATCTGAAACATGCTATTGATTGGAAGCACTCTTCATCAGTCTTCCTCAAACTAGAACAACCCAGTAACAGTGTTTTCCGATGAACTGCTCAAGACTTAATCCCCTAACCAGCAACTGCAGGTAGGGGGGTAAAACCTTTCCATTCCGGCTGTTAATCAGTGCTCCAAAATTCAGCAACTTGCACAGCAGTTTCCAAGGTTGGTTCTTTGAGAAGGCAGCCAGTTTAGTTGTTGTCCTGAGTCACAGGTTTAGCTAGGACAGTTATGTTGCACTAAAGCACATTTGTAATTGTTGCACACTCTGTGAAAGGGGCTCTACCATGAGTAGCAACCTGTAGCCAAAAGGCTTCTTGAACCTATTCAGTTAAATTCTCAAGAATTTGTATTCCATCTGGAACTTTTTCGTGCAATACATAACACTTAAGGGTTTCAACATAGACAAGGCATTTCGGAAAACGAGGATGAAAAACAAGGATGTAAAGGTCAGTAACTATTAAAATCAGTCTGCATTCTTACAATGAAGCTCATAAATTAATTGTTAAGTGCTATCTATCAACAAACAAAATAAATTATTTTTCAATATTTGAAAAAGAAATAGTGTATAAGTAATTTTAGAGGACAACTCTATTAATACCTGTTTTAATTCACAAAGGGAAAATTAATGGCTCTACATGAAAATTGCATTTGAAAGCTTCTGAATATCGTGGCTTGTACCACATGTGAAGTAGTTTCTACTTCAAGTACTTTGCAGCACATTTTACAGCAAACGTAGTTTAGGAAATCAACACTAGACAGCACCTTCTACTAGTAGTAGCAACACAGTTGAAATCTTTAAAAATAAATTAATATAGATGAAAGCATAAAATTTGTAAAAGTTCTTTATATCTGCAACCTTGAACCTATGCTCATATAGATCTGAAAAAGCAATATGAGTCCTTCTTGTCCAAACAACAGCTAAATCTGAAAGCAAACACCAGTGCTTTCAGAAAACATTCCCATCAATAAAGACTTGTCTTTACTCAGCTTGGCCCAATATTGCCTGCTTTAAAAACTTATCACCCTATCCATCTTCTCTGTGACTTACTAGAAAGGATATTTTCAATGTCTTATTAAATTTTTTCCAACCCATTTTTCCTTCATCTAACATGTATGAATCTAAATAGACTGTGGACTTCTTTATTTCTTGTAAAGAAAGTGGGTAGCTTAATTTTGTAGGGCTGAGGGGCCGGCTGATTATCACTGATAATTTGTAAACTAATATTTTTTATTTTTATGTTTTTAAGCTCCAAGTTAAATTTAGCTTAGTAGAATGCTAGTACTTGTATCTCTGAGACTGATTAAGGAAAAAGTTAGCATTAGTATTTGTTTTTTAAAATCTCACCGTGACAATTCTAGAGACTACAGGTGTATCTCATAAAAAAAGAGGAAATTTTAGTGACACACGTTATCCCATCTACCACCTTCCCCTCAGAATTCTAACCACATTTAAACTGTTTGGATTTGCACTGTAAGGCTGATTTTAGTGGCCCAATCTGCTTTTATTGAAGTGATCAGGATAGTTTTCCTGCCTGGGGAAGTGAGAGAGGAAAGAAAAGAGGGGAAAGTTATAACTTTTCTGAATGAAAAGAGAACTAGGTGCATGTACACATAAAGAATTAGAAAAGCTGTACTTATCACTTTCAGCAACTTTTAAGTTTCCTATTTTAATACTGATCTAACCTCACTTTTTGGAAATTAAAATAGGATGCTAAAGAAAATAAACTTGCATTATATTATGAGTTAAATGAAAAATGAGTCCCTTCATTGTACCACATATATTCATAGGATATTATTCAGGACCACTTAACTGAAAAAAAACTATTTACTTTCAAATAAAATCCCGGAAATCCCAGAGCAACTGCATGTGGGAAATGCAGGCATCTACATAGCAAAAAGCAGCACAAAGATAACACTGATGATGAAAGGATTTGCTCCAGCTGAGGAGGACATAAAAGATGAGGTTCAACAGAGACTATTAAGTATTCACCAGCTCACTGCAAATCGCACTAAACACTTGGTAAAGAAACATTTGGCAGATGTCAGCAATATATAAGCCAAACATGTTCCTTAGGTTGAAGGATAATGTAACTACAGAAAGGGTTTGTTTTGGAACAATTTCTACAGTACAAAAATAATCTGGCCTCCTCTCCTGGCAAGGCTGGATTTACCAAGGAAGAAACAAGAGAGAACCATGACTACTTATGTGATAAATCCACGTTTCTGCCATTTCGATACTTAATATCACTCCTGAAATAAGATATTACATACAAATTTGGTTGATATAGGAATGATTTTAAGAAAACGTAACAGAACTTTAAAAATGAATATATTTATATAACCTCATTTTTACAAGCGCAGTATATACAATATCGCATATGCAAAAATGCTTTCTAAAGTTAAAATCTCATATTTTATATTTTGCTATTCCCCTATTAAATACTTTTTTCAGGTTTTAAACTACATTCCTAAGTGTGATTTACAAAGCTAAAACATAACCTAAACCAGTGAAATCTGCAGGATTTTCTTCTCCCCTCAATCTCCACATAGAAAGAAGCTTCTGCAGAAGTGCAGAGGTTCACCCTCAAGTTATTAGAAATGCCTAATTGAATATAAAATGCTAAAAATAATGTACTGTTAAGTTCCATCTCAGGAAAATCATCCTTAAAGATGAGACAGAAAGGAAGGCATCTGTTTATAATTAGGAAATATATCCTTGGCACAACTGATCATTCTGTATCATTGCTAGGTAGAGCTTTTAGATTTCTTTTCTGGCATATGAATTTTCTAGAACCAAATCTACACATCTTTTGACTGATGTGGTCAACACCTTCAAGACTTTATGTGCACCGTGAGGTAAAAGCAGCAGCTGAGATTCACGTGGGGCTCCCAAACTTGTTTTTACTACATGACCTCAAGTATCAGAAAAAATGACAGGAGCAGCAAAGAACAACACTCACACTAACTCAGGTTAGGAATGCAGGCTGAACCAGGAACTATAGTGTTGCATACGCTGGTTTGAAACTGGTTCAGAGAATCTATACAATCTTCATATCAAGACCGATTTCACTGGACTACAGTAGTTATAACTGCCTTTTGCCAAAGAAAGCATTCTCTCATGTTAGTATTTTGACTAGGAAAGCTTGCAAGAATGCCTTTGTACTCACTCTTCTTATTAAGTGCTTAACTTATTGTTAAACACGTTTGACATCTCTGCTTCTTTCCCCCCTCCCCCTTCTCTAACATCAGCAGGGTGCCATTTGCATCAGCACATACTTAACATGAACTAAATCAAGAGATTTTAAATAGTGTTACTCCATGAATGAGTATGACGGATTTGCTCTGCTTCACAGTTCTGAAATAAAGTAACTGGATTGTAAAATTGCTGTTTTCTGTTACTGTCACCTATATAGATATCAAACTTTGTGCAGTTTTCTGAGACGTTTAACAAAAATGCTATTAACTTCTCACCTTAACACAGTCATTATCATTTTAAAATAGCATGGCTTTGATCCCAGTCAAACAGATCATCCTGACAGCTCCACTCCCCTGATGGTAGCAAGTAGCAGCTTCTTGAATAAAACTTCACACACAATTTATCTGGAAATAATGTTAAATAAGGCAAATTTCTAATCTCAGAGACAACCCTTTGCACCATCTGACAAACAAGAGAGATCTCAACTAAAAACACAGTGTTTGAATATTCATATAAATTTGTGAGTGCTAGGGAAGAGGGAAAAATAATCAGGCTCTCCCTCTCTACACACTGTCCTTCATCTTTCTACTCGCTACAGAGCACATAGTCCTTCACACTCACCTCTGTTAGATGTCTTCTCTGTTTTAGTTAGTTTCCAGAACAAACTCATCTGAACAGGATTATTAAATTCTCCTCAGCTGAAAATCTTAAGACTCTGCTGAGGCAGATTAAAATCAAGCAGGTGAAAATGTCTGCAGCTGATTAGCTGGTCTCCCAGCCAGGGATACAGACACTTTCAAAGCTCTGCTTTCATGGAAGTTTCTAACCATTTACACCAGCCTGAACCAGGAGTGCAGCTTGCTTTTCACTACACTCCTTGAAATGCCTGATCTGCTATGATCTTAGCTCAGCTGAATTTCTCAAATTAGCTCTTCTTGTACCATAATTGCACCAATGTCAGTTCCACGTACACAACCACAAAAAAGACATGCTTTTTGTATCTGACAGTTGTAAGATTTTTCTATTCAATTAGCTGCATTTTACCAGAGAACTATAGAGAAGGTTTCTCCAGCAACTCGCAGTTTCTCAATGGGCAGTACTTCAAAATGGTGGTTATCATCTGTGTCATTCACTCCTGGAAAGGACACAGTGCTCTTATCACAGTAAGTGAGCAGCAGGTATCACAAATCAACCATTAAATTATCTATCAGGAGCAACAGCACATGAAGAGGAAATATTGCATCCCTAGCAAAACAAACCAATGAACCACCCACATGAACCAGCACTTATCCTACGCAGTGCAAATGAAATAGTGGTCTATAGTCATCCAGTCACTTAACCACAGTAAGGAAATATTGTTTCCTCAGAGGAATTCTTTCTCAAGGCCTCTGTTTAAGCACTTCATACTTCCATAATTCTGTCATAAGTACTTGGCAGAAGCTGTAATACAAACATAACGAATGGCAACCCTTACCAGATTACAAACTATAGTCTCCGAAACTTGGTCCTCTAGAGACATCTATTTTATATAGCTGTTTCGTATGTGTAGAGATGTATCCAAGTGGAGCTGGAAGCTGCACTTGCCAGGAGCACAGTAGCCATTTACTGTATTTCTAGTTCTAGACATTGCTGCTATTTGAGGAGGATGTTGTGAGAGGCTGTTTAAGGGGATGTTGTGACAAGGTACAAAAATTTTGGGCTGTACTTCACAAGATTCAGAAAGTTTTCTGGAAGACCTGTTATCCTTTTCTTTGGTAGTATTTCCAAGCTGCTGTCCTGTCACACTTGATAAACAAAGGATTTGTGGGATAATTTCTAGCCAGAAGTTCAGAGCTGGGGAAACTGAGCTTACTAATGCTCTATGTTCAAAAAGATGCTTGGAATGACCAAAGGCACGCATAGGATACTTGGAGAAAGTTTCATTTGCTGTTTGCAAAACCATGCAGGACTGCCGAAACAGTTTCAGCAGCGGCAGTTTTCTGACACACCGCTACAGAATTAAATTAGGAGTAGAAGAGCAGCTTCAATTAGGTGGGGAGTGGGTCAAAGGGTGCAATCTGTATTCCCTGCTGAGCTTCCAAGGATTTCTTCTTACATTTCTATTGGATACAACACAAATATTCCTATCAACAAATACCAAAGATTTTGTTACCAGTTATCAAAAACAAATATCAGCAGTACCATTTTCTTGTTGTAAGCAACTTAAATGCAACTAACCCAAAATCTTCCATGTTACGAATCAGAAATTATGTTTTACACCCTCTCTGTAAAAGGTCTAGAAATTACACATCTTACCATGTCTTTTTAAGAAAAGCTCTGTATAAATCATTTCTCACCATCCTCTGTTGCACTCTTTCCCTTCAAATGTTAATATACACTTTCAGTTTCCATAGGGCCAGCAGCTGTTACTTCAGACATTTCTTGTCAACAAGTGTAGCATAATAACATAAAAGCAATTTAGAAAGACGCTTACTGACCATTATGTTCACACGTAAGAGAGTACATCTTTGGCCTTCTACCTTTGCATCTCTGTAATATCATACTATGCAAGAAACCACATTTTCCACAAACATTTATACTGCTTATTTTGCAACTTTTATCCAATATCCTACAATACACATGGAACTATATATTTCCCATGAAGATGACAGTTGGACTGATGTCACTTAGAACCTGATAAACAAATTTCATTTGAGTTGCTTTTTTGGGCTAACTTTGAAAAAGAAATCTAACAAGTCAAATCTTTCTACGTATTGAAATAATACGTTATTTTAGAAAGTCTCTGTCACTACCACTAGAAAGAGCTCCCACAAAACTTTTCCAATTTTAGACTGTCATAAACCTGGAAACAAAAGATGCATAAAGTTATGACAACTGAAGAAGAATGAGGAGCAAATTATGTTTTATTTTTCTTAAATATGTCATAATCCAACTTTACTGGAATGCTCTAATTAGTATCTGAAAACACACAGCAATTCAATTCACATATTGAAAAGGTCAGGGAAGATCCTTGAAAAGTACACTACCTATCTTATATATACTATACATAGTACATAGAGCTATATATACTAGTATCTTGAAAAGATACTAGCAAGAGCTAGTAGCCAGAACAGAACTAAGATTGCTCAAATCCTAAGCATAAAGAACTCAGAGTACAATTCTGTTTATCAATTTACTCATACACATGTATGAAGAGAATGCCTTAAAACGCCATGAAATCACTTCAAAAGATTATGTTTTGTCACATAGAAGACTAGATAGAAGAAAAAATTTGCTTTCTTTCATAAGCCTTCACGTGCTTATGTTATTAAAACTTACAAATGCAAATACATTTTGTATACTCCAGTGTACCTGAGTACATTCTAAACAAAAAGTCAAATATCTTCTACCAGATGTATTCATTAAAAATATAAATCACTACAAAATGAGCATAAACATATTTAGAGACCAGTGGTTTTTATTCTGGAAGCAAAATTCTGAAGCACATGAAGAACAAAAGAAAAATTCTTAAAGAAAATCCAAGTTGGATTGCCAAATTCCCACATTAAGGAAGGTCAAATTATACTTCCAGTTCCTGTCTGTAGTCTCATTTTGTATAACAAGAGCCTACTGATAACAATTGCAGATTGGCAGGAAAAAACAAATCTGGAAAATAGCCCAGATGCGAACATTAAATTTAGGCCCCACTCTCCCATTGAATTCTACTTTGTAACTATCCTTAAAGCCACACACAGCCTCAACAAAAAGTTATGCAATTCGACATGCAAGTAAAAACATATGCAAGTCAGTCTTGAAGTAGGAGAAGAATTATGGCAAAGAAAATATTATATCACGTATTTTATGGCCTATACTATTTCTCTCCTTAATTTATGAGTCCACTTCCATGCAGAACTTAAGTTTGTGGACACTGTTATACCACCATAAACAGAAGGCTTTAAACTATGATGTGCAGCTAGATGGGGTAAGAAAAAAAAAGTCACGGCAAGAGGGTGGAGATTATAATTTCAGGGGAAAAGAAAAAAAAAAATGCAAAACCAATCAGATAGATCACAGCCACCAAAAAAAGAAGCCGGTCTCCAAGAAAGACAAGAAAAAGGCTTTCATTGTTGAAAAAATCAGACCATTTAAGCCACTTACTTATGCAAGCTGCAGGAGGCTGACAGTTCATTGGACTCCTGAATGATCAAAAGAACTAAGGACACGGACATAGTGAAGAGCAAAACAAAATGTAAACATATTATCTTTTCTTGCAGGCAGTGACAAAGCAGAATAGAATTTCTTTCCTCACTCAAACTTACTTATCAACTATTGTCTATCAGAAGAGAAAGCAGCACCGAGAAGAATAGAAATTGAAGGAGGGAAACAGGTTCTAGCCCGTAGGATTTGAGAGAAGTCTGAGACTGAAACTGTTATATATAACCCAAGACTATGGATTGGCTGAATCTGGAGGAGAAAAAATCTGTAGTAGAAGCAAGTAAGGTATCCTAAGAATTTCTTGTGTTCTGCTTGAAACGTAAGACCCTAATATAAGCATCTGCCATACAGCTGGTGCTTTAAAACTTACGTAGGTAAAATCAGAGTGAGCATAGAACTAGCTCACATTTTCTGAAACCAAATCCACCTCAGATTACCGGCAAATAATGCAGACACCACGCTTATCCCTAGTAACACGAATATCAGTGTTTCAAAACCACCCTCCAGAATGCATTCACACAGAAAAAAACCTACATGTATATGTAACTAATGCTAAGAAGACCTAATACACTATGTAACATGGTCCAGTGCAGAAATCTATGCACAAATGGCATACACACAAATAATCACCTACTTAGGAAAAACCACATCTAGGGATCATATTCCTACCCTTCTTGTAATGAGGTGGGTATGAGCCACTGCATAAGATGGTTAATGTATTTTGAAACTTGAAAACCAGAACGAAGCACCTCAGATTTACTAGAGCACATAAAACTGAAAAAATACTAGGCAAATACTTCTGCCTCACTCCCTTGATGACATTAATATCACATGATATAAAAAGACCTTTAGAAGTCCTGAAGCGTATGATAGATTGAAAGCAAAACAATCTAAGTTTGTGATTTTAAAAAATTAACAGGCAGTTCTTAATAAACAACCTTCCCAGATCAGTTTTATTAAATAGTTATAAGGTTGAAGGTTGTAAAGACATTCACAAAATGATTTTTGGTAATTAGTGTTAAATGACTCTGCTAAATACATTTAAAAAACAACAACAACAACAACAAAAAAACACCTCTGGTTTACCAAAGACCAGTTCACTCGTGTCACCTACTGCTGTGCTGGATGTTACTGCCAGCTGGCTTCACAGCCTGCTAAAATGTGACAACACACCCAACAGGCTAGTCTGCAAAGCTGGCTGGCATCTCTTCTGTGAAGTCCAGAGGGGGGTGCCTGGAGCCCAGCCTGCCAAAATCTAACCTTCCCTTCCATGAAATTAACATGCACCGCAAAGTCTCCTATGCCAGCATCCATTAGAGACAGAATGAGAGATAAACACACGCTGCATTAGATAGTTCAGTGAACATATCACAGTACAAGGACAAGTGAAGAAGAAATCATAGCGTAATTTGACTCCTGGTTTCTTTATATTTTATTCAACTCTGACCTAGAATGTAGTAACCTGAATCCAGCTTAGGCTTTCTTTGTATAGTTACCATCACTGTAAAGAA
Source organism: Penelope pileata (assembly GCA_013396635.1). Taxonomy (NCBI): domain Eukaryota; kingdom Metazoa; phylum Chordata; class Aves; order Galliformes; family Cracidae; genus Penelope; species Penelope pileata. Next base: position 553,378 of record WBMW01003931.1, on the reverse strand, counting down.
ACTTTGCTAGGTAGCAAATGCAGCTGTGCACCTAGCCAAGTAATTAAGACAACGTGGTTCCAGATTCAGTAAATGCTTTCTCCATTTCTACATTTCTTGCTGTAACACCATCTAAATATATATATATATATATATGCAATATATTTAAGTGTGGAACTGAATAAGATGGATGTTTCATGTATGGGAAGAATGCTACTCAGGATTTTAGTTAAAAATGTATGGAGGCTTGTATTGCTAGAAAGCCTCCTTGACATGAGTTAGAGAACAGCTAAGTAAAAGGAAAATTTACATTCAAAATCTTGAAAAATCTAAGGTTACCAGACTTTATGAGCCATGTCTAATTTGTATGTGGCACATCTGGTATAATAGATATGATATACAAGCAGGCAAATATTTGAAGTAGTAAGTGTTTCCCAGTGTTAAAATAAACACCTCAGCACTTCAGATTTCTGTTCAGCAATTTCTCCTCAGTGGGAGAGGAAGCAGGGCAGGAAGGGCGCTTATCTACTGTTACACTTTACCACTTATGAATTATCACTCACTCACTGAGATTTCTAGTTTGAAACCCAAAGAAAAACTTCAGCCAGTAGAAAGCATTCCATTTCACTTGGTTCATGCTCACAATATTTCACTGCTTAACTTGGCAAAACATCAAAATAGAACATTTTCACCCTTCTTAACCTCTACTGTTGGCACACCAGTTTATTAAGCTAATGCCTCATAGCAAATTACTGTTTTCCACCCCAAACCAATATAATTCTATTGTTACGAATATCCTGTATCACAACTTCAGCTGACCGTAGAATATTTGTCTCTTTCACACGTAAAGGGCTACAGTTCTGAGCTATAGTTTCAGGTTATAGTTTATCCAGTCACTGGTGAAAAATAATTTCCAAATGACTAAATATTATCTGTTCCAATGACCACTGAATGCTGAAACTTCTAAAAAGTATATTAGATGAAAAACAGGTTATATCAGACAGAATCCTAATGTTCCAGCTATCTGTACTCTCAAAACTGCCTAGCATGCTTTCTGCTTTCACGCCATGCTGAAATTAAAAAACAAAAAACAAACAAACAAAAAAACAAAACAACAAAAAAAGCAGAACAATTTGGAACATTAAAAAACCTTCCTTGTGGAGCTAATGATGACCAGCAGACATTCTCGCAGACTGAATAATGTTATATAGCCAACATGTAGCGGGACACGCTTATCGATTGATCTGGATTTCAAAGAAAGAGATCTTCAATTTTACTCCAAGTTTATTTATTTTTCCCTTTTCCTTCCACCCTCCTCCAAAAACTCTGACTGTATTGTATCTAAAATCTTCATAGTGAACTGTTTCTCTGTTTCCAGAAATGATGCGTAGAATTTTCTGGTGAGTCTTGCAGAACAGAATCAATTACCATTAAGTAGACAACAATTTATACCTATGCTTGTAGGCATCCTAAAAAGACATCTATGTCCATCTCTTCTCATCTACTCCTATATTTGATAAAACTCTGCAAAAGATATGTGTTATTTCTGTATCTTGTAGCTGAAAACAGTTTAATTTTCTGAGTTCTTTTGGCTTTTTCTTTTTTGAACTATTACTATTCTTAAAGAGAAGATGGAATTGTGCTGAATTCAAACTTGACACAAATATTTATTCATATTGTGAAAACAGAAGTTTGAATACGTTCTCTAGCAAAAAAAAAAAAGAAAGTATTCATTGATTTTATGGAGAATATGCCGTTGAAAAAATACAGAAAAGGAAGAGAAAGTAGCATTAAATTTCTTTATGACATACACTGGAAATACGCATAATTTATACATTTCAAGTCAGCTGAGCTGACACAGACAAAAGGAAGTGGGATTAAAGAAAACCTCTCATTTTTTCTATTTAACCATTGTAACTTACTAATTTCAAACTGTGTTCAGAACTGCAAGATTAAAAGCAGAACAATGACAAACTTAAAGAATGAAGTACAGAAAAAGCTACATTCAATAAAGTTTACCAAGTTTTTTTTGTCTGTTTTCCACTGTATACCAGGTCAAGATACGATTTATTTCTCCTAATTCATTCATTTTTCTCCTGAATATCACAGAATCACAGAATCACAGAATTGCAGGGGTTGGAAGGGACCTCAAGAGATCATCGAGTCCAACCCCCCTGCCAGAGCAGGTTCCCCATAGCAGGTTGCACAGGTAGGCATCCAGGCGGGTCTTGAATATCTCCAGGGAAGGAGACTCCACAACCTCCCTGGGCAGCCTGTTCCAGTGCTCCGTCACCCGCACCGTGAAGAAGTTCTTCCGCATGTTGGTGCGGAACTTCCTGTGCTCCAGCTTAAGGCCATTGCCCCTTGTCCTGTCCCCACTGACCACCGAAAAGAGGTTCCCCACCTCCATTTGCCTCCCGCAACTAAGATACTTATAAACATGGATCAGGTCCCCTCTCAGCCTTCTTTTCTCCAGGCTGAACAGACCCAGCTTACTGAGCCTCTCCTCATAGGGGAGATGCTCCAGGCCCTTTATCATCTTTGTGGCCCTCCGCTGGACTCTTTCCAGGAGGTCCCTGTCTTTCTTATACAGGGGAGCCCAGAACTGGATACAGTACTCCAGCTGAGGCCTGACCAGGGCAGAGTAGAGGGGAAGGATCACCTCCCTCGACCTGCTGGCAATACTCTTTTTAATGCACCCTAGGATCCCATTGGCCTTCTTAGCCACCAGGGCACACTGCTGGCTCATGGCCAACCTGTCATCTACCAGGACCCCCAGGTCCCTCTCTGTAGAGCTCCTCTCCAGCAGGTCGTCCCCCAGCCTGTACTGGTACATGCGGTTATTCCTCCCCAGGTGCAAGACTCTACACTTGCTTTTGTTGAACCTCATCAGGTTCCTCTCTGCCCATCTCTCCAGCCTGTCCAGGTCTTGCTGAATGGCAGCACAGCCTTCTGGCGTGTCAGCCACTCCCCCCAGCTTCGTGTCATCAGCAAACTTGCTGAGGGTGGACACAATCCCCTCATCAAGGTCATTGATGAAGACATTGAACAAGACTGGACCCAGCACCGACCCCTGGGGAACACCGCTAGTTACAGGCCTCCAGCTGGACTCTGTGCCGCTGATCACTACCCTCTGAGCTCGGCCAGTCAGCCAGTTCTCAACCCACCTCACAGTCCACTCATCTATCCCACATTTTCTCATCTTTGCTATCAGGATGTCATGGGAGACAGTGTCAAAAGCCTTGCTGAAATCAAGGTAGATGACATCCACTGCTCTCCCCCCATCTACCCAGCCAGTGATGTTATCATAGAAGGCTACCAGGTTGGTCAAACATGATTTCCCCTTGGTGAATCCATGCTGACTACTCCTGATAACCTTCTTCTCTTCCAATTGCTGGGAGATGGCATCCAGAACAAGCTGCTCCATCACCTTTCCAGGGACAGAGGTGAGGCTGACTGGCCTGTAGTTCCCTGGATCCTCCTTCTTGCCCTTCTTGAAGACCGGAGTGACATTGGCTATCCTCCAGTCTTCAGGCACTTCTCCCGTTCTCCAAGACCTGTCAAAGATGATAGAGAGCGGTAGGGCAATCACATCCGCCAGCTCCCTCAGCACACGCGGATGCATCCCATCAGGGCCCATGGATTTGTGCACATCCATCCCAGCCAGACGCTCCCGGACCATCCCCTCCTCAACCAGAGGGAAGCTCTTCTCAACCGGAGGGAAGCCCTCCATTTTCCGGACTCTATCACACATCTCCAGGGATGAGGAGTCCCGAGGAGGAGTCTTAGAAGTGAAGACTGAAGCAAAGAAGGCATTCAATATCTCCACCTTCTCAGCATCCTCCATTGTCAGGACACCCCCCTCATCCAGCAGGGGACCCACATTTTCCCTAGGCTTCCTCTTACTGTTGACATACTTAAAAAACCCCTTCTTATTATCCTTTATCTCCTTTGCCAATTTAAACTCCAATTGGGCTTTGGCCTTTCTTGTCATATTCCTGCAGCCCCTCACAACATTCCTGTACTCCTCCCAAGAGGACAGGCCCTTTTTCCACATTTCATGGACCTTCTTCTTCTCTTTGATCATGCCCATGAGCTCCGAGCTCATCCACGGCGGTCTCCTGCCACCCTTCCCTGATTTCCTGGCCAACAGTATGGCCAACAGTATGGCCAACAGTATCTTGGCAGGATTTTACTTATCAGTCAGCAAACTATTATTTTTTTTTTTAGCATGAAATAACTTATATCTTATCTATCTCAAACATGAAATTGGAACCAAAACCAGAAAACAAACAAAAAATTACCGATAACATCAAAATACTGGAAATCTATGTGAAAACTACTGGAAATAGTGGCAGTGAGGCCCTGGCCCAGCTGCCCAGAGAGCTGTGGGTGCCCCATCCCTGGAGGCGCTCAAGGCCAGGTTGGATGGGCCCTGGGCAGCCTGAGCTGGCGGGGGGCAGCCCTGCCCATGGCAGGGGGTTGGGACTGCATGGGCCTTAAAGTCCCTTCCAACCCAACAATTCTATGACTCTATAAACACAGATTAAGAAATAGAATCAGTTTATCTGTAAGATTTCTATGTGTTTTGTACCCCTAAAGTTACAACTGCCTAGATAAATTACTAGTTCAAATTAAAGCCACTTTTTAATGCCACTTTTGGTGCTAAGAAGGCCATGTTTGCTTACTAAGCAGAATAATTCCTCATCTTCCTTCATCGAAAAGGTTAAAAAAAAATGCCCTCAAGAATACTGCATGCAGTGAAATATCTATGACAATACCTTCTATAATCAATTCCCATTTCTGTGGCTACAGCACAGGGCCCTGTGGAAACCTAAGTTAATCAAAAAAAAATTCAGTTCCTAGGAACAAAATCAGCATAGCCAGTTAAACACATTGCAAAGGTGACATTCTGTGTCTGAATCTAGTTTTCTAGGCTGAATGTTTCCATACATCATGCTTTCCAACTGACTGTATCAAGATTCTTTCATTGTTACTCTTAAAACCAAGAGGCCTCTTGGGATAAGGATGCTTTATTACCTCAGGCTTTACAGTATGCTGGTTCTGTGATGCGCGAGCGTGTCTTGCACCTATTTTTTTCTGTCAGCACAGTGACAATATTCTGATGGAGAAAATATGCCCCAGCAAAAAACTGCACTTAGTTCCAAAGAAAACCATGTAAATGTAGCAACTGAATGGTAGCAGAATAATGATGCCAAGTTACAAACAAAAAGGCAGCCAAATAAGCTAGACTCACAGTGCTCTACAGGCTTTCCAACACCTTCCAATTGAGAATTCAGTGGTGACTGGCTACTACCACAAAAAATATCCAAGTCATCCAAGTGCTTTCCAAATACCTTGACAAAGGATGATTATTTCACTTTTCTTTTTGAAAACAGATGGAAAAAATGTGATTAAAAATTATAAGCATGCCAGAAGCATTGATCCTTGCTGCCCTGATACAGTCTACTGACTTAAAATTATTCCCTATCACGTGATTTCTACACGGCAAACTACCATACAAGACCTTTAATGTGCATTAAATGGTGGTCCCCAGCTATTTCTTTTATATCACACATCTGCTACCACACCTCACATAAGGTATATGCGTTATCTTTTGCAAATAAATTGAGTGAGAATTCAAGTAACATTGAGTCTTGAAACTTAAAAAGGTCCAAAGTAACATTATTTCTTTCTTAGGATCAGTGGATAATATTTTAGACTATTTTTTTCCTTCATGGAAGCCCTACGGATGGCTTATTGAGATCATACAAGTGTTCTTCAGTTTCAGAAAATTGTCTCAGAAGCCAGTAGTGCAAACAGAGCTTGTAGGAAGAGAAAGGTAAAAAACCTAAGAACACAGATATCAAAACTTTGCTCCATCTTAGGTCAGAGATGAGGGTCTACATTCAGCCAACAAAGTTTTTGATACCACATTAGCATTTCATGAGATATTTCTATGCAATGCCTGTACTACACAGCCTTAAAATGGATTGTAAGCCTGTTTGATACCACTTCCACCTGCCTTTACAATAATATATTAAACAAATATTTGTTCTGAGGGCAGCAAGTCCTGGTTTACGCCAGCAAAGAGTGAAATAGTATTTTAGCCACTGAGACATTATCTGCATGTTATTCTTCCAGTGTTCATAAATTTCAGTTTCAGTACCACAATCATATTGCACAATAAGCATCCTTAAAAGGAAACTGGTTCTGTAGCAACTAGTTTATAAGACAAAATGGTTTCAACATACAAGAAAATAAAGTCTTACGTTTAAATAATGGATTATACGGATGAAATATTTTAGCTGAAAGATAAATACAGCAGTATTAAATATACTGTTTTCTTCAGCGAAGGCCACAGGCCATCTGAGTTTACCAATAAGTTTTAGGGGCTGTAGAAATGGGTCAACGAGATTGCATTTTGAAATTTAAACTGTCTATTCTAGTGTTTGAATAAAGATAGGAAAGGATGGAAAGCATTACAGTCAGGCAGAATAAATTTTGAATCTTCTCTACTGTCACAAAACATGCAATTTAATGAATTACACATGAGATCCAAACAGTACAATGCAATATGTTGTAAGCCACATTTTTTTAAGCATGAAATATAAGCATTTTTGGGGAGATTCTGATTAGGTATTCAAAGATGCTTCTGATGGGCATAAAGATTAAAAGGGCAGCTAAAAGCAAACATGCAAAGCAGTACATCATAACTTGAGAATTCAGTTAGAACTGTACAGAAAGTTACTTTTCACTTGAAAAAAAAATGAAGTCCTCTCCTTACACTCCATGATTTTCAAACAACAAAAAAAAGAAGTAGAAATAGAATCACGACATGTTCAACTTTATTTATTACCATCCTCCAGGACTTCAAAAGGAAACAAACCAAAATACTAAAAAATATATCTTTTTGAAGATAATTTGCCATTTGAACAAGGGAATATTAAGCTTCTGATAAGCAATCGTTTTGCTAAGCACTCTGACAACACATCGATTTTTCCCCAGTTATTACTGTGACCTTTTTTACATGCCACTTATTTTACCACACGATTTAAGAAACATTCAGTACATACAGATAAGATTTGGTTACCTTGAATGTCACATTTTTACTTCCTCTTTCCTATATCTTAGCCTCCATCTCCCTACCTTTTTTTTCAATCTAGTTTTCTTTTCAGTATTCTCTTTCTTCCACTACAAATGGACAGATTGATGATCCCTTCAGACATGAACAAAAAAGGTCTATAGAACAGTATATAGTTGTATTCCACAACTGTTTAATGTAAGATACAATAAAAGTTTTGTATTTGCAAAGAATCCTTCAAAATACTTGTGGGTATTTTTTTGTTGTCTTATTTTGCTTTGTTGGTTTAGTTTGTTTGTTTCTTTGTTTTAATAGTGTCATTGGTAAAAATAGGGTCAGTTCAAGTTTACACAAAAACATTTGGAAGGTCATCCACATTTAACTATTAAGCAACAAGAACAATGCTAGTAAATTCTTTTGAAAGCAACATGAGGTACTGTATTTTATAGCAGTACGGGGGATCACAAAACTGCAGTGGGGGAACCTCAGTTTTTACACACCATTCTACAGGCCATGACATTTTAGGCTAAATGATATGAGGTGTGATAAATGCAAGCCTTCGTTTGAATACAAACAGATTCTTAAAATATTTTAACTAGGACTATAAGTGAAAATAAATTAGGCCAGTGGGATTTAAGAAAAGAATTCAGATTCTGTGGGATTTTCTTATTTTACTATTTAAGGTAGAAATTATGCAAGCTTCGAAAGGTTTAGGCACTGGAAACAATCAGTAAATTATTCTGAAACCAAATCACCATCTTCTGACTGGCAACATAAAAATAAAAATCATTATGCTTATTTTTAACAGCATTGGAACAGGTGCTGTCTAAAGTTCCTGCCATAAGTTTCTCAGCTCCTATCTTAGCTCCTATAATGTTGTGATTCCAAACCTTTTTTCTTTTCTTTTTTGGCAAGGATAAAGGGATGGAGACGTGCTAAATGAAAACTGGAAGCCATGAACTAACTTCAAGCTTCTAAGAAACCTGACTGTGTTCTTCTCCATGTATAGTCAGAATGAGAAGCTGGTATCTCCAGAGAATAACTCACACTTTGTGCGGCTGCACTTAATTTCAGTTCAGAGTTCAGATCTTTATTGTAGTTTCAAACAAAATAGATAAAGTCAAAACCTAGCACATAACATGTTTGTCTCCATGGCTGACAAGACAGATTCTTCCCATCAGCTTCCTAAAATGATCGGACAAAAATTACTCTGTAGATGTAATTTTACTTACAAGGCTGAAGTAGGCCCTATGCAACCCTTAAACAAGTACAATGGCCAGAGGAGTTGCCAAAGCAAAGTGTACAAGGCTCAACTTCTCCAACCAGTTCCAAATTTTCCATTTTCTGAAAAAAAAGAGAGTCTGTTTGGAACTCGCATGTGCTGAATATCTCCAGCACATCTCCTTAATAGGTCAACAATGTGAGAAACATGCAGTGTCCAGCCAAATGGATTCTTTACTAATTCCTAAATCAAGGCTTCCTCAGCTGCACATGTGGGTCATCCATTACCAGAACACATTACGGTATCCCTATGATATCCTCTTCCTAACTGTTACTCTGTTTCCTTTGAATGCAACATCTTTTATTTATTCGTTAACTAGTCTAACGATTTGACTACAGTAAAGAGGTATGGAGAGGAATGCAGATCCATGGCTTGCCAAAGCACTGAGCTAGTTGGCAAGGATAACTATGGAGGTGGGGAGGTTGTTTCATCTGACAACATTATCAAGATATTCAGATTTCTGTGCCTTATCTCTCCCTTTTAAGTGAATGGGTCATTTCCTAAAATGCCTTACATCCATCTTAGTTTCATGTCTTTTATTATTACTATAAATGTAAAATGTCATCAGAGGTGATATTCTGATCCAAATTTTGACCCATGGCAATAAGGTGGCAGGTCTCCAAGTGCATAGAAAGCAGTCTGATGAACACAATGATAGCCCTACATGATACATATCCCCACTGAGACTACAGTATTGACTTTGTTATGCTTAACAATATGCTGCAAAATGATTGAAAAAGCATAAAAATCTCTTTATTTTCTCCTCTCCCAAAAGAACTCCTTACTCATAATCAGTAAATTTCATGCCTGTCCATCAAAACTCTTAAATTTCTAACCTAACACCCCTTCTCAATGAGGTGCAAAGAGTAATGCACAAGTGCTTCCAAGTGCTTCAGGACAGTTTATGCATAAGAAACAGTTTTCTTAATAAATGAAATTTAAAATTCAAAGGCAGAATTGGCAGTCACAAAGTTAGCAAATGAATAACAATGATATATAGTATATGTAATGCGTGTTATAATTAATATAGTTATATAACAATACATATAATATCATATATTGTATTGTTATATTACATATACTTTATTCTAGCACAACACTCTTTCAAGTCAATCCTCTCTTTCAAGAGCGTAATGATTTTTAATTTCAGCATTCAATTTTTTCAACTTAATTTGAAAAGTCTGTTTTAAAATGTGTGCATGAAGACAGCACCATGTAAAATAAACCAAGAAAATGTTCTTGAAATCCATTTGCATTCCCTAGCTATCGTTTTAACTGAGTAGTCTTATGAGATTACCTCTCATATCTAACAAATGATGGGCATCCCAACGATACATGTGTATTCATACCACAATATGAACTGTTCAGGAACTTCCAGCAGCAGAGTAATGCAATATACCATAAGAGTTCAATGTGGGTTAATTGCTCTGCAAAACGGGTATCTTTTTTTATGACTCTGTCCCCACTGGGAATGTCAAACCTCCCCCTATACTGACAGAAACCATGCAAGAAGGGGGCCCACTTCATTGACAGGAAGAAAATCTACTAATTTTACATAACAAAAAAATAAAGAGGAATCTATTTTGTCTTCAATTCCATGGAAAATCAGACACACAAGGTGCGTGACAAAAAAATAGGGACCTAATTGTTCAGTGCCCTTACGAACCATTCACAACAGGTGGAAAGAAATGCAAGGAAAATTGACGCAAAGGAGTCGACAAATCCTAACGCAGAAGTCTTTCAGCAAGCATGTAATGAAAAATGGTATCACAGAGAAGAGTCTGGGAATGGCACAGAACCAAATCAGTGCCAAAAACTTCCGAATTCCTCACTGTATACAGGCAAGGAAGGGAACAGACTCTTGGCTGCATTACAAAAATTCTTGTACAATCTTTTGTTATTAGGACGAAGGACAGCTTTTTCTAACATGGGATGATGCAAAACAGTACCAATAAGTGAATGGAAGAGTAAAGAAGGAAATAATATACATTTAAAACTAAATTACTGAAAACTACTGCTGAAATTAATTTCATTTAAGGGAAGGAAACATATCTGTTACATGAGCTAACCTCCATAACCAAAGGAAGGGTAACTATAAAAAAAGAACTCAAGGAAAACAAGCATGGAAGCGGCTATTCCAGTACATTAACATTTCTTCTTTCGAGAATAAAAAGCCATGTTGCAAATTCAATCCTAAAAATAAAACAAATAGAAGTTTAAAAGTTAATATACCCAATGATATAAAGAATAAAAGACGATGGTACTGGATCAAGGCTAATTAAATGGGACAGATGTAGATTAAAAAATTCATTAAAGAGGAGATCTAGAATCATGGCTTTTAAAAATGATATGCACTATTGTGAGAGCTCTCTGCACACAGAGAGACCGGTTACCCAAAATGATAATATATATTTTTAGTTATGTGTCTGTAGAAATGATTATGTAGAAAATGCATACAACATTTAAGTACAACTGACCAATTTATTAGCACACATTTTTAAAATAACCAACACCAACGCTTGTTTCCTCAGACAAAGGCATCCCTCCTGTCCACCATGGCATTTTCTAGCTCTCCTAGCTTGCATTCTTGAGGTGGAAGGACATAGGGGGGTAATGTCCAGAGGAGGGCCACGAGGATGATCAGAGGGCTGGAGCACCTCCCCTACGAGGACAGGCTGAGAGAGTTGGGACTCTTCAGCCTGGAGAAGAGAAGGCTGCGGGGGGACCTGATAGCAGCCTTCCAGTACCTGAAGGGGCCTACAGGAAAGCTGGGGAGGGGCTTTTTACAAGGATAGATAATGACAGAACAAGGGGTAATGGTTATAAACTGGAAGAGGGTAGATTTAGGCTGGATATAAGGAAGAAATTCTTCACTGTGAGGGTGGTGAGACACTGGAACAGGTTGCCCAGAGAAGTTGTTGATGCTCCCTCCCTGGAAGTGTTCAAAGCCAGGCTGGATGGGGCTTTGGGCAACCTGGTCTAGTGGGAGGTGTCCTTGCCCATGGCAGGGGGGTTGGAACAAGATGATCTCTAAGGTCCCTTCCAACCTGAACCATTCTATTCTATGTACTTCTATTCTATGTTTACAAACTGTTAATGTTGGTGATAAGACATTAATCTATAGAAGACTTAATGTACTAGAATCACACTAAAAGACAGACTAGTCTTTGAAGACTTTGTAATCCAGCTACCCATACACCTTAAAATGTGGAAAACACAAGATCCCTATTTGCAAATACAGTGAAAACCACCCCCTTTGCAGCTGGTTTTGACTGCACAGCACAACTGCCTCCTCCGCTCAAGTGAGCCTAGATTATGAGACATGGATAGCTAAAATAATACTAGAAGTAACAAACAATTTTCAGAGCTTTAAAGGAAATGGTCAATCAAGTTGAGTCAGTAGCTGCACGAGTAACAGCTTGTGCTTGCATCCAGTCATCGTGGAATTCTGATGCAAATACCTGAGAAGCCAGGCTTCAGACAGACATGCCTGATGATGGAATGAATATAAGCACTGTGACTACATGACATATTTTGTGTCCGCTGTGTTAATTCCAAGTTTCTGTCTTCAAACCACTTTTCAAGCCAACGCCAACTCCTGGCTCATCTGATTTTGTTTCCTATAAAATATGGCTTGAACAGAGAATACAAGAGATCAGTGAGGTGCATAGAATAACTAAACAGGAGGCTGCTGTGTTTACTTGGAGTTAAAACATCAAAAGGATTTGGAAAACAAAAACAAAACAAAAAAATCCCCACCCATTAGATACAAAATAGTTTGTCAGTCTCAACTTGTTTGTGCCTCTGACCTGCCATTCCAATTTCCTTCAGCTATAAGCTGCTCTTACACTCTTTCACTAACGTACATAAGAAGCATGTATTTAAATACAAAGAAGAGTTTTAAAATAAAATTTTTAAAAGAAAAACTAAATGAGCACCAACAGTACAAATCATTTTCTTTGTGAAGATTTTAACTGTTAGGAAATGGTTTATTCTAAATGGACATTTTATTTAAATATTCCATTCAGCAATTAGGAAAACAATTTCCTTCCATATTTCACTCCCACTAAAATTCACCAGTTTTGTATCAAACTTTTCCTAACAATGGCGCAATAACAGCTGCCTTCATTCTTTTTAAATATTAGGGAAAAGATCCATAATGTCATTTTACATAGAATATATCCCATGCTGCCTTAGTAATGTATAAATCGCATGTTCTGCCAAATAAAACATTAAAACAAGATATTAGGTGTTGGTAAAGAATAAAACTGGACTGAATATGTAATTTATTTATTTTTTAATGAAATGGTCATGAAACCATTCTAGACAATTAAAGTGTGCTAAGAAATACTTTATCAACCTTACGTGTTGTGAACCTAGTAAATACATCTCCACAATGCAATACTTGTATCACTATAGCAGATGCATCCTTAAAAATAATGGTTTCATCTTGAATCATACAACTTCAGGCATTCGCTGAGAAGACAGTGAAAGTAGAACTGCTTCTGGAAAGGTTAAACTGGTCAGGCGGTACTGGGATAAATAGCTTTGAAGAAATACACAAGGCTTCTGAAATCACTTTCTCTCTGGTTTACAGAAAGAATTTCCATTTAAAGAAAAAGAAAAGAAAAGAAGGGAGCTTCTATCTTTGGTAAGGAGTTAAAATTTTAGTTTAAGAAACAAAAGCTGAAATGCTATTAAAAGCAGCCTTACACAATTTAGTTAAAATTTTTAACTTGAAATCATTGAAGCAATATTATTTAAAACTATATGATATTTAAACAAATCTTTGCGTTACAATTAGACTAATGCCACTTCGTTTTAGATACTTACAGGTGAATTCACACTTTGCTTGTTACCTTAGGACATGTAAACATATGCCAATGATAATAAAGACTGTATGTTAATATGCAAAACGTCAAGACATGCCATCTGGAGAGCTAATGAACAATCAAGGGATTCCAAATTAAACTACAGAATTTTCCCTTAGACTCTTTAGGACAACACTGTCAAGTTCAATCTATTCACTTAGACTCCAGAATCAATTTTTCAAACTTTATGACAGGTCTAATAGTTTCCACCTGTTTCTCTTGCTTGACTTTTGACTGGCACGTTACCAGCCAGGGTGGAAACGTAGACAAAGACCCCTATTAGGCTCCGGCTGTTTCTCTACTGTGAGGTCACTCAGCCATTAAATTAGTTCCAGCCCACTTTCTCCTTCGATGTCTTAATTTTTGGGGGGTATGAAGTTGGGGAAATGAAAGGGAAGAGAGGCAAAACTTTGACATTCAGTTTGTGGGAGAGGAAAATCTAAGCCCATAAAAGCTAAATGCTACATTTATTTATAATTTACTAACTAAATAATTTACTAAATAAATTTGCTAGTAGTGGCATGGGCTAAGTTCTTGAGGTGCCTCTGTGTCATATTTTCAGTCATCACAAACTTTGGAAAAATCTGAGAGACCTAAGAGATTCTATCCTAAAACACTTGCTTATTCCAATATATGATTCTACATCCATGGAATAGCATTTATTTTTCTAGGAATTATAAATGATCAATAGGTTTTTGTTTTCCCCCATGAAATATGTTTCCGTTTCACTTAGAACTGGTAAGCAGAAAAAAGTGACATAGTATATATCCTACCACATCCATATTGGTTCTTACAGAAGTAGATTAAAACCTGATAAATTTGTCTTCAATAAAAAATATCTAATAGATAATTGCATCGATTATGTGGTTTATAAATTGTTGTTATTTATGAAGTCTGAAGTTACTTTGTTGAACTACAAATCACATGGACAGCGTTATTCTTCCATCTATAGTAACAGTACATTTACAGTGGCATCGATCACAGTATTTAAGACAAAAATTTTGAATTATTAAAATGAAAGGCTTTCTGTAAGAAATTTCATTTCCCAAATTATAATCTGAGTAGGACCATCTTCCCATCTGAGAGCCGGATCTGGTTTACATCTTATCTAAAAACCAGCTACTTGAGTCGCATAATGATGGGGAAACTCTTGAAGACCCACTTCATTACATTTGGACTCCTTACATTAGAAAGTGACCTGAGAGGTGAACACTCTTCTGGGACACAAGTTTAGAGATAAAAGTTCCAGATACACGGAAAAACCAAGACCACTTCTCTCAGCTCCCTTGCCTTCTGGATGTTATAAACAAAATGTCCAGACATCATGTTATTTAGCTTATGCTATCCAAATAAGTTCATACGTTCTGAACAGTATGTTTCATCCTGCTGAGAGGTACAGATACTGCTACTGAGAACCACCACCAAAACCAATTGTCAGCAATTAAAGGTATTGACATATTAAATTATTGCTTCTACTGTTTCTTCCCACTAAGTCTTCTTTCTTTTGCACTCTATTAACAAGCGTGTCTGTCCAAAAGCCCTGGTAAAATCAGTTTCAGGACTAGCATGTAGGTCTGGGAGAATGGATGTTGCAAAATTTGATAGCAACTTTTTTTAATATGTGTAGATATGTATATATGCACACACAAAATAGTTAGGCTTTGAAAAAATATGTATTTGATTCAAAGTGTCTCTAAGTTGCAAAGTTTTAGCACAAATTACCATTTGTAAATTTTATCTACAAACTATAAATACTTAATTTCAGATAGTTTTTAGTTATCAGAACAGTGACAACTGTACACTGACAACTTGATTTACTGTAATACTGTTCTAATGCATGCTCATTCACAGGTTTTGTGTATATGTACTTTAAAACAAATCACCTTCATTACTTGCAAGGACGCATATTCTGTAACATCAGCCTCACAATTTAGGCTCTCTAGCTGAGAAGTAAAGCTATTATTGCTAGTTAGCTAATCAGTTACAATAACATTCAAGACGATTTAACTGATGATGTTGATAAAAAAAATAAAACAGAACAAAATTACTGAGATTTTCAACAATAAAATTCATCTGCAACTTCTGCAGATAAAATTAATGCTGATACTCAAAAGCGGCTGTCAAGAAGAGTTATAGCTGTAGGTAGAAACATACAGAAAAATCTGTTCTGAAGAGCAACAACTTCCCAAAGACAGTTTGTTCCATTAGACTATTTCATGTTCTGAAATGTAACAGTATAGTCTTTGTACACAGGCTCCAATCTAAGATTTAGTAACTGCAATTTTCATATCACTTCATCCCATTCAAAACTCTGACAAACTACTCTCTCAGAGGTATCTCACAACTCATTCACAGGTGTCATCTATGTGATGATGAAAAAATGTCTACCATAACCCTAACTGATGTTTAAAAAAAAATACCAAAGAGCATTTTAGTGGAGTATTCAGCAAAAGGATATTAAATAGAATGAAAAAAAAACAGCACTGCTAAAACTAATGCCACAACTTATTTACTTCTGTTAGATAACCAACTCAAAAAATAACTTGCATTAGAAAATGTATGCAATCTCCTAGATATGGATATTTAATACCTTAAACATTACTATGGCAATGTTCATGATTTGCAAGAGGAGTAACAAGTCAATTGACAAGCAAGAAGTTGTCATACTCAAATTTTTCCACCCTTTATGGCTTAGCATTTTATACACCATCAATGAATACTCTGTGAACACAGAATTCTCTCTTTTGTGTCCTGTCTTCAAGATGATCACCTTTTTTGACTTTAGGTATCTTGTAGGTGATAAATAAACAAAAGAGAAAAACATTTATTTCTGCAAACTGTTACTATAATTGTGTATTCCAGATTAGAGAGCTTATTCAAGATAGTCTGGATCACTGTCTTACCCATCTAGAAGATTCATTGTTGTGGTGGTAACTTCAGCAAAGAAAACAATCTTCCCAAGTTTCTTTGTTTGCAGATTCTGTTGATATGTCTCCAGGCTGAAATGTTGCGATGAGAAGCTTCCCATCTCAGTGACAACTGACATGAGAGATGGAGTTACCTCCATTTTTGGTTCACAAGATGAAACAAATTTAAGAGACACTTTGCTGGATTCTATTAATCCTTCAGCATCAACATTTTCCTCAAGCCATTTCAAAAATGCAAGATGGATTTCCTGTGGGCAAGGAAAATAAAATAAGACACAGAAATACGAACCAGCATACAGGAAGACATACAAGCATTCTTTTGAGAACATTTATATTCAAGTAATCACCTTCTACTTCAAAATAGGATAAAGAACTCCATTTCCCCTTTGGAGATAGCTTCTGTTGTTTGTCCTACTCCGGCCTGGCCTGACTAGTTTGTATGCTCTTCCTAAACTTGAGACTCGCTCATTTGCATATTAATTAGGCTTAATCTTTCCTTGTAACCGGGTTTGTGACGGCTCTGCTAGATACTGAACTATGGAGTGCATACGTTCTTTTGCATTACGCATGTTTTTCAGCATGCCAAGTTTCTTTGCTGCATGCTTCTCAACTCACTGCTAAGACATCACTTGAAGGATAGAACAGCAGCTAAGAAAATAGTTTATTGATTCATCAATGGAATATCTGCTAAAAGGGGTCACACTTTCTCCACAACTATTACCTTACAACAAAGTGGCTGTTAAGTAGCTAGCTAAAGCAGAAGCATATAACACAAGGTAAGCAACTAAGAAAACTTTACACCAATGTACAATATGGAGTTGCAAGTATGCTCCCTTGTCACAGCCAGGGGCACAACTAGAAGACACTTCTTCACAAAGTACTTTAAACGTGAAATATAAATTAACTGTATATACATATAATTTTATATATCTACATACCAAAACATTTATTTCTTTCTCTTTTATTTTAGGTTATTTAGAAATATGTTTTACTAAATGTGAAATGAAGAGATGAATTACTATAATTATTAACTGCCTGATGATGCCCTGAAACAACTGTTAGACATTCATACAACTCTCTCTGGAGATATCTAGTGCAATTTTGAGAGATTGGGCATGAAAAGTTTACCTTTTCTATAGAAACTGTAAGTAAACAGCTGAAAAGCACAGATGCTTTGACTTCTTTTTGCTAAGTATGTAGCTTACATCTTGAAGAGCTCTGCTTTTTCTAGACAAAGCAGTCTCTTTCCCATGTGCATACTGTCTTAAATAAAAACTTAAACTGAATTAGATGAAAGCTGATCAGCAAAAACCAATAAAATTGAGCTAATGGTAGCAAACAATAAGCTAACAAACAACATACTGCATGTAAACCAGGCAACTAAGTAAAAGCCATTTACTGACTGGTTAAGGCTATTGATAATTTACATAGTACATATAACATTTTGGGGCAGAAATATTGGAAACATCACAAGATACTGAAATACATGGGCAAACGGTTCCTTATAATACTAAAAGATGAGCACAGCAATCAAAATTGGACCTGGGGGCACAATTCCAAATGTGGCTCTCGTAATCGTACTCTCACTTTCAGAATAATAGCTATTCTAAAACCAATATATGAAACCACAAAAAATGTGTATTCTGTTCTACCAAAAATAATATATTAGTGATTCTTGTCCTCAAATTTTCAAAGAAGGCATTTGACTTTTGATTAAAAAACTTCTCTCAGATGCACAGTTTCTAACCATGTATATGTTCCTCCTCCTCATTACAGCAGTATCTGGGAACTTCAGTGCTGAGTGTTTCCTGTGCTAGTTCTGAAGTCTAGCTCTCTCACCCTTGAAAAAGATGTCTCTGAGCTCCAGTTCCATTTTTTAAAACCCATAAGCTGCAATTAAAAGCAAGTTTCCTATAAATAGTTATCTATCCAAGGAATTACTCCAATTTTCCAAATCCCATTGTTATATCTTAAAAAGGAATGAGAAAGCAGTCCTGTTTCTAACACCTTTCTACGGATTTTCCATCCTCAAAAACTACACTTTCTCAAGTTTCACATGGACACTGCTTCTTGTGTGACATTCTCCTATGCAGAATGTCAGCAGACTTACTGGTTTGCAGTCCTGTAGTAAGGATAACTAAGCATAATACAAAGAAATGAACATTCTTCATCTAAATGCCATCAAGCACTAGCTTCTAAGAAGAGACTATCTAAGAGTAACTCCAGGTAAATTTTAGTTACAGATAAACTACTTCTCGCTTCTCCATTTGCTAAAATTTTGTTTGAATATCATAGCCTTGACAGACTGCTGCTGAATTCTTCACACATTGTCCTTCTTATCTTACACACAGTAACTTACTAGCTGTAACAGATTTCAGGAAAAAATATAGTTTTAATTTTTGTGAGGGAGCATATGGAAACTGTGCTTAATCTGAAAGAGTGCTTTCCTGTTGCTTTCTGAACACAGAATTTCATTCGGCATGATTGTCTGAATGCGATTCCTAGACACAAAATCATCATTTTAATTCACGTAAGGATGGGTTTACAGACTTACAGAAACAGACATTGAGTTAAAAAGTAAAGGTACTTAAAGTGCTGTTACATTCTAAGCAAACAATAAAAGTGCTTGATACTACCAAAGTTCTGTGTACTTTTGCCAACGCATACTTTCTGAAAAGGCTGAAATACCATATATACATCTGTGATGTTACATTACTACAAATAAGCCACACAATTCCTAACATTTATACTCGAGTATATTCTTTCAAGTGATTTTTCCTCCCATGCTTCTTGATTTCATTTTCTTGTTTACAATGCACATTGAATCATTTGAGTTGTTACATTCATACAATGATGAAGATAATTTTTTCCATAACATATGCATGCTTATTGAGCTGATCAAAAATATAAACACAAATACTATATAATCAGAAACAGCATTTAATTTTTAGAAATTTCTAAAAAAACATTTTTTTTTCATTTTTAACAAGCAAACTTTTGAGTACTGTCCACACTAGAAAATTCAATTTTCACAATAAAAAATTTCTCCACACAATCAAAGTTACAGAAACATGGATGCTGAACCAACATTTTTGGTTCCCACTATTACACTGACACACAGAGAAGTACATTTTTATGTAATGAAATTAACGTGTACAAGGAGCGAGGGCTAACCTTTGCCTCAACTCCATTGGAAAAAAACATAATCACATCAGAACCAGAACTGTGCAATTTGTTGCTAAGCTCAGGATTGAGCTTTGAATTCAAAATGAGGAACCTAACACCATTTATTGGCTGCAGGCAGAAAGCAAACCTATCCCCAGCCACGTACACCGTTCTGCAGCAACCTCTGGTGGCCATTTAAAAGTGTTGGTTCCAAGACTGCTTGGCCCTACATACTTCTGGGACCAGACCAGGTGAGTCAAGCACGGCATCAAATCAAGACACAAGGGAAGGGAACACCCAAAATGCTGGCCACTGCTTACCCTGACCTGCAGCTCGTTACGAAAATCACACAGATAAACATTTTAAATGAATATACAAGCAAAAAAAGCTGTAGCTGTCATGTATTCAGGTACTCACAACAGTATCTGCAGCTAACTACAAATACAATCATGCTAAAATTGACACTACACTTATTATCAGTAATATACTTCATAAATGTAAAAACCATATGTTTTAGGGTGGCATAAATATATTTAAAATTGTTATTCATCATTACTGCATCATTTTTGGCAGGAAGAATAAAAGTCAGGACAAATTTCGTTTCCCATGTATGAAACTATTCTCTTTTCAAACCAATTTGATATGTACATTCTTTAAAGGAAAGACACTGTCACCTTCTTTCTTAAAGGAAGAACGAAATTTGACATTTCGACTGAATGACTCGAAGGCAAGAGGCTAAACCAGCTTTTCACAGTTAAAATAACCAACTACAAACTTTAACATTTATGACAGGAAAAAATGTTCTAGTCATACTTCAAATGACAAAAGCGCAATATATTTTCAATGCATTGTAAAAAGCAATCATTAAAAGCAGAAAAGCACTATACTAACAGAAACCACTCACCGCATCTAAATAACTAGTTTTCCCCACACACTCCAAAGTGAAACCTGAATTCCAAAGGACAAGAGCATGGAAAGAAGTAGCATTCCACAGCAGTGACAGCGTCACTGACCTTGTACTGAGGGACAAACGTACGCACAAACTGAGTTTTGATTGTCAGGCTGAAAACATTATGAAATGTTGTTCTGAAGTGGGTAGGGAAATACAGTGGATGTCAATTCACAAAACCCATGGAAATAAAGAGCTGTGCTACTGCATACTACGTACCCTCCACCAGCACAGAAGTTTACAGAGGTCACTGTATCAAGGATTGCAGGTCTGACACTGTAAATTGTTGAACTAAAGTCTAAGCAGTAAATGCAACACAAAGAATGAAGAGTAAAGACTATATTTTGTTAATGATTTAACATCTGCTTTCTATGATTTTAAGAGTTTGATCAGGTGTGCGAAGAAACTGCTATATAACAGTTCCCTTTTGCTATTTAAAAATCTTTTTTATAATCACTAGCCTCCCTTTCCTCTAATACATACTTAGCAGCTGAGATTGAACAAAAAGGAGGAAAGAGGCAGATATAAGATCAAAAAAAAAAAAAAAAGCTGCATACGGACCCTTCTCTGTTGTAGCACAGCAGAAAATTATAGCTCCTGATGGAGATGATTTTATTTGCACCTGGGCTCTATCAGCCAATGAGACATATACACAAAGCACATAAACTTTCAATTAAAATCATTAAAAATAATTTCAATTCCAAGATTTTATTTTTATATTCTATTTATATGCCTCATTTCTACGCATTTTCTTTATAGATACATATATATGTGTGTGTGCTCATGGACAGACATATATACGCATCATTCCTCCCCGTACACATCAGGTATATTTGAAAGCTGCTCTTTTATACCAAACTTTGTGACAATAAATCTTAAATACTGTATCAATGGAATTCTTTGTTGAAACAAAGCTTCAGTCACAGCCTAAATTCATTTGGCTTTTATTAAAAACATGAAGGTGAAACTAAACGAAACCTAAAAATATAACGCCATAAAACGAACAAACATTATACATCAGTTAGCTCTCTACTTTCCTGGGAGGAGAAATCAGACAAATTTAACTAGTGATGCTCTACATCAATACATACAAATTTAACTAGTGGTGCGACACAATATTATGACTACAGCATAATAAATGATTTTCGCCATTGTGTGTTGTGTAAGTAAGGCCAGGTATTCACTTTCTGAAGTGGAAACATTCAACTTCAGAAATGCTGAGTTAAAGCCTCAGTTGGGACATTTAACTATATTTCTCCTTCCTCTCCATAAAATCTAATAATTTCCAGTGAACTGCCTCTATTTCTGCTTTGCTGTATTTTAAAGAAGTTTGCTATTGATAAATTGATTGAAGTATTATTAA
Organism: Penelope pileata; assembly: GCA_013396635.1. NCBI lineage: Eukaryota > Metazoa > Chordata > Aves > Galliformes > Cracidae > Penelope > Penelope pileata. Next base: position 531,758 of record WBMW01003931.1, on the reverse strand, counting down.
TTGATGTATTGGTTAAATCACATAAACTTATATGTTTATTAACTCCAAGGAAATGAACGTTGCATGGGCATAAAGCACCAATCTTTCAGAGGAGAGCATGAATAGCCCATTTTGAGCATAAGTAACTTAATGGGCATAACACCTTCACAAGGCTAACCTGCTGTTTTTCTGAATTGGCTGTTTCAAATGAGTATTACTTGCTTCAGATATGATCTTAAATACATACACATTTCATACGAATTCTTCTATAATAGCACTGATGGAAAAGAACACAGTTTAATAAAGAGTGCACAGCACTCGGAATCCGATTTCAAATTTAGAATATAAAAATAAACACACATATATACACAAAAAGTATATCTTTCTTGCATTACACAGCTTTGCTCAACAGACATACAAGCTGAAAGGTGTTAAACTAGCCACTGGAGAGTTTCCATAGCATCTCCTGAATCCAACAGAAACAAACTGAAGTCCAACGTAGTAGTAAGCAGTAGGCTGGCGCCAGCAAAAAGTACACCTACAGCGGTAGCCCCAGCCCAGAATGCTAGCAACTTAGGAGGCCAGCAGCAGGAAAAGTCAGCTATTAGCACAAGAGGGTAAGGTTTTGGCAGACATTTCTGACTAATGAGGCACACAAAATGCTTTTCTGATGCTGTCTATGTTTTTACTTCCTGTAATAATGGCATACGCTGAGATCTGAAGCAAATGACAGTTTCATAATGCAACCATAAACCCATTTTAAAATTTTGTTTGTACTTTGTTGATACAGAAAAATGTTGAAAATAAATAAAAATTAAATTGCGCCAAAAAAACCCTACGATATATATGCTGTCGATGCAGAATATGATATACAACCTTACTGCCTTCATACCCTAGTACATACATATTACCTTTTACTGGAGTTTTGTAAAACATTTTATGGATACTAAGTTTAATACCACATCCGCTTATTAAAAGGTATTATTCTCTTTTTCTTCATTTCTATTTAGGGAAAGAGTAACAAAAGAAAAAAATAACTTCTTGATAGCTCTGACAAGGAAAGAAAATCTCTTAGTGTTCGTGGCCTGGATAGAGGAACCAAAAGAGGACCAAGTACAGGCCTACTGTAAACACTCACAAAGAGGGGAGAAGGGCCATTCTTCCCTCCCAGCATCACTGGCAGTTAAACAGGAACGAACGTCTTTCACTCGTTCACCAGGACTTGGGAAAGCTGTAAATAGCAGATTTGTGTTTGTGTGCTAAAGCCACTCCGTCTCTCTCTCTCCAGTCATACGATCAGGCTAAGAGATGTCATTAGACTGCCATATTCATTATTTCAATACTTCTCAGATGTCATTAATACTTAATGTTACTGAACTACATGTCAACACTTGGTGTCTTGAATAGTTGCTCTTTTACATTCAAGCTCACACTTACTTAAAGATAGATTTTGTAACACCAGAAACAAAAAGAATAAACAGAACTGCAAAGCACAAAGGGTATTCAGAACACAAACATTCAAACTCTGATTTGAAATATATGAAGTACTCAACTGAATCCATTTTCAGAAAGTACACATAAAACATTTCTCTTAATACTAACTGCTTATAACTCATTTCAAAGTTCAGCCCTTGTTCAAGGGAATAGATAAAAATTGAACAAGCTAGGCAGTTTCCCTCTGCCGCCACACTAGCTGATTTTAATCCATCTTCAGATTACTTACAACACATTCATTTGTTTAGCATTTTTTAATAGGAAGGCCTGTTTTAGAATGGGGTCACTAATCTAGGCTAAATCAGGGGAGAATCTGTGCACCTTTGTCTCTCCAGCAGGCAGAGGGCCATTATTTTCGCAGTTGTGTTTAGTTCATAGCATAACATTTTAGACAGGAGAGAAATCCCCAGTTCTCCACTCCCTCCTTTCCTCATCCCCCAAACAACTTTATAAAGGTTTTATTGTGGTGCCAAGGTGCCTTCTCATTTCATGTTCTTATGAACTTCTGTAGTTACTTGGCTGATATTTGCTATGCATTCTCAGGATACTACATAACTAGGCAATCTGCTTCAGTTTATTAGTAATCTTTTTTATATCTCCTAAACCCAGAAACTGTGTAAAACACGAGTCCATTGTGTAAAATTTGGAAGGGCATTTAGAAAGATGGCAGGGATTTGTAACTTCATAATTCACAACCAATTGGATTTTTAGGAGTCTCTAGTAATTTTGGTAGATAGTTTAGTTTGCTATATACTTTGAAAAGGGGCAGAAGACTCTAACCACTTTCAAACCACATTAAAAGAAGAAATCTGGTCTTTTCCACTCTTCACTGTGCTTCTAAAAACAATTATTACTTCTTAAAAGAAATACAGTTACACAGCGTATCATCTCAGCAGCATGGGGAGTAGAAGCAGACGCCTACCAAAGTGTGGAACACCTAGCCCAAAGACAGGGGAAGACTTAGCAAAATGTTTTGAGATGTGTAAGATTTGAGAGGAACTCTTTTATTGCAGTTATATTGCTTTGAACAAGAACTAATTTTGATTTTGACCCAATTCTTAATTTAGATGTTTGACAACTTCTCATAATGCTGTGCCTAAATTTGAATCCAAAATTAAATTTAGCTTTAAAGATGTATGTAGGCAGAAAATTAATTTGAAGGGAAAACATATCAGATGTTATCTTCTGTATAGAAAGGAACACTATTAGTAAGGCTAAAAATAACATAATAAGAAATCAACACTTCAAGTTTTGTACGTCAATATTTCTGTTTTTTTTAAACACAGGGTTACTCCTAGGTATTAGGCTGCTAGAAGCCATATACTACCATTCATGTGTGCAAAGCAAATAAACAAGGCAATCACAATATTTCTTCAGTGCTGTATGCAAAAAAAGTGTTTAAAATTCACTAAAGGATGGAACAAGTTCTTAGAGATACAAAAAAAAGAAGGAATATACGTTGTCTTTGGGAGAAACATTTCTTTTGATTCACTTTTGACATAAAAGTGCTATAATTTGTGGTCCCTCACTATGTAACAGCCTTTGCAGCTGTAGGACAGTGCTGGCTGCGGAAGGCCCACTGCACTACCCTCAACAAGAGAGGAACGGAACAGGGCAACTAGTAGGACAGCAGAGAACACCGTAAGGTGCATCCTGGCTTTTGCTTTTCTTACGCAGCTGCAACAGAACGGTCTGGAAGCAATCTTCCCAGCAGCTGCTCTCATCAACAAACTGTTTATTGTAAGAAAGTGGCTGGGTCAAAGGGTAAACGTCATCCAGAACTGAAAGCATATCTTAAAAAATTAAAAAAAAAAATTCTGAAGCTGTCCATACATATGGAAAAAGCACATTACATGTGAAAGGAAACCATATTCCATTCTGAAAAGGCCAAAAGTCTACTTAATCTAAAACTCCTTAATTTGATGAAGCAGTATTTCTTGATGTTGCACTAATTTACTGTGGCTTGTGCTGATTTTGAGACCTGTTCAAGTTTTCCAATAAAAACAGAAGTTACTTAAAATTCAGTTTGTGTTTTCAGGTTAAAAATATTTTAGAATATTTTTATTAAAACTATTTTATTAACATTTCTTAACACTGAATGATAAGTTGGTTCAGTATCCATATGCAACTGCAACAAGATTAGTATTCCACTAGTGTATTACAAATGCAACATCAACGTTTTATGTGCATAACTAGGAAAAAAATATATAGATTTGGTATCAGTTTTACAAAAAAAAATTCCAAATTTTATGATACATGTAGCAAAGTAAGATAACATACTGAACTTTTAGGTATCAAATCCTTTGTCAAATATTTGCCAAATCAGTTTCAAATCTTATTAGAAAACTTTTGAATGCAACAGCACACATTTAGATGTTAAAACCTCTTCTAGAATTCACAGCTCTGTCAAAAATCACGAGAACTGAACTTAAGCATGTTTTAAGCCAAGTAAGATTGTAATTGCATGCTATCATTGCACTGCATTTAAACACATGAACACACATCAAAAAAGAGAAAAAAAGAATGTTCGCATCAAAAGACCCTCATATTTGGCATAATTTTGTAATACCCGTAAATCAAGTTTTAGTTTAAAGATCATTTTTAAAAGATATTAAATATTACAGGGCAAAATCTCAGTTAGTAGTTTATAGCTCTTTAATCTCAGAAATTAAACGGCATATGACCATGTATGCAACGTAAACTGCTTTCAGAATACAACACGGTAATTGGGGTACATTTGCTGCAACATACCATAAAGCTGACTTTGAGGGTAAAGGATCAATAAGAACAAGGTCTACTTTTGACATAACATCGCCGCACAACACTTCAAAAAAACAAGTATTGCAATGAAAGGCCTGATAAATCAGGGGACTAGTAGGTGTTGATTTATCTTACCAGAAAAAGGTGTGATAAATTATGTTTTGACCATTTAATTCTTAGTGACACCTATCGTAACAAAAAAGCAAAACAGTTTAGTTTATTTTTTTTTATTTTTTATTTTTTTTTTAAGAACAGCATATAGTAAATTGAGCTAAAAATAAGAACAGAGAAACCATGCAGAAGGGAAAGAACACTCCACTTTTGCACTGAAGTAAGAACATTATGTATATTAGCCTAAAGTTATATTTTGTTTTGTTTTTAAAATAGGATCAAAGTCACATTTAGAAGAATAAATTACAGTATAAATCTAACCCTAAATGTTACATGCATTTATTTTAAATTGCTCTCAAAAGTATTCTGTATTGACTAGAAAAAATACAGAAGAATTTTGTTCTCAGCTAATAGGGCAATAAATTAGATGCAATATATTCAGCTGGTAAAACTGGCTCTGTTAAACAGCTATCACATAATAGTATTTTTATTTGGTACCAAACTTTTTTTTTCTAACTGAGGATAAAACTGTTTGCTGAAAATCTTGGAATTAGTAGTAGAATGAGTTAAGTAAATAAAACTTAAGAAAATATTTTTTCTTAGCACTGATAATACACTGTTCTTAGTTTAAGGTTTTCCATCAGGTTTGTTTTGCCTTTCAGCAGGTTTATATATATAAAATGTGAGTGAATTTAGTGTTCATGAATATGAAATAGTGGCATAGGAGCCAAAGATTCTCTTTTCAGCACTGCAAATATGCATTAGACCTGAATGACAAACTTTCTGCTGCACCTAGTTTTTGCATTTCCTGAACAGCAACTCCCAACTCTGTGAAACTGCAAGGGGATTTGAACTAGAGAAATGTTTATGAAATACTGGAGTGAGACCACAACACATTTTCACATGTACCACAGCTCAAAAAGATTACAATACAGTTTTGTCCCTAACGTTGTAGAGCTAATGCTCAATATGTATCATATGTTTTACAACCCTTTCTAAAACTTTCTTGGGTTGATGTAACAGTTTATAAATAAATAAATAAAATACAATAAAAGAAGCATCATAGAAAAATAGATTTTCTTGGGAATTATATGCTATAATGGCAAAAATATGCATAAGTTTTTTATAGTATACATACTCCACAGAGAGAAGAACAGCATTAAAATAACAACTACTAACTTCCATTGCAAATAAGATCTCCTTTTTAATCCAAGTTTCAAAAAAATATCAGCATGACAGCATGGGATAATTTCGACAAAAAACAAACAAAAAAAAACAATAAACCAGTGTTTTTTATTCAGTGGAGTCTAACAAAAAAAGTTAAACTTCAAGCTTTACAAGTACATCATATACAGCAGTATAAAACTTAGGGATCAAACTGAGACCTCTGAAGGAAGCCTCAAAAATATTCAACTTAAAATTAATACATTTCTCTTACAAAACATGGGCAAAATACAGTATTCATGCCCAACTGTATTCATACAGTATTAAGTGATTAATACAAACTGCTTTTACATGCTTCTTTTTTCCATTTTTTTTTTTAAACACATTCTTTCTCTTTTGCAGCGCTCTTTCATATTTAACACTCACATGGTTCTGCTAGGATTGAAACTTTGTTCGGAAGAGAAGAGGTAACTTTGTTTTCCTCAGAGTAAAAATAAAACAGTAAACAAGCACACAGTACGCCTTCCTGTAACTCTAAGGTTCATGATACTCTGGTAGCTTCAAGAACTAGCTTCAGATTCACCCTCCTCAAATAGCAGCCATAAGGATAAACGGGAAAAAAAGAAAAAAAAAAAAAAAGCAATTGTCACTTAAAGGTGGACATACATCACACTGAGCCCTCATGGGGATACGGACAAACATTTGTGAAGACAAATCCTTTAGGCATTCCACTTCAATCAAGTAGTATACACCACTAGCTCTACTCCAACAGACCAAACTCACGTACAGAACTTACGGTACCGTAGACAATGCAGTGGAAGTTAGAACTCATCTGTGGAATAATGGGGTGGTTTCTTTGTTTGTTGTCACAAACAGTGATTTGGGAAACATGGGACTCAAAGAAGCAAACAAGAACAGACTCAAGAAAGAGGCCATGTAAGAGAAATGGTCAACAGGAGCAAACACAAGCACTCAGGAGCATTTACGACAATGGCAGATCATTTACTCTGAAGGACTTTTGATTCCCTTGACTTTTCTCTGAGGATAACCACCTGTTTCTGTACTTATGATTATTTATTTTCTATCACTGTTAAAACAGTTGAGGGAAGACGCAATCTGCCAAATAAAATTTTGCAAAGTAATATTCATTAACAGAAATGATAACATTTCATGTAGAAAATAGCCTAGGGAGACCTCATTTAATACAAACTAATCACAATGCACAGAAACAGGCTCTTGCCTTAGGACTCCACTGAATAGCACACCTGAAAAATAATTCCCTTTTTTTTTTTTTTTTATTTAAGACTTTCCCCATTAAAATGTGGTATTAACCCAGATAAGGAAATGCCATCAAAGTAGGAGGGTCTGGGGAACAGGGCAGTGGAGACAATAAACAAGAAAACAACCTTCTGGAAAAACTTGTTAAAACTATTTAAGCAGTAAATGTGTGCTGTGTATGGGCTATAATGCACCCAATTGGAAAGGTCGGTGACAGTAGTGTAGCAGCAAGCTCAAACATTCTACAGGGTGTGAAAGCCTTTAAATGGAGTAACAATACAGCTTATTATAATTTTTCATTCTGGTTGAGCAGCCTGTGAGTGAAAGAGGATTCCAGCTCCCAAGGCACATGGCTGTATTGAGCCTTCCAGACATTCTGGCTGACCATGGAAAGCGGCAGAAGTTCAGAGCCCTATAGTAATACTAAAAAGAAAAATAGCCAGGGTCTGATGGGCAAGGGTCTTAGAGAAATAAGGACAAAAACTACAATATCCTACTCATATTATAAAATCAAGAACCTGGACAGAATGAACTAAAAGTTTTGAAACACTACAAAATAGCTCTGTACGTATCTACCCCAAAGAAGAACTTTTAACTGATTAAATACGAACTACCTTTGTTGAAGACTCTTGATTAATATTCCCAAATCAGATGGTTAATCTCTAAAAACAAATCAGACTGAAGTAAAAAGTTTCAGGAATTACCTTAACCACTAAAATGATTAAAAAAAAAAAAAGTTTACAGAATAGTTCTGTGAAAGCTAATGAACTATTCCAGCTACAGAGAAAGTCTGTATGCTCAGTCTGTGACATCTAATGATTAATTTATCCTTGGTTAAATAGAAACAGTTTGGGTCTCTGTTCCTTCAACCAAAGAGGCAGAGAAACAGGAGACTGAGTAAAGTGATTATAATTTAATAGTTTAAAGTCTGATGTGTACTATCAGTTTATCTAGCTAACCTTATTGTTCAAATCGGGAATGTGACAGTAACTGTGAAAGTAACATTCTACCAGTAAATTAAAATACGCTTGTAAGACACAGAGACTTCTCTGAATACATGGAGACATTGTTTTGTATGGAGCAATAAGGATAGCTATACTTATTGCAAGGTTTATTGCAGCTCAGAAGTGTCTAATTTGTTACAGTTGGACTGCTAAATGCAGAGCATCATTAGACAGTGCATAATGTAAGAGACAAAAAGGTAGAAAATATTTAGAGAAAACTGAAGTCTGCTCCCAACTCCAAAAGAAAATGGTTGCTGCAGAGATAACAAAAGCATATCCTTTTTGTTGCTAGCTATTCTTCGTATCATTTGAAGGAAATACCAAATTAAATATTGTTCTTGCCAGATGTTGCCTATGGCTAAAACAGGTAGAAGGAAAAGCTTCCCGTAACTACAGAAGCTGATGAACTTCCCCTTCAAATGCAAAAATAACTAATGGCTTTGAAGAAAAGGGTAGCTTTTTTGAAAAGGTGATGCTGCTCAAATAATACAAATGTAAGGACAAAGCAACAGTCAGATCAAGACATATGTCCTCTTTAAACCTGTACCTTTTCTCCAACAGCGGCTAGCATCAGACATATGAGCAAAGAATACAGCAAACAAAAGGTAATAATATCCTCTTCTACCAATCTATATCATAAGGACTTTTCAAGTCAATGCTATTCCATATGCCTCAACTCCAATGATTTACTCCCACACGAAAGACAAAACATCTTCCACCAACAGCTCAGTGTATTTTGGATACCAAGTATACTCCTTTAAAACAACTGTTGAAGTATTCTAAAGACAAAACTGTAAATGTTATCAGGTATTCCTATCAAAATCCAAACAAGCAGCATCAGTATTTACGCTGATTTGCAGCTCACACTGCTTATGTTAATTTTGGGAAACTGCCCCCCTTCTCTACAATCAGTGAAAAAGAATAAGCACTTGTTTTAAGCTACTGTAATACAATATATTAGAGATGAAAAAGCAAATAATAAATCAAAACTTAAAATGCATTAAAAAAAAAAAATGGAAAACTAATTAGGTAACTTCCACTTCTGCAGCTGCTGTTCCTGTCAGGTAGCTGTGGTGTATGACCTAATCGTAATACTAACACTTCCATTTTGGAAAGAAAAGAGTATAGCTTCCAGACCAGAAAAATGCATGGAAAATTGCTTATTTCATATAATGAGTCATAATGTCAAAGTATTCTGTACGGAATTTTTTATTTAAATCCTGAAAATAACGCAGCAATAACTGATTGTTTTTCCTTATCAAACAAAAGAATTTCAGAAATATCTTTTTTTTTTTTTGTCGATTTTGGCTACATGGAAAAGCTGAGACATGATCACACAAAATAGTTATCTCTATAACTTAAGAGGATCTTAAGATGCATTTCAATTACTAAAAGTTGGGTTTGTACATTAGGAGGAGAACATCCAAGTACAGTTCTTCAAAGTGGAAGAGATGGCAGTATATTTTCTCTGACTGAATATTTTTCTTCCTTTCTAATAACTTTTACAATGAGTTTAACCTATCTTTTTCTAATGGAAATATGACCTACCTCATCCATTGAAAGGTAACTAAGAAAATATGACCAATTACTTTCCATAACACCTAAACAGATACCACGACAAAACAGGAAAAAGGAAACATAAGCATAATACTCAGTAAAACACTTTTTATTGTAATGTCTATCTTCACATTTGGTTCTTTGCAAATAAAAATCACCTTATCTTTATTTAGCCTCTCTGATGTAGCTAAAACACAGTATTCACTTTACAGAAAGTCTATATTGAAAGGAAGAAGGTCAGTAAAAACCTGGATTGTTTGTTAATGTTTTGAGTCTCTGCAGTCTGTGCACCCATTTCTGAAGACTAAAGTTATAAAATGATCTATTGTTCTGCTTTCAAATCTTAATTCTTATCCTTGTTAAAACAAGTGAGAGTAAACTCTACTAGCTTCCTGAATACTCATCCTGCTAAGGCTTGCCTTTGAATTAACAACTATTTTAATTACACACGTAGCCAGTTTTTACAAATTAAAAAGGATATTTTAAAATGTTTTCTGAAGTACTACTCAAAATATTTGTTAAGTTCAATCATACCATTTGCCGCACAGTGGGGAAACAATACACACTAGAAAATGAAAATGACTCTCCATAAAGAAAGCTGTAAAAATCAAATGTTGATCTGTACCTTACATCCTAGTGAAATAATAAGTCCAGAAGTTGCACAGAGTTGATAACCAGGAGTTTTTAGACGTACATTATAACTAGCAGTTGTAGGGAATGCTAGAATATGCAGCAATAGAAGTTGTTTTCTGCATGATCAAGACTTGCTCCTTACCTCTGACTCTTCAGCTGTCGCCCCATTCCCCTCTCTCCTCCCACACAGTATTTGTTTCCTCTTTCATCCAGCATCAAAGTAGATTACTAGCTCTTCGTCTTGAGGGTTTTCTCTCTCCAAAGAATTCTTATCCTCATCAGTCAAGGAGCATACTCCAACTTAAATACTAGATGAAAAACTCCCATCTCCACTCTTCTCAGATCTTTTTCTCTAGGCCAGTTTCATTTTCGTAATTTCTACTACATCATGCATTTATTAAGGAAGGGGTAAAGAATGAGGACTTAATTTCTGAAACCTGAGGTTGCCAGTATGGCTAATAAAACTAGATATACAGGTGTAGTACCACACTTAAGTACAGAACTTTGGCAACACTGCTGACCCTTTGGTGTACAAGGATTTGTTGGCACAGATAAAAAACAGTGACTGGTTGAAATTCTTAGCATTAAATCATGCAATCCTGTAAAGCACTGCTTTGTACAATCTAACTGTAAGAACACAGGTTTGCCTGATGAGCTGTGCGGCACTTCTAAAAATGATACTTCTACGGGCAGAAGAAAGATGTACGTATCACGAGAACAAAATTTATTCTGATTTTTTTTAACCTGACTTAATTTATTCAAATACTTTTGAAACTTTGCTTCAATACTTGTGTAAGTCCTCTGTAATTAATGTCACCACTACAATTGTCAAGTAATCAAGTAAAGTGATTTACAAATTTGGAAGACTGACTAAAGCCCAAATAAAAAAAAAAGCTTTTAAAGGAAAGTTGTGGTAGAAAGGAAAGCAAATGTCTGATTTGAGCTAGCAGCTGTTCTTTAGTCAGCTTTTCACTGTAAGAACCACACAATGTCAGCCAGATAGTCACACGCCAAATTCCATTCCCACTGCACCTGGAATTTCAGGATTTCCTCAACATGTCAGAAACTTCAAATCATTTCTTAAAATGAACTGTCAAAAAATAAATGCTACACAATCTGTAAGTCAATCTCTTCCTATGAACTACTGTCACAAATTACACTCAAAACACTTTTTGCATTCTTCATATTCTCCAGTAGAAACATTTGTACAGCAAACTGAGAATACTGGAATGTCTTCTAAATCAATGACAACACTAAATAAACTCCCAGTTTAATTTTCCAGAGTAAATTTGTCTCAATAAACTTAATTAAAAAGAAGTGTACTGTGGATGATTTTTTTTTCTCATGATAGTAAACTTCTTCATAAAGTATCAACAATATTATTGGGTAGCTGAATTGTCAAAGAATTGCTAAGAGTTAAAGTAAAGAAATACATTCAGAAGACCTCAATGTGGCAAATTCACTTTAAATAACAGAGTTTGCAGTTTGCCTTTTTTGAAGAACAATATAATGATTGACTCCTATTTCCTCTTGCTTATGTGTTTATATTCCACTTTTACCTCTAATTAAAATACACGATCTTGTATCATCTAGCTATATTTTCTTTAAAAGTAAATATACAAAAGAAGCCTTAATTAACTTGTTAGATAACCATTATGATGATTCTGCATTGTGGAAATGTATCGTAATTTCTGAGCAATGGTAACGTGATAGCATCTCACAGGACTCCCGCTGATGCCAAGCCTGTTCTCATTTTCCCAGTCTCTCTTACACAAATTAGCTACAGGCCCCACCAACACACAGAGAATCTCAAGTTTTTTACGTTTGGAAATACTCCACTTTTGACAGATCTTTACCAGTGAGGTCATAGTAAATGAATCAATGCCAAATTGCCATGGATCTCCAGAGCGGTTGTCACAAGTTATGGATTCTTGCTATCTAAAATCACCCATCTGCTCAAAGGCAGTACCCTGAACTCTGACTCCAAAAGGTTTATCAGTTACAACTCTAGAGTGCTGAAACAAAATCCAAAAACAATTACTTTAATTAAAGACTTTATATTAAGTTAGAACGTGTGCCTGTGCTAGACACAGAGCCAACATGAGTTTGGATTATTTGCCACTGTGGATTTCAACATTTTTTAATTAGATTCTTATTGCAAACTCAAAGATAAACTGAAACCAGGACAACAGCCTCGCACACTGGCTTGCATCACCTTACGCTAAATGACCTGTATTCAAGGAAGAGTGCTCAATCCAAACGCTATGCTTTATAATTTCAGGGATGAGAAGTTAACAGAAAAGATGAACAACAAGCTCCCAAAAGTATTAAATATATATTACATTATTATAGTTTCAGAATGGCTTATATTTTCCATTCTATGCAGCACAGAAAGTACATACCTACTGAAGAAAACGGTTGTGAAATATCATGCCTATTGATTGGAACAAAGCAAGCCTTGAAACATGATATAGAATAAACTTCAATAAGTTGTACTTGGGTCAGACGCCAACACAATAATTTCATATCAGAGCTAGTTGTGCAATAAGATTAAATGCTGCTTGGTACAAAGGCACTACTTTTAATTCTCACAGCAGAATAAAAACCCTTTTTATGGATATTACTATACACTATTTTTCTTCATTCTTCAAAGCTTCTTGCATTTTCCAAATGATTGTCCAAAACATTTATCAACTCAATACATAGTCAAAAGTCGTTTACAAACTGTAATGCAACTTAATATGCTATTCACTATTATGTGCCTACAAATGTGATTCACTGCTGTTTAACATAAACAATATATTTGCTGCTATTGCGCCAGAAGAAAAACATATTTTTAACTATACAAGAGTAACATAAAGGGAATGTTTGCCAGATTTTTTTTTTTTTTTTTTTTTTTTACCCCCCTTCAATACACAGTAAGTATTCTCTGAAGTGAAATAGCAGAAAGCAAAGGATAACTTTAGGAAGCAACCACATGGAATTACTTGGTTCCACTTTTGGAGTCTCTCTCATCTTTCATCAAAATTTCTTAATTGAAAACATCTTACAGTATTTTGACACTACATATCATTGATCTTGTGAAATTTACAGCACAGTTATGAAATTGAGGAAATACTATATAGGCCAGTTGCTGCAAATATGCAAAGACATTTTGATACAAATCTATATACAACATACCGTGCAAAAAATGTTTTTCATCCCTTCCATATTTTTGGTTTTACTATGTGTTCACGAAATTCAGCTAATAAGTGACCCCTAGCGGTAATGTTCCTTCCCTCACTCAAAGAGCTGCATAAAAAGCCTCAACTGCTTCCAGCTTTTTAGAGCAATAGGGATTCCTGCTGATTTTAATGTAACGCCAACACTATTATAGCTGATCAATACTGGAGTCTCACAATGCTAGACAGTCTGTTCCCTGGTGAATTCATTGAAAATACCTGCAGTATGCCAGTCTTTTGTCAGTACAGAGACTTAAATGGAAGTATGGAGAAACATGTATGAGTGAACAAATAATTGAGAAATAATTTAGCCTTCTGATAACTACAGAAGCCAGCAGAAGTAAAGTCAGCTGTCAGTAAGATCCCAAGTCTGTACTACAGAGCTAGCAACTACAAAAAGCAATTTCTGTTAGATACTTTCTCAGAACAAAACACAATTTTTTCAGGCAAGATGTCAATTAACGACCCTCACTGATCAAAGTAAGTTCTTTTTACCTGAAGAGAGCCAAGAAAAGATGTTTTCTTCAACCTCTAGAGACAGAGGATTGCTCCTGTTTCTAAGCAATGAGACTGAAAAGGCTCCAGTCAGCAGCAGAGACCTGAAAATTCCGAAAGCATGGTCTTTCCTTGCAGCCTCCCTTATCTGTGGGGGACTGTGAGGCATTAGGAAAGGAAGAAGGGTGTTCAACATAGCGCTGGTGTTCTTTCTGTGCTGCTTCCCTTAACCTTGTCAAGCTCCCATCACCGTTCAGCTAAGGGGAAGAGTATAGGTATCACCAAATGTTCAAGCCAGTGTTGCATCCCACAGAATTACCTCTTGCAGTTACACTTAGAGCTAGTATCACTCTACCACATCTACCACTGTATTGTATCACTGTATCCCCAAGCTCCTTTATCTCACTCCCCCCCCACCATGACACCCTCTTCCTTCCTTAACAGCAAAACTCTCAGTCCCTCACAAGTTACTGCCTCGTTAATACTACCTGGCCTGCCAGCTGGAAGGGGACAAGGAGTGTGTTCCTGTTACACAGTTACATTTAGGCAGACTTGGAACCCCACTAACATCTCTTTATTGCCAGGCAAGACTGATAGAATGTCTTGGCATACCACTAGTTTTGAAAAGCATTGTGCCCTGGACCATACAACGCAATATTTGCTGTAGAAACTCAGATTCTTTTCAACTTTCATCTCTCTGTGAAATAATTTCAACTCAAAAGTTGAAAACTTTTAATGAAGAACTGGCAGATCTATAACAGGAGACTATGCTCATAGAAGTATGTAGAAAAACAGAAGACAGAGGAGAAAGATGCACAATACTTACTCCACCTCCATCTGTCTTCTTCAAAAGCCACCTGAACATGGTCCTGGACAACCTGCTCTAAGCAGCCCTGTTTAAGCATGGGCTTAGACCAGGTAACCTCCAAAGGTTCATTCCAACCTCAGCCATTCTGTGATTCTGTAAACTAGGAACCTGCAGAGGTTTATACCTCACTGAGGGTAGAGTTAGCTTTCAGATGAATGGTTTTCTATAGTCCTCTCTCCAACAGAGCTCTAAGTGCCAAAGCAAGAGACAGTCCCTGTGTATCTTCATTACCTTAAGTGCTGTTAGACCAAAAAATAAAAAAAATAAGGGATCTACTGACTGCCAAATAGCCTCTTAGAAAGTCATTCCATTCAGAACCACACAAAAACAGCACCAGAAGTGGGGCCTTTTGTTTGAATCTCATAGTGATACCAACAGTTTCTAAACAAACGACAGTAGCACTGAAATAGTTTGTTTTGGTTTAAGTCAGTGCCACTCCTCTGAATTTACAAGTTTTACTTTAAAGAAACAAAGTTAAATTGAGTAGTAAGTGGAGGAACACAAAACAAACGAAAGCAAACCCACCCTTCACACAAACATTTGCAAATCAAAGCTTTGCAAGCCAATAAATAAATTCAAGTGAATTTATTATGAAAAAAAAAAGAGAATTAAACACATGGAGTTAAGTTATAAATGTTTTAATTGATAGTATTTTGTTATCAATCCTTGGGTTAAGTTTTATACATAAATTTTTCAGAAAGCCACCTGAAAGACAAAAATCTACCTGTCAGAAAGCAAACAGTTTGCCAAATGCACCATTTTGCCTAGGCAGAGTAGTAGAAACACAGCTTTTTACACTAAAGTTCTGCACGTGTTATACATTAAATCAGTTTCTCAAAAAGAAAAAGTTACTCCAGCAAATAGATATTTTGATTGGTAGAGCTGAATTTACATTGCTGCATCTACCTTACAGGTTTGTCTGTTTGTTTTCCTGATGTCGCTTCACTGATAGAAGACATTTACCTCCCTAGCTGAAAGACAAATGCTCAAAGCTTTCATGTACAGACAGACTTCGGCAATAAGGCACAGTTCAACTGAAGTGATAATTATGATACATTAACAAACTTTGGACACAAACTATTCAGTGATCAACAGGATCCTTCAGACATCTTATAACAGCATGCATTTCATTCAACATTTTTCTCTGCTTTCAGGCTTCTCCTGAGCTAAAGCAAGGAAGAAATTGCCTTTCTGGAATATATACTTCCAAAGGGCTTCTGGTTTTTGTCCCATTGGCTAAAAGGCAGGGAACAATGCTTACACTTTGTGAATGACAGGAAAGAATAAGCAATTCTCCTATTTTGTAGATGATATACTTTTAAGCACAAAAAAACAGCTAACAATAAGAGTTAGGCTTTGGAATTTTAGCATAACTGTCTCTGACTTTAACACTGGTTGTTTTTCAAAAACCTCTGCAGTTTCACAGTTTGGATCTCAAGTTCTACAATAGGGACCGATACATATGGAAATATTTCAGAAACAACTGTATCAAAACGTACCCTGAAATCTATGTTCATTATAGTGTTAGCTAAGAGTTTAAATTTCCCATCCTCAAAGAAAGATTTATTCAGGATAAAGTAATTTCATACTCTCTGCACTGACATAATGGATTTGGAATTCTAAAACAGCTGATGGCATCACAGAACCACAACTTAGAACTGCAGCTCGAGACATAAAATTGGTCTGACTGATTCTGCTGTAATGTACCTGAGTTATTCAAATACACAAAGTCATCTTTGCAGTGTGTTATCTGTTTGAGCATGGTATTTTGTATCTCAAAGTGTCCTCTAAAACAAAGTTTGAAGTTCAAGAGCTGTTCATTTGTACTTCTAAATTATTCTGTCTCCAATCAACAAAAGTTAAAATCCCCAAATTCAAACTTCAGCCAATATGTTTGTAATGTCTCTTCATTATTCTGGAAGAACACACTGTTTAAAAGATGGTTACTTGCTCAGACAAAGCAATGAAGACTGGTTATATTTCATGATTTGGCTGCCATCCATTTGGTCCAGAAGATACTGAAAACACTGACTCAGCCTAACACAGCCTGAGTTACTAGTCAAATCTGAAGCTTCAGATCAGCAAATGTGTGGGAATAATATGTTTCCTAATGGAAATAATCACTATTCCTCTTTCTTCAAGGAGCGAATTCTTGTTTCAAGTTTCCATGAAACCTACAACATGTTATGCTGAAACTTAGAGCAATAAAATACAATCCTAGCCTTTATGTCTGAAAAAATATCCTTTAAAGATGGCAATGCAAAAGAGTAAATACCTGGGTGCTTCAAGTCAAAGCTGCAGAAAAAATCAGATCTCTATGCTTGAAGCTGCCACTGAACATATGGGTGCCAGATAACACGCATACAATGATCACTATTTGTTTCAACACTTTAATTTTACCAGCCCTACAGTGACACAGAATCTTATTTTCACAGCAATGCACAAGTCTACAATTTGCTGTACTGTTTTATATCAGATCAAGGAGATAAGAAAAGTGCTGTATTTCAATATCAATACTTGTCACTAAAATGACTTCTAAGACTAATAAGTTGAGTAAATTTAACTAAACTTTTAACCAACAAGTAACTTGCCTTTCAAACACTGTCTTCATTGTATTGATACAGTGCCACAACAACAATAAAATGTTTTTCTCCAGCTAACTGAATTTAAAAATGTCAATGTGTGTGTAATCTGAAGTAAACCACACTTGCAAGCCTTAGCGCAAAAAATCTTGTGATGAAAGAGTTGCCTCAAGTGCTGTTACTTTGCAGGCCCATTTCCCTATACTCTATTTACAAGAAAGGAGATCATGACAAAAAGTACATGCTGTCATAGCAATCATTCAACACCAACAGAAGCCAGCACTAGCTGAGAATTTGACTAGCATAATTCCACATAGTAAGATATAGACCTCTAAACAGATGGACAATATCATCCATTAGAGCAGCGGTGTCCAACCCTTCAGGTTGTCTGGGCTGCACTGAATTAAGAGGAATTGTCTCGGGCAGCATATAAAATATATCACATAGTTAACGTATATAAGTAACATTTCTTTTTTTAAAATTAAAACAAAAGAGGGCTACAAAAACATAAAACTAGTGGATTGGATACGTATGTACTATAGCTTTAATTTGAATTCAAAGCCACAACATTACCAGAATTTCCATCTCAGACTGGTAGAGCTTGTGGTCATTTTTAGAAACAATCAGTCAGGTAAACATAAGAAACACTGAAGAAAAAAGAATTAAACTGAAAACCCCTGAGATAGAGAAATCAATCACAGCAGCAAGATTATTTGAAAAGTGCCACACACACAAGAATGGAATAATTTTTATTTTCTAATTTGACATCTCTGTCCGATATTTTAACTTCCTATTGACAAGTAACCTAAATATGTTGCCCCAACTGTGGTAACAATGTGACCTAACTTCCACTGTTTAGAACCAGATATTCAACTGCTAAGAGCAAATGAGATTCACTGCTTAATTAGTGCAGCTTCCAGGTCATCCTGTCTCCAACTTGACTAAAGAACAGCTGGAGATCTTTGCCTGTTTTAGAACAACATCAGTACCACAAATCTAGTGTGACTAAACCATAAGCAGTCAATATATCATTTGTTTTAAAAGCATGACCACCCTACTCCTAACATATTTTTCTTCAATGACAGAATTGTGTAATTTTTAATGTAACTAGTGTCAGTTTAACTATTTCTTCCCAAATCTTTGACATTTGACCTCAAAAAAAGAGATCTTTTGTTTCATATGCTAAAGGTAAAAATATTAACGTGTCTTTCCAAGTCTTTTTTCAAAGAAAATTAAATTTGAATGGAGATTGGTTATGTATTAGATAATTATACATTTGCTCATTTCTTCATATACTAAACTGTAGCCCTCCATTTTTATTATACATAAATTTGAAGGATATAGAAAACATGAAATCCTGGGTAGTTAAATAAATAAATAAATGAGAATTCAAGCCCTATTCTCCACAAATAAAACAATATAAAATAATTCCAACCTCTCCTCTTTACTAGCAGCTGAAAGCTACATCACAAATGGTACCTTTTAAGACCTAGACAACAGACAGAAAGAACAGTAAGTCTTAATTTATAATAAAATTTATAGCAGTTAGCATTATAGAGAAAAGATTATTAATGACATTGCAACAATAACGTAAAAAGACAGATTGTTAAGGAATTTGAGGCTGAGGAAAATACAGAAGACATTCATTCATTCAAAAAACTGAGTCAGTTTTAAAGTCTACAATGTAGCAGAAAATAGGCCTGGTGTGTTGCAAAGTGATAGAAGAGGAAAGGGAGTGAGGAGGAGAAGCCAAAGAAATCACACTGAACAGGAAGCAGATCTGCTGTAAATTGAAGCTTACAGATCAGAAAGAAAAAAACTAAGAAAACTAGAAATTCAAATTCAAAGAACTAAAAACAAGGCCAAAAATACATTTTTGTCCTAATGCAACAGAAAATATAGAGCAAAATCAATCATTTCTCACACATAAGCAAAGGGAGTTTATAGCTTTTAAACAGAATTAGAAAAATCTGATGAGATTAGGTCTACCAGTCTTTTTTAAACAGAGTGGTACAGATGCAACCTTCAGCTTAAAAAAAATGAATGAATCAATCAACAAACTGCCAACTCATAGAAAGGAGGAGCAGAACATCTGCCATTCTTCCATTTTTGCCTACGTATCTGCTACTGGCAACAGCTAACAGGACATTAAGCTTGCTTGATCATCAGTTGTCTCATCATGGCATTTCTTATTACAGGAAAATGTAAGAAAACAATCCAAAAATCACTTGTTGTCAGTGAGCATGACTTGGTTAATCTCTCAGGAAAGGAATATACTCTCCAATACATCCCAGAGACCTGTATGGCAAAAGCTCTTTCTATAAATAGTAACAAAAAATAGACAAGTTCAAGAACAATAAAGTTTTCAAGTCAGCTTCTTCCATCTCCCTTTCCAGCACTTCTGACATATACTGTAATGTAAAACTTGTTTAAGCATTTCTGAAGTTATAGATAAATTTCATCATATCATCTTACTTTCTAGGAAAGTGAGAACTTACGTTAAGCAAGATGTATGTAGAAAAATAGTAACTAGTTAGAAATCTCAACTATTGCATATTCCTTACTTATTTCACTGTGCTGATTCTTCATTATTAACTGTAGTTCTTACATACAAGTTGCAACTTCCTTTCACACAATATTGTGGAAGCATGTCATGGCCAAGGGGAAAATAATAATATACTACGGATAAACAACATTTAAAAAATGACTTTGGTGTAAGATTTAACTATATAGCATGAATTTCAGAATTCTTTAATGGCCTGCAACCTGTAATATGCCACTAGATGGCAAGTTTGGATAGAAATTAGCTATTTTTTTTTTTTGTTCACAGTATGACTGCTTGAAAATTGCAAGTGCATAGAAAGATATGCAATAACGAAAAAGAGTAAAGAATGCCAAAAAAATTCAGTTCAGTACATTCCAAGTCTTCTGTAGAGAGTATATTTAATATTAATTAGAAAGGCTAAATGAGATTTAGTTTTGTTTCTGTGTCTACCACACAGCTAGAAAACTGATTCTTTTGAGTTTACTGCAGACAGGCAGACAAGAACTTGTTTCAAATTTGGTGACAGACAGCTGCACTGACTGCAGCAACCATGAGAATCCACGATCTGGAGGAACGATGAGAAGGTAAACAGGAGAGTTACATCCTGAGAAAGTAGATTTCAGCTTATTCAAGGAATTGCTAGTTAGGGTTTGTGGGAAAGAAACAACGGAGGGGAGGATACTCAGAAGATATAACTGATTTGTAAAGTAAATTTATGAAGAATTTGGCTATAAAC
The DNA here is from genome assembly GCA_013396635.1 of Penelope pileata. NCBI lineage: Eukaryota > Metazoa > Chordata > Aves > Galliformes > Cracidae > Penelope > Penelope pileata. The sequence goes on along the minus strand of WBMW01003931.1, from coordinate 511,331 downwards.
CATTCTGTTATGCAGGAAGACCAGCCCTGATTAGCTAAACAGGGGGCTTTTCAATGAACTAACTTGAAGAAAAAGAACGTACGTGCAGTGGAAACAAGGAAAAGCAATGAGAGAAGTACATAAAAATGTAACTTGAGAACCTACAGACAAAACTCAGTGAGTTAAATACCCACTTAGCGTTAATTTAGTACTGGACAGTAGGGGTAGCAAGAAAGGATTCCAAAGATTTTCTCATTTCAAAAAGTTTTTCAGGGAAAACCTTGGCGTACTGACACATGGGGAAGAACCTAGTGACAAACACTGCAGAAAAAACTGAAGTACTTAATGCCTTCTTAGCATTGGTCTTCAGAGGCAAAGCCTGCTCCCAAGCATCAATGAGCACTGGCATAAAGCTGAACTCATTCAGATTCATAGGGGCAAATAGAATTAATTGAAGAGAAATGAAAAAGAACTGTCATATTCGATTATGAGTTAGTCTGGATTTGCTACTGACCCTCCTGCCACACAATGAATAGAATGACATGTCACTCATTCTCCCATCTGTATGGCGTGTAGTGTTTATCATATCCACCTTTCAGGCAGTTTAAGGATTAACGAGCCTGTACTGTGTTTCGAAAGTACAATCTAAATCTCAAATACTGTCCAAGTCATTAAAAAACATTTGGCTGTTATATGTTACTCTGTCCATTGATTGATACTGTAGCCAAACAAGGATGCTTTATATGATGGAAACAGGCATCTTTAAGGAGGAGCTTCTACAGCTGAGCTCCACTAAAGAATGTGCTAACATGAGGGCAGCACAGAAAAGGAGCAGGGATCAGACAACTTGCTAGGAGTAAGAAGCAACAGTGCTAAATGCACTGGAAACAAGCACCTCAAGGAGTGTGAGTAGCTTCTACTGCTTTTTGATCACCTACTGCTTCGCCCCCTCAGATCAACAGAATATCGCCTTTCAGTTTTAGTCTGCCACACCATTTTCTACAATTTGGGTTTGATCTTTTGTTGCCAACCTATACACAACTTTCCACCTGGTTTTAAATAGAAATAATTCCTGCCTTTTAAATTAGTTCTTCCTGTAGCTTACCACAGATTCATGCTTTGATACTCCAGAAGCATGTAAAAAAGTACAACTGTTAAAAAAGATAGCAAATACACCTGCAAAGTTAACCCCCTACAATTTCCCCATTGTTAAATTCAAAAGCCCTGTAAACAGGTAACAAAATAATGACAGAGTAGAAACAGACAGATTTGTTCAGATACAATATATATGTAAAGTTCTCCAAATAAAAACATCCCATAAACAAGCTGTATTCAAAGTGAACAACAAATTTGTCTTTAAAGGTAAATTTCAACTGAAATGTAAGTAGAAGCCTTACCTCATCGGAGGAGAGAAGGTAAATAGGTGTTAACACTGGAATTTCACTTAATTCACAACTCAGGCCAAGTGATATCAGGATCTCCTTGAGAACTTCGTATCTCTTTGTATTGCTCATCTTAAGCAAATTAAAATCATCCTCAGTTTGGATATCCACAGAATTGATATCCAGTTCCAAATGTACCTGGCAGGATATGGGCAAAGAGAAATTAAAAAAATCACTTTGCTGGTTTATACAATTCACAGTGACAAAGAGAGATGGGCACAACAGTTCCAAAAGCCGCTCTGACCTGACTTTGGTCACTGAACTATCCAGCATAACTAGAATCATATAAAAGTTTCTCACTTCATCATACCTACATGTAGTGTATTATCACCCTACTAAAAACTAGGGAGTATCTTTTACAGCTGCCAATTCAGAGATCACAGTTGCCAGTATACAACAATTTTCTCTGAAATCTACACAATAAACTCATCTTCTCTTGGAGAAGTTCAAACTTGTATGTACTCACTAACCCGAACTTCTCCTACAACAGGGCATCCTAGAACCAATAACAATATTGGTCATATCCTGACTTGTACCAAGAGCAGAATTACATTAACATTGAAAAACCTTTATCAGCAGTTGCAGAAGATCAACAGAAGTCAGCCTGAGCACATCCTTACTGCATCACATGCATTAAGTGGCCAATGGTGCAGTTAAAGAAACGTCTCGGAAGATTAACTAAGAACAGGACTTTGTAGAGAATCACATCTCAGGGTTGCAGCAGAAGTTTAAAAGTAGAAATGAAATGCATTTTAAAAAATCCCTTCTAGGTCTATTTTTTTTCTGTTTGTTTCAAAATTTTCAGAAGCTTTTGCACTATACTACGTGTGCATACATTTAATGAAAATCAAAAGCTGTTGCATTCACTTCTCCCATTTTGCACATTTTAATGATGTTCTTCATCTTTTATTGATGATCTGTTTTACTGAAATTCAGAGAAATTTGCTGAAGGCAGCCGGGGCAAGTGAAACACATGGACAACAGAAGAGTATGGAAAAAAGGGAAACAACCAGTCTCTGTCACAGAATATTTAATGGCTGATCTCATTATCTGCCCCTGAAGAGAAAACAATAAGGCTTTTCAAATTGAGACTGGAAGTAATTTAAAATTACAAAATGATGCTCTAATGCTTTTAATTTGATTTTTGAAGCTATACTGTAACGCCCCTTTTCTAGAGAAAACCTCAGCAGTATTAAGTGCTATTATAGCAGAAGGGTCAGTTTAAATGGTATGGCAAAGCAGGTTTTACCATGGAACTAGTAGAAATGGACAGTAACAGTATCTCATCAACTTTCCAGTCCACTTACACAGCATATGTCTGGCAAAACTTCCAACGAAGTTATAAACATGTCACTACATATGTCAGTTTCCAAAATGCTAGCAGATTTAACTTGAAAAACTGATGGGATTGTCCTAGTTTAAGCTGGAATAGTGTTACCTTTCTTCCCAGTAGCTGGTATGATGCTGTGTTTTGGATTTAGGATGAGAATAACACTGATAACACACGGATGTTTCAGATGTTGCTAAGCAATGCTTACACAAAACCAAAGACATTCAGCTCCTCACACTACCATGCCAGCAAGGAGCTGGGAGGGGACACAGCAAGGACAGCTGACCCAGACTGGCCAGAGAGATGTCCCATACCACATGGTGTCATGCCGAGCAATAGAACTGGGGGAGCTGGCCAGATGCAGCCACTGCTTGAGGACTGGCTGGGCACTGGTCAGTGGGTGGCAAGCAACTGCGTTATGCATCACTTGTTCCGCATATTTGTTCGTCAATATTATTTTCCTTTCTTTTCCTGTCCTATTAAATTGCCTTTATTTCAACCTACGAGTTTTACTTTTTTTCCCCCCAGTTCTCTTCTCCATCTCACCATGGGGGAGTGTAAGTGAACAGCTGTGTGGTGCTGAGCTGCCTGCCAGGTTAAACCACAACATAAGAGAGCTAACAAAATGCACGAGTTACCTTCAGATTCACTTGAAAAGGTCTACTAGGAAGCGGCTGAAATCTCTCATGTTTTAATAGCACAGACTATACACTCAGGTAGATGTCTACTCCCAGGACACAGATTTATTTTCTAAACTTAATGGTAACTCTTATCATCCCTTTTATCACTCAGAACTTTAGCCAGATATCTGTAAATATTTCTGTGGTCAGCAACAAACATTTACCTTTAACATACCCATGGAAGGCTCCTCATACTTTATCCAGGAAGACAGAGAGCAACAATAACAAAAAAGTTATGAACACTTGAACTTAACCGTTCAATTGTTTGAAGGAGTGGGGTTCTGTTTGTTTGTTTGTTGTTTTTTAAATAGCAATCACAATACCTTAACACTGAAGAGGTATGTAGTTGCTGGGATGCATGCTGAAGAGGTATGTAGTTGCTTAAGTGGAGATAGTAAGTTTTTTACTCATTGTATACCTTTCTACTTCCACCCCTGGAGGTGCTCTGTGCTACTTGTTAGATGCAGAATGCTACATATTTAAAAGTTAAAAGCCTGAAGGAAGACTCAGGGAAAAAAAAGAGTGTTTCCAGCTGACCAGACCTCTCCCCCTCAAAATTATAAGCTTGTATTACTGACTGAAAACATACTTGTCAACTTTTAGAAAACAAAAAAGGTTAATTCAATTTCCATTTGTTTCAATTTTGACTGTAAACAGAAGAAACACATTCAAGATGCATAAAAGTGTTTTGTTTTCTAAATTACAGATCAGCAAGGTCAACACTACGAAGCTTACATCCACCTAGAAATTATCCTTACCCAGAACACTTCTAAAGAAAGCAGGAAACAATACATTTCATTCACAGTGCTGTGATACAAACAGAACTGAGAAAAGGGAAACAATGCCAGAAAAATAGTACCAGCAGACCTAAATCAACAGGGGCATTTCAGTGCCATCAGAGACTAGTCTTTACTATAGCTACTTGTTCACACAAGAAATTGTATGGCAGTTTTTGTATACATGGTATGCAACAATACTAGAGTCTGGGAACTTTTCTGATTTACTACTCACAAACTTCCACAGAGATCCAGCTACCTTAACCGTAAAACTTAAGAGAATTTTTCAAAGTTTCTTGCAAGCTTTATTTCCTCTTCTGACTCCTTTTCATCATAATTCATATTGTTGTATGGAAGTCTGATTTTACATTGTCAGTATAAGCCTTGACCCTGAATTCATCAATAACTCTGCTTTTCCTGTTCCCTTTTCCCAAAGTCCGCAAAGTACACAGCTGTATGACTGTGGAACTTCCAGCAGTAGAAAAGGATAGCTCTGCTTTTGAAGATGTTTCCTTATTATGCATATCTTTTGTCTCCTCTACCACACACTGCAATTGTGTGCAATCTACATGTGCGTGACTACACAGTGAAAACAAGGAACTGGAACAGCAGTGACGTTTTTCTACCACTCTTTAAATTTCCAGAGGATCAAGTGAAAACCATTCAGTACTCAGTCCTTGTACATTCACAAAGACATCTATCCATATCTGTCCCTTGAAAAGCATCCCAAAGAGCATGCAATAGGAATAAATGAACTTTTCTAGAACACCATAGCATTGTGTAGCAACGAGCAAATTAATGCTTTTGCGAACACAGTACCTGAGAAAGAATGGCTTCTCCTCCACTATCTCCATAAGGCAGATGAACAATAACTATATCCTTATCAGCATTATTTAAGTGACTCAATGCCTTCATTTTGCTGCTCCTTTCCTTCATCACTTCCTTAAAAATACAGCCACTGATCAAAAGATTTAATTTAATTTCAGTACTGTCCATTTTAGAGACCACTAGTTCATGAATAGTCTTCTCCAGATTGTCTTTTCTCTTTATTTGTATACCATCAAATATAAAAGAGGAAGAAAACCCTAGAATCTTTCCACCTTTAGATAAGAACTTCATAAACTGTTTTTGGTTCTTCTCAGAAATGGGCTTCTCCGTGGCAATGATCAACAGCAGTGAATTATCAATCCATGGAGCTTTCAGAACTTCTTCCTCATGCAGCTGGTAGATGGTGTAACTGTCCGTATCAATGCATTCCTGAAGGACTGATTTTACTTTCTCAAATTCCACTTTTGCAGCTTCAGAGCCAACATAAACCAATATATTAGGGGGCTTTCCAGCAAGGTTTACTCTCTTTATTCCTGTTGCTAGACAATCACTATTCTCTTCCAGTTTGCCATTGCAATCATCAGAAATTTCTGGAATGTTTTCCGCAGAGGCAAATTTGACTGATTCAATAGTGCTGTTTTCAAGCTGCAGACATTCACGACAGCTGGAAAGATGCAAGTGATGATGTTCTCCAAAACCAGTCTCTTTGTCAGATAGGCTGCTGGATTCATCTTCATGCTCACTTTCTTTCTCTAGCTTAGATTTCTCTTTTCTGTCCAGATCATCTTGTCCTGCAGTCTCAGCTACTGTTTTAACAGTAGTCCCAAAAGTAGCAGTAGGAGTTACTTCATTCATCTGTGCAGTGCTTTCACTCTTCTCATTCACAGACGGTGACACCTGTGTCAACTCCTTCAGAGTAGATTCCTGTAAATGGACAGCTGGAAGAGTTAAAGAATAAGAAAAAGGAGTTAGGAAAATTGTGTTAAAAGATCTTACCAAGCCAGCAGAATCTAGGCTTAATTTCAGTAAAAATCATCTAGAATACTACAAATTTCATCTATTTGACACACCAAACCCTACCACTCCCTTGAATATAATAAATTCATACTCATAACACAGGTGATTAACCATCATGACTTCGGAAAAGTCTGACAGAGTGTAACACTTGTCATTTACAGGGAATATTTAAAAAAAAAAACAACACATCCATTGGGAACACACATAGATTTGGACAAAAATAAAACCTGACAAATACTGTATATGATCCAGACGTGTTCTTAATGGAACAACAGTAAAGGAAGTTCTTGTTAATCTATTGGCTTTTCAGCTTATTTTTGTCTGTGACTAAAAAACCAGACAAAATACAGCATGAGAAGTACCTCTGGAAAAATAAATCTCTTAAGGAGGGCAGGGTGCAAAATGCTTGCTGTTATTTTGAAATGAACAATTTTGAAATATATTATTTGGAAATAAGCTATTAAAGTGATGATATTGGGTAAGATGGAAACACTGAACCATCTTTCTTGCATTGCTGCAGGCAGCAAATTAAAAGCTTTGCGCAAGTAAGAGAAGACAGTAAAACATCTGGACTGTTTCCAGTCTGCAGAAAGGAAGACATAAACAGCTATAGCAAGACATGAGAGCTAAAATCCAAGGAAAAACCAGCAAATCTGAATTGGTAAACTCTTCCTTCCTCCCCCCTCAAAAGAATAGAAATGCAAAGATAAAAAAAATTCCGGCATGTACAAATGAGAAAAGAAGGGCAAAGGTAACTATTGCGAGCAAAACTTGCAGAGAAAACTGAGAAAGAAGAGAGAAAACTACTCCTCATATGGCAAATTATTTCTTTCAGCTTCTGAACCACATAAATATTTCAATAAAATTTTGCTTACTCTGATTTGAATCTCTCTACTCCCACAATGCAAAATGTTTATTTATGTAAACTAGAAGATTATATGCACAGCCCTAAAATAGCTCTAAGACAAACATGTTTTACCGCTAAAAAAACACAATTTGTGGAAATACTCACAAACAATTTTGTGTGGAACCATTCCGTTATCCATTTGAAGCCTGTCTTCCATGAATGCTATTCCAAGGTTACTGAAATTATCTACACTTGCTTCAGCAATTAATTTATAAGGTTCCCCGGGTTTATAGGCCAACGGTGAACAATAGTCCGACCACTTCACAATCTAAGAATAAACCACATGCACATTTTTCAGCTTGAAAAGGCTACAGAAAAGTATCAAAATACCAACAGTATCATGCCTCTGCGAGATCAACTGAATCAAATCTGCCCTTCCTTCTCTAAAGATTCCGGTATTAAAAAGCATCACAACAATAGGCATGGCCAGAGGGACATTACCAAACCAAACCAGCACAACTGGCAAATTCAAGTGTCAAAAGTAACGTTATTATTATATTGCAAGCATTAAGTAAGCACATAAGATTGAGGTTGCTTGCTACATCAAAAATTCTGTTCTCAAGAAAAGCATTATGGAAGTGACACATAAACAGGAAAGGTTTGTTAAACCCAGACGTGCACATATTACTACCCCTGACCAGCACTTTCTCCAAGTGCTGTGCTACTGCCATGTCTCTTTGCCCAGGAATTCAACAAGAGGGCAACCATTACCAGACATTCAGTATCTAAGAATTTTCAGAGTACACGGTTTCATCCCGATGAAAACCTGCATCTCTTCTCTTCTGCATGTCTTTCAAGCCAAGTCTTCCATAGCCCCCTCTTTTCTTCATCATGTGACTTTGGGCTACTTCCTATGGTGGAAGTTAAGAGAGTCATACCGTTTTTAAGATGTCCTTTCTTACCCAGAGAACAGGCACAAACAACTAACATCCATACACATCACCTGCAAACTGTGATTTGCGTCTCATATATTGACGCTTTTACCTTTTTTCATGCCACCAAGTAAAATATTAGACATACTAACAAATAAAAAGTAGTTATCGCTGTCTAGTGCAAATAAAGTGAATAAACAAAAGAATTTCACAAAGAGGCTGTTGCCAAGGCATATGACCTGAAATTCTGCTAATGCAACAATCCAAAACAGAACAAAAGCCCTCAGAGAATATTTTCAAACCAGCCAAGCTTTCCTGCTATGACTAGAAATCTTCACTGAAATTCTATCATAATACAGAATGAAAGGTTAGTGCTTACTTAGAGATGATAAATTATTTATACTTCTGCATTCTGGATCCACGTCAGTTTCAGCTGAAATCAGTGACAGATCACTGACAGCTGTACAAAGAAAGTCCTTTCTGTCTAGAAATTCTTGTAGGCCACAGGAACACAGGAGTTCTTACAGTCCCCGTCTATGTTGAAAGCTGACTGCCAGAGGCAGCAGAATTAAAAGCACTTCTAGTGAAGTGATGTACACAGAGCAATAATAAAATAAAACCATAGTCTTTTTCCTCTTTAGTTTCAGTATTTTATGTGGATTATTGATAAACTAATTATTACTGTCTGTAGCAGAATGTAAACATTTTTCATTCCAAAGAAAATGCAAACAAAGATAAAGTCTGCCTGGGGTTGTGCCGTGGGCGATGAGGAGCAACGCATGCTCTCCTTCACCACGCGCTCTGACCCAATTTCTCGAGGAATCATTCAGCTTCTGCTCTCCAAAGCCAAAACTTGTCCTTATAGATGCCATTTTTGGGTGAACGCAGGTACTCAGCAGTGCAGCGTTGTGGATTATGAGCTCCATACGTCACATGTCCCTGTCTGCAATGTGGGTGCAGGTCGGAGGACTGGGCTCGTGTTTCTGCTACAGAAATCTGTTTCTTGTCCCATCAGCTGCATGGGATGGGGCATGCAGAGGGGCAGCAGTAGTCAAGACAGTAATAGCAAAAGTGTTTATTACTTGTTTCCATGTGGAAAAGGAATTATTCTCATCTTCCTCAGAAATGGCTCCATGTTGCCACCTGACCTTGTTTCAGAGCTTGCTGCACTGTATCTCCCTGGTCACAAACAGTGCAGTCGGGGCCATGGACCTCAGGTCCTGCCCCTGAGACAGGACAGCCACCAGAGGGCAAAGCAGCACGAGCTGATGCACCTGGCTTCGTTGAACTGGATCACCAAATGAGAAACATGACATGGCTGCTTCGTGGGGCTGCTCACTGAACCAGGAGTTAAGAAGAGCGTGGTGGGGAACAGAACTGTACCGTGTGTCAGGAGTGCTACAGACAGCTTGCTGCTAGACAGGAAGCCAGGGGCAACTTGCAGAAGGTATCTGCTATTCCTCTGGCACATCTATGCATGACAGTTATTAAATAATTCTTATATTTGATATGAAAGGTCTGGTGTAGTCTCCACATTGAGCTCTGTGAGAAGAACACAGACATCAGCCTGATCCTGGTGGATATTCAGTGGGTGAGGGAAAAGAGAGGGAAAATAAAAGAGGAGAATGCAAAAAGGCCAAGAAGAAATAGTGACACCAGGATCAAGCAGTTTCACAGCTGGTTGATATGTAACAAACATTTCCTTAACAGGACATAAAGCTACATTCTTTTTCACTATTCTGAACTCAAGGCCTTCCATGCACTCAGAAATTTACTAAAATAGGTATTTTAAAGTCACAGTTTCCTAAAAGGGTGTCTATAAATATCACAGTGGCATTTCAGATAAACAAGGAACACTTTGACCATGCATATTTTGGCATGGGCATCGACATCAAAGAACCACCACCAGTAAGTAGTAAACAGACTCTTTTCTTCCTTTAAATTGGCACCCACAGTGGAAGCTTATCCAAAATGACAGGAATCTCTGATACAGCTTTGATTCCCACAACACCTGGCTGTAACAGTTGAGTTTCTGCGGGAAAGCCAAACGATTTAAACAGTTCTCTCCCTCCATCTCAAGCCTGAGAAGTATCAGCATGGTACTGCTGCACCTATACTCTGCACATATTCTATAGAGAGAGGAACTAAGTCTCTCGTGGTCCTAACTTTACCTTAGACACTGTTTCTTTATGTGGCTTTATCTTACGCAGGAAGTCAAAATACTTACACAGGCACATCAAAAGAAAGAAAACAAGCAAAGCATACACAGCCTCAAAAGAAAGCTCTCAGCTTCGGAATTCACTTTCTCTGTAATGGTTCAGCAGCACCTGCACTGCTGACCTTCAGAGCGCACTGCAAAACACAACTGTTTATATAACCTTTGCACGAGGAGGAACGCGCTTTGTTTAATCCCGCAGTATTCAATGACAGCATTGAATGCAGTCNAAAAAAAATACATACACACAAAAAGCAACCCACAACTCTGCCTAATAACCTCAAAAGAACAGTAAACCAGTGCTTCAACCCACATGTTGCCTTTGTGGACCTATGTTACAAATCTCCCTTAGTCTTCTGCCTGAGTTGGCCCAGCACTCCCCAGGTGCACTATGAAACAATGCAGAAAGGTATCCTGTCTAATTTATCTCCCACAAGCAGAGCCCACCTGGATGGATTCCACTGATTTACATCAAAGGCAAAAAAAAAAACCATCTACAAACCAGCTACTGCAGCTACTTCTATGAGGCCAGCTGGGACCAGGGTCAGAAGGCTTCAGCAGAAAATGTTTCAGATCTCTCAACAAACTTCTAGTACTTCCAGTCCTCACAGTCTGATCTCCATGGAGATACTGATTTTACCCGGTGCAGCATTTCACCTGGACATCATTCCTCTCGAGGGCAAGGACTAACACGTTCCATAAGCGTGCTCTGTTCTCAATTGAGAAGCCTACGTGGAGGGTGAAGGTACTAAAAATCAGGTTGCAGACACATCTGGAATTGTGCCCATTCCCAATCTGTCCTTCTGTTCCTGCACTGAAGTTAGATAAGTCTATTTACCAAACACTATGTTCTCAATGTTTGCTACAGCAGCCTACTCCTGGATCATCTCTCAAAACAAGTTGCCTGGCAAATGCATGTTCCTCATCCAGGGGAGCTGATGAACCACAACCACTGACACATGTGACAAGTTTCCTTTAACAAGTAAAAGGACCTTGTAACCTGACGCCAGAAACTAGGGACGACAGATGGTTCTGTGGGGTACTAAGTAGGGACTAAAATTTAGGGGGAAAAGAAGTTGCCTCAAGTTCATAATAAGTTTTGATAGGATCTGGATACTAATTTCTATGCATAATACATTTAGAGGTGCTTCATAACCCATAAGTCAAATTTTAGAACATCATCTTTTACATCCATGTCTTTCCACTTCCAATATCATGATGGAGAAGGCGCTTTAAGATTTCTAAGTATCTAGGACATTAATATTTTCTTAAGCATGCTTGCCATACAGATTTCAGTACTAGCATAGTTTACATCTCCAGATACCTCAAAAACATTTTGTCAGTACCGTATTAAAGGTCAAACATTATTTGCAGATTTCCAAACAAGAAGTATTACCATTCCCTCATGCATTTTATAGAAAAGCAAAGAGATTAAGAACTTTATTTTGGCCTTCCTGCTATAAACTTTGACAAAATTACTCAAGCATATAATACCAAACTTGTATTTATAAATCACAATGGAAGGAAGTTTCCAAGAAAAGTTTCCATTTCAACTTTTTGCAATCACTCTGTCAAAGGCTTGAGGAGCTTTTCAGAAATCATAACATACATTTGTTTTCTGTATTCTTATTGAGACATTTCTTTTAGCTAGTGTCAGAAACAGCATACTGAGCGAGTTAAACGGACTTCTGATCTGTCTTAGCATGACAGCAATAAATCTGTTTTTTTCATGTTCAACATACCTAACTATATATGCTTTAACCAGTCACAATGGAATTCTGCAGTTCCTGTCTGCACCCAGAGAAATGTGCTGCTAAAAAAACCCTCAGTAAAATGTGTGTGAGTTTATCTGAAATATAAAATAGAACTATAGTATTAAAAGCGATCACGTTTAATGACTACATTACGTTTTTATTCCAAATAACTATAAATGTACAAAATCTATCTGGCATTGATTTGTTTCCTTCAAATGTTTAGAGTTATGCCTACTTCTATGTCTATGTCAATGCTAGACTTCTCAGTACTGCTTTCTTTACAAGACACAAAGAGAACTGCTTACCTCTTTTGAAGAGACAGGTACTTTCTGCAAGTTATCTGTCTGAGCTGAAACACTTTCTGTCACAAAAGCTATATGTTCTGTTTCTAGTAACTTATCAGGATAAATAAAAGGAGAAATGAGAAGTAGACTCCATCTGTTTAAATCATCGAGGAGCTGAAAGAAAAGAGAAAAAAATAGTCTCTACATGGAATATCTGATGAAATAATTTTTTTCAAATTATCCCCAGACCAAATTCAAATCTAGCCCTTCAGCTTTACATGAAGAGTCTCTACAATTTCATGGGGGAAAACAAGGAAGAAGGGGAAATCATCTGAACCATTAAGAAGGGACATGTCAAAAGTGAAATAAAAACTGACCACCCAAGCTTTGAAGCCAATTCAGATTCCAGCATTCAGCTTTAAAGCAGAAGTACACAACCAAGTGAGCCACTGAAGACAACTGTGCCATTGGCACTGTGACTTCTGCGGGCCATTTGCCACTGGACTCTGCCATTGGCAACATCCTTCATTCAACCCAATTCTTCTCTCTAACACTGCAGGCCACCCTGCCTCCTCCTTCCGTCTGCCTCAGTTCTGGTTCCTGATGGCTGAAGAGCACTGCCTGATCTTTGGCAGAGCCCGAGAAGGCAGTCACAACACACAGCCTGCCTGGTCAGTCAGCACAGTGCCTTTACCTGGCTAGCATTCGGGTGGCATTCATTCTAGTTAGGTATCAATCCTCCAGGAAACACAGTCCCACAGCTAAGCCTCTACATCTGTCTGCCAAAAGACCCGTCAGCCTGTGAGCCACAAATGACCCAGGAACTATATATTACACGGGTATAATTCTTTGGATACCTGATTTACCTAACTTATGAAGTTTCAGGACTTCTTTTGTAAAGACAGTTATATAAAGAAAGTTATATTTTGTGGACATGTACAGCCTCCTAAGAATTGGTACAAATTCCTAATCTTAAAGGAAGATTTGAAATAAAAGGAGAGGGTACTTTTGAAAGTATTAAATCTTCATGTATTAGCACCTAAATAATTCATTCAGTATATAACTCTAAACTTAAAGAAATAAATATTTCAAAGTTTGCCCTTAAGGCAGTCTACCCACTTTGCAGACCTTCGGGCAAGCACTTTTACTCATTAAATTATCAAAATTGTTCCCTCTCTTGTTCTCACCAAGTAGCAAATAAAGCTCAACAGCTGGCATCAGTACACAAAAGAACAGTATTAAGAACCTGGAAACTTTTCAATATATAATATGTTTCCATAGCACCTTACATCCAATTTTATGTAGATACTGCACTGAACTATACTAGAAACACATGCTTTGTATGCTTTCAGTAACTTCACGTAGAAAGATGAGAGAATTTCCTCAGAATACGCTACATGTATACCTTACTCCACATGTAAATGGCAACACTGCAATATTAAGTCTTGCTTATATAACTAAAATCCAAGAGGACAGACTGGCTAACTTGCCATTCAGCCAGCTTTACTGCACACGGGAGCTGCAAGAATATATAACTGCTACCTAACACAGGAAAGTGAACTGAACTGATGAAGCTTTATACAATCTTAGACATTTGATTTGATTAAAGATCCCAAAAAATTAAACAAATAACAACTGATAGGTTGCCATTTATCAGAAGGAAGTTCCTGATGGCAGTCCAGTGGCGGTTGCACCTATTTAGAAACCAAGACAGCTCAGCTAGCTTCCCAGAAGCCATAAAAGCATGACAGTTAACCTTTTATTCTTCACAGCAGTCAGTGGATGACGCAGCGCTCCACAGTGCTGCTGCCTCCATCTGTAATGCCGTTTGGTCAGAGCCCTCGTGTGTCACGGGGCTGAGGTGTAGGGTGGCAGGTCTCTTGCACAGGGACTCAATCAAACCCAGTAACTTTCAATATGTATTTTTAAGAGACAAATACACTATGAATAAGAGCATGGACTTTACGCCAAGCATCAAGCCAATATGTGGTTCCCTAGAGGGTTTCCTAACTCCCATAGACGCAAATAAACTGACAAGCTTATGAAGTCAGTCTGCATGAATAACACAGCAGACAAAAAAAATGTGCTTGGTATGCAAGGACTGGGGAGAAGCTATTTCAGAAATGAGCATAAGTAGAGCAAAGAACAGCACAGATTTCCTGAAATATGATTTTGAAAACAATAATCCGAGGAAATTTACACAGAACTCTTCTGAAGAGAGGCACAATTATTTGGTCTTGTTTTCAAAAGCTTTATCAGATCATGAATTAACAACTGTTTAACTGTCCTGTGAGGGACTCTGAGATTCTGTCACTGTCTCTTTGAACTATGAAATACCCTGACCGTTAGATAGCAAAAGACTGGTTTTGAGCCATTTACATCCTTATTTGCACTGCACTGAAAACACCCTTTGTGGCCAAGGAATTTACAAAAAGCTTTTCTACTTCTGGAAGAGACGGAACAACACATTTCATAGATACGTTTTTGTAATGCCCACTTACATTAAATGCTAACAACTGAAATGCAAACACCCATTCGAATCCGAACATCAGCAAAAAGGGGAGATGAGGATGTTGCCTGCCCTCGCTCTGATTCTGGTATTCAGTTACCCATTCAGACAGCCTTAATTCAAGTAAATCAGCTGATCTGCGGGAAGGAGGGGTGCCGAGGAGTCATCCCGTGTCTAAGCCCGGTCGCTGGCAGCGAGCTCACTTTCAGTTTTACTTTATGAGAGGAACTCCTCCAGGTGCCGTACCACGGCCCCGCCCCACTCTCCCCTCCACATCCCTCCGTAATAACGCCATTCCCACCGCTCTCCCTCTTCACGCCCGAAGCAACGCTGTGTGCCATGACAGAATTCAGGCTGCGCTGCAATTCCAAGGGAGCTTTCCATCTCCGACACAACGCTGAACGCACACGCAGGGACAACACGCGCACGTTTCCAGCCCGCAGCCGTGTATGTGCTAAACGCCCGTCACCCGGTGCAAACACCAAGTTCCCCCAGCGCACTCTGCGGGCGCGCAGCACCGTCGCTACGGTAACGGGGAGGCCCTTCCCGGCCCACGCACGCACCTGCGTCTCGTCCGTGAAGAAGACTTTGTTCCCTACCCGGAGGCAGACGCGCTCCTCGGGCGGCGGCGGCTGAGCCGTGGGCGCCGCGGGGCCGGCGCAGCAGCAAAAGGTGAAGGAGCA
>WBMW01003931.1:473346-495460 GCA_013396635.1 Penelope pileata | reverse complement strand
CCACATTGAGCTCTGTGAGAAGAACACAGACATCAGCCTGATCCTGGTGGATATTCAGTGGGTGAGGGAAAAGAGAGGGAAAATAAAAGAGGAGAATGCAAAAAGGCCAAGAAGAAATAGTGACACCAGGATCAAGCAGTTTCACAGCTGGTTGATATGTAACAAACATTTCCTTAACAGGACATAAAGCTACATTCTTTTTCACTATTCTGAACTCAAGGCCTTCCATGCACTCAGAAATTTACTAAAATAGGTATTTTAAAGTCACAGTTTCCTAAAAGGGTGTCTATAAATATCACAGTGGCATTTTAGATAAACAAGGAACACTTTGACCATGCATATTTTGGCATGGGCATCGACATCAAAGAACCACCACCAGTAAGTAGTAAACAGACTCTTTTCTTCCTTTAAATTGGCACCCACAGTGGAAGCTTATCCAAAATGACAGGAATCTCTGATACAGCTTTGATTCCCACAACACCTGGCTGTAACAGTTGAGTTTCTGCGGGAAAGCCAAACGATTTAAACAGTTCTCTCCCTCCATCTCAAGCCTGAGAAGTATCAGCATGGTACTGCTGCACCTATACTCTGCACATATTCTATAGAGAGAGGAACTAAGTCTCTCGTGGTCCTAACTTTACCTTAGACACTGTTTCTTTATGTGGCTTTATCTTACGCAGGAAGTCAAAATACTTACACAGGCACATCAAAAGAAAGAAAACAAGCAAAGCATACACAGCCTCAAAAGAAAGCTCTCAGCTTCGGAATTCACTTTCTCTGTAATGGTTCAGCAGCACCTGCACTGCTGACCTTCAGAGCGCACTGCAAAACACAACTGTTTATATAACCTTTGCACGAGGAGGAACGCGCTTTGTTTAATCCCGCAGTATTCAATGACAGCATTGAATGCAGTCAACTAAATTTTGATTGATTGATTTAGGTTCCTTTGCCCTGGAAAAGTTTATGAATATACGAGAAAATTGAATCAAAACTTTATGATACAAGGGAATCGGAAGTCACCATTTTAAGACAGTGAAATGTTGGAACATTCTCAATTAGAAAAATTCGAAGGCATGNATTGATTGATTGATTTAGGTTCCTTTGCCCTGGAAAAGTTTATGAATATACGAGAAAATTGAATCAAAACTTTATGATACAAGGGAATCGGAAGTCACCATTTTAAGACAGTGAAATGTTGGAACATTCTCAATTAGAAAAATTCGAAGGCATGAAATTGCTATCAAATTTCTATCATAGTTCAGCTTAGACTTAATCGTGACAAGCTCTGTTTAAAATGTTAAGTATTTTATATTGGGAAACACTGTTTTTGTTTTATTATGAAGTCAAGGCCATGTACACACTAGGAAATTTACTAAAATAGATATCCTAAAATAACTATGCCAATCAATTTCTCCATAAAGGAGGGTGGAAGGAAGCCTTGAAAAGGAACAGTGAGTAATATTAGCTCTCAGACTTCCTGGAACACTTGTGTTTTTGTCATAGAGAACAGATTACAGAAAGATGTTGCAAGAAGAAACACCCACAGACATGAAATTGTTTACAGAAAATGAGGTAAACCCTGAACAAAGGGAATAAGCTAAATTTTGTATTTCTGCCTGCAGACTGGGAGAATGCCCACTTCCAAAGGCCAGCTTCAGTCTAGAGAGGTTAAGTCTCCCTAGGCTCTTTAAAGTCAGCTTGGGGAGGCTCCTAAATGACTCCGAACAGGGAGCCAACTCTACCAGGTAGCCTTTTTTTTACTTCAAGGTGAGTATTATGCAACTAGCTCTGCTGTGCTTTGTGAATGACTTTGAAATCATTTTTGTGGAGCTTTGTATGCTATTAATGGCTACAAATGCCTACGATACATTGTTTAACACCAGCTATTATTTAAAACTCTCAACACTTTATACAGTTTATATCTTCTCCTGGACTGTACCAATTCATATCAAATATTATTTATTCTTGCAAATGCACAAGTGCTTTCATGAGAAAACTGAGTGAATCAGGTTTCCCACAAAAACATAATTATCTTTGGCCCACCTCTCTCTTGATACACTATACTTAATTCCCATAAAGTCAGACGCCAATCTGTCAAATGTATTCTCAGTATTAGAATAGTGAAAAATACTCCCTGCTTCTGGGAAAAAGAGATGAGCATTTGCAACAGAATCAGTATTTTCTGTTCTTCGCCAAATACAGCATCTCATATTAAAACTAAGCATATTGCAAAAAGTAAGATAGTTCTTCCTCCCAGTACCTAAGGGGTGCCTACAGGAAAGCTGGAGAGGGATGCTTTATCAGGGAGTGTATTGACAGGGCAAGGGATAATGGCTTTAAAATAAAAGAGCATAGGTTAAAAATCAGTATTAAGAAGAAATTCTTTACTCAGAGGGCAGTGAGGCCCTGGCCCACCTGCCCAGAGAGCTGTGGGTGCCCCATCCCTGGAGGCGCTGAAGGCCAGGCTGGATGGGCCCTGGGGAGCCTGAGCTGGTGGGGGGCACTGGTAGGGCTGGGGGGGCTTTTATGTTCCGATCTAAGCCATGCTGTGATAGTGTGAATCTATGAATGTTAAAATTGGACAATGAATGGGTCAAGCACTGGTTGGTTTTGTTTGTTTGTTTAAGAAACCACTGATAAAACATTAATACAGCTGCTCACATTTTACTGGAATAAACCATTTTCCACAGATCTGCAACCTGAATTTAGCTAACGATTTCGATGAAAATACCAGTTAAAGATGCGTGCTTTAATTAATTAGTACAATAATGCAATATTAACTTCTATTTTTCTACAGCGTTACCCATAGTTACGTCGGATTATTACATTATAGCTTCATTGACAAAAATATATTTTCAGTAATTTTGTAATGGATTTGGTCTTGCATGGCTTTATCAACAGTTTTATTTGACGGTAACTTTCCATCTTTCAGACAGCTATCCTTTAGTAACTTAGGCTTCAATTCCGCACTAATATCCATGTTGGCAGATTCTGTCTGGAGCTATAAATCAATTATCCTCGTGTATGGATCTGATTGCAAGATAGGGACTGTAGGCATCGATTGTGTAATGAATACTTCCTTTTCAACTATCAAGTTCAATTAGATCTAAATAAAAACTAATCTGATGAAATTATATACGTGTATTTAAGGCTGTAATTCAGCAAGATATTCAATTATTATTTAGGTTACTCAGGAAGTCTGCCATTTTTTCTTAGGAACCATGCTGCCATTTAATATACGATTAGTTAATTGAACATGATTCACTATTGTCTTCATTCTAATAATTGTACTAGTATTGACACAAATGTTTGAAGTTCTAGAGACTGTGCATGTATTTTCTTATTTGAGTCTTAGTTACACATTTACAAATACTACACAGCATATAAACATCGGAGACTGTAGATTTAGATTGAGAGTCTTCTACTGTATATTTTCACTGCTTTCCACAACAGCGTTTAATGACTTTGATCATTTAAACAGTTTAAACTGTGTCTATTTGTCACAGCAGGAATGGCTGTTTTAAAAAATTGGGAAGGTTAACGTAAAAGTTGGACCTCAACAAATCAACTTCCAGAATATGTTATTCAAGACTACATAAAAACAAAAGTACTCCTGTAATGCTGTTATTTTCAGCAGTCAAGTAGCTAACACAATGGTACAATTTGCATCAATATAGGAAAATCAATCTTTCAAATCTGACCTAACTTCCTCCCTGCCGGAAAAAGGGCATTTAATTTTCAGCAAAACCCCATGTGCAAAAGCATAGTATGTCTTCTAATAGAAAACCTTTTCAGGGAAAATGATATCTCTCAAGAAAGTACATCCAGCGGTCTTCATTTGTGAGTCCTGCCCTTTCTTGCTGACTGGACATGTGCTACCTTCAGCTGTATCACAACTTGAAAAAGAGCCATGAAGGCTTATGGAGGAGGAACCTGTCTCCCAAAAAGAATTTTCATTGTCCTCTCTAAATGGCTGTTTTGATGACTTCTTCAGCTCAGTTGGATAGAAAGGACCTAATTCATACCACATAATCAATGGACATTCCATGTTCAGTAAACAAAATCATTTGTCTCTCTTTAGAAAGAAAGTTCACAGTAGAAAACAATTATATTTGGGAGCTTGATCTGTTTTTTTTTTTTTATGTCAATATGTAAGCAGAACTAGGGGAAAGAGAATTCAGTGTTCTCACAGTCCTCTTGCATCTCTATAGTAATTGAGAAATAAAGGAAACAAAGTGAACTGCTGCAATGAACCATAACAATGAAAATCAGGTAATGTCACCCACCAGGTAATAAATTGTTCTTGTACAATGTAACAGGCAATGAGTAATGCTCCATACAAACGAAAACACTGGGAAGGAAGCTTGGACTAAGACTGTTTCTATTCAGTCTCTGTAGGTTTAAAGCACATTGCATATTGTGAAATAAAACATGCCTCAAAGCAATGGCATTCATAACCCTTATTCCTTGATAGACGAAGTAATTTTTCTTGGCATAAGATTTCCTCTCCATCCATCAAGTAACAATCAAATTAAAGGAACATCCCAATAGTCTTGAGGAAGACACTAGGCCTGTCTTCACACCTTCACTGATATTTGGTATTTTTCTCTCTTTAGAAGTTAGAAGATGAAAAAGATTTCAGTCACTGTAAAATTTATTTTGTATTTAAAATTCTCTTCAAGACTCCGTTACACTTTTTTATGACTGGATGCTGATGATTTTTCCCAAGATAGACAAAGAGAATTTACATCACACGGAGCAAACACAGATTTTGTAAAATGGCAACAGAAAGATAAAGGACACATTATTCAATGCAATTTGCCAACGAAGTTTAATAAATAGTCTGTTTCTCTGGAATTGCTCTCACTAGGAGTCTGACCACGTGAGAACCATATCTTTGAACTATTTGGAGAAGTCAAAAGAAAACTCATTAGGGATGTTTCTCTCCTTTTACCTGAGGCCATGTTTGTTTTAGGTAAGTATGCTTTGGGAGTTAAGATAAAGGAGGGGCTGAGAGGCCAAGACAAGCAGCCAGCCTGCCACAGAAACAGCAGGCTTTAGACCATCAAAAACTATGGAGGGTGCAGCTGCAGATTTCTTGCTGCGGGCTACAGTGGATCACATCTGTCATTGCTCCAGAGACGCCCAGCAACACTCACCCCATCCGAGAGAGCAGCCAGAGAGGTAAGACAGAGACAGGCAGAGAACTTTTTTCACCAGCTTTCCTTTTAAAACTCCAGCAGAAGTACTAGTGAAAAAATAGCGAAATAGTGAAAAAATTCCCTTAAAACAGGAATCCAATCAAAGCAGAGAGATTGTATCTGTCTATAGGCATCACCGAGTATCCCCTTTAAAATAAGATTGCCAGCTGTATCATAGGGTGAGCAATAAATGGATTCCACCAGTAGGAACAAGAATGTGATCACTGTGAAGACGGCTAAGAAGCTCAGGCTGTAAGTATCATTTGAATGTAACGATTTCAGTATTCAGTAGACAATGAAAAACAATTTTCAACTTCAGAAATAAGAGGCAAAATATGCTTCTGAAAACATTTCACTTGGGACTGACATTTTGTTTTTCCAATATTTTATCCTTTTCAGTCAAGTACTTCAGAATTTACTTGTAAATGAAAGCAAATGAATATTAAGGTTGCAATAACTGTTGTTGGTTTTTTGAAAGTTTATTTACTCTTTGCATCTGAAATAACTTTTCAATGTCCCCAACTACATGGATCTTTGACACAGCAGCAGAGAAACTACGATTAGAAATAGTATTTAAAATTGTAGTACCCCATCAGAAAATGCTAATTAGATCCAATTGCCCATGATACTTTAATGTTGTCTAACCAATAAATAACCAGGCACTGAATGACCATGTGTAACCTTTAATTGGACATAGTGCCAGAGAGGGCAGTGCTGCATAAATAGAAAAGATCTCAGTATTAATTACGTCATCATTTGATGTTCAATGCAGTCACAGAGACGTGAAATCTTAAGAGGAAATGCTACCTTAGTTATAAATGTGCAAGTGATTGTCTAGTTTGTTTAATCAGATCACAGACAGGAGACAGACTGATATCGCCACAGAAATCACATTTACCAAAGCAAAATGAGTCCTTTCCAACTTGGGATGTTCTATGATTCTATGATCAAAATGTGCTGAAAAAAAGTCATGGTTTGTTGCTGTTGTTATTTGTTCGTTTGTTTGTTTTTCAAAAGATGCCAGCAAAAACTAACAAAATAGCTTTTGTTTTATGGGTGTTGCATGGATATTACCACAGAGAATTAACTGTGGGAGCTCTATTCTGTATTAATCTTTCAGCAGCCCTGTTTTATGGAGGCCCTGGATGCCCACAGCCAGGGATGGTGAAATGACAGAGAATCAACAAATGGTGAGATTAAATTCTGGAGAAAATAATCTTTATCGAAAACAGGTGCAGAAGCTAAAGCTGTTTGAACACAGGAAGTGAGACCTGGTCTTCTATTCTTTTTTTTTTTTTTTTCCAATTTAAAAGTATTTCCTTCAGTGTTAAAAAATTTCTAATTATGACGCTCTATACATGGCAATTTTTAAGAGTATCTCTAACGTTTTATCAGATACAGAATCATTATCAGCTCTTACAGAGGTGCAGAAAACACTGCTTATTAAGACAACCTATATTTAACATCCGTTTTAATTTGCTTCATTACAAAAATAAAAATATTCTCAGTTTGAAATTTCCACACTTAATCCACATGTGGTATTTTGTACATAGGAGGAAAAGATTTTTAGTGAAAATGACTTTAAGATGAAATTTTAAAAATGCATCTTCAGGTGCACAATTTTATTGATTGGGATGTTGCTATTGGGATTGGTGGGATGTTGCTATTGCTAGAGCAGCTAGGAAATCAACAGAACGATTGATTTAAAAGCTCTTACTCTTTGAAAGGCCCATTGATTACTAACTAGTTTTACTTATTCGCTAAGAAAGATTTGTTAGATAAGAGAATAAAACTAAAAAGAGATTGAAGCACATTCAACACAGCTCCCAACACTGCAAACTCTAAAAAAAATGGACTGAGATGGTGCTCCAATGCTTAGTCTTTGCAGCATCAGATCCACAGCCACATCTTCAACTGTTTCCCAAAGGCTCAGCAGGTTAAGACAACAACTTTCCTTAGTGCAAGTCTTTAAAGACTCACAATTTCTCCTACATTCTAATAGATGTAATGCCTTCTTTATCATGTACTTTTTGTCTCTTGAAGATGGAGGCTGCAGCTGTACAGATCTGTTGGAGTGCCACGCTCCCAGCAGGCACCTTGGGGAAAGCCTGCGGAAGAGCATCCTTCCCAGAGGCACCTGTAAATTTGATAAGGATGAGTAGTCTTACTCTCATGAGGACTGTATGCTTACATTGACAATTCCAAGAAATTAAGGTTTCTGAAGTTGTGATTTATTGCTGAAATTGCGTTTTTGCAGAAAATTGTATTCAAACAGCTTCAACATTTTAATTTACACTTGGGCTTCTTCCCATTTGTGCAAGAAAAACAAACCAAGTATGAAGTTTTGCTAGCATTAGCATAATGTTCACAGCTTGGCATTGTTTCAAACTAAGCTCAGCTGAAACAGTTGGTTTGAAATTTTTTTTAACATTTCCCCTTCCTGACCAAAGCTGCTCAGATCCTCCTCATCCAGACCTTACGACCCATTCACTCTCCTTCAGCATCCTTAGGTGCCTCTGTAACACGGGACCTAATGATGTCACACAGGGAGGGCCTTAGGAGCCCTTTCATATACTCTTTAACAGGGTCATGACAACTAAGGAAAGATGAATGGATATTTTGTGTAGCATGTAGATGGAAAGAGGTGCTCACTAATGCACAGGTACATCCCACAACTATGGAAAACAAGAGGCATCTTTTTCAGCAAACTACTGAGGTTTCTAACTGAATTAGATATCCATTTAATTGGGTTTATCAGAATTGCTTTTTGGAAATGCTGCATTTCAGTCTGAAAAGAAAATATGTATATAATGTGTTTAATCAATATTTATTGCATATATAATTTTTAGAAGTATTCTAAACAGAAAACGTTAGAAAAACAGGTCAATGAAGGTAAAAAGACTATTGTAACATAAATATGAAAGGAGAAAAATTGCATATGGTGTTTATTATTTAACACAGATCACACCTACAATGTTCAGCCAGATCAGGAGTCTGTTTTACCAGGTACTGCGGAAACAAAGTGAACAAGTCTCCTGATTAAAAACAACATCAACCTAACAGCCTTGAGACAAAGAATTTTGGCTACAAGACAGGCAGGCATGGGAGAAAAGGGCCAACATATAAAGTATGGAGAGAATTCTTTAAGACCCGTTGCTCTATCTTTAGCCCAAGGGATTTTTGGGGCCCACCAAAACACTCGTGCTGAAGCCTGTTTCCTCAGAAAGACAGATGAATTGCCCAGACAGTGGCATAAGTCATCTTTGTTTGTAGTAGTTTCTGGATTCCATTCACTAGAAATTCTAGAACAACAAAGTTAAATCTTGCTATTTTATGCAAAGTCAATTTTACAGCAACAGGAAGAGAAAAGATGTCTCGTTTTAAGATATAGATGAGAACATATGCCTACAAGACCAAGTGACAGGGCTCAGTGACTTTGGGAGTTGCTTCCAAATTTACAGTCCTAATAGGATTTGGTAATGTTAACATTTGCAGGTTTCTATTATTATTGTGACCTCAATTTGAAAGAATTTAGTATTTGCTATACTCTGTATTGATATTTTAAATTGATTTTTGCTGCCTAGTTTATTCTATCAAAAATTGCTTGCTTTTTTAATCACTGAATAGAAATATCAGATGCCAGTTGTCTCTTGATTTTAATGCTCAGACTCCTATTGCACTCGTGATCTCTGATTACAACTAAGCTTGCTGACTTGAACATTCCAACTCCAATCTACTGTTTAGTATAATTAAACAGTTAAATAGTATATAAACCCTTAAACCCCCCAATCTTTTAAATGGAGTGAAAATTCTTTTTTTCTTTCAATCACTGAACTTCTGTTTGGTGGTGTTGCTAGCTCACCAGTCTCTACAGATATTCCATGCACTTTTAAGCAGAATGTACAACGCTTCATAGCTGTGTGGCTCATAAAAAATCCACGTTGAAATGCTTTGTTAAATGCACAACTGTGGGCAGCCTGTGGGCACAAATAATCCCTGAAGTATGTTCAGCTGGAATGAAAAAAGTGCAGACAACCAAACAAAGGAACATTACCACAGAATTTTATAGTTGTTTGTAGAAGAGTGAAATCTTCATTTTTAGACTATCCTATATAATAAGTATGTCTCTTTACAGTCAGAACTGGACGGTCAACTAATAAATTTTGGATCAAAAGGAGCCCTGGGGTTTCAACATCCAGTGAGGTGAGTTAAACATTGTCATTTGATAGAGGGAAAGTAACACCCTCAAATAAAGTATTTCTTCTAGGGAGAAGTATTAGTTTGTCTCTGTAGCATCTCTTTTTAATCATGCAGTTTAACTACTCACCAAAATCCACAGATATTCATCCCCCCACATAGAAAGATGCTCAGGCTGAACAGAACCTGAAACAATACTCTAATAAAAAAAATAAGGACAAATTGACCTTAAATAACATTATCCTACTTAATCTAATTGATATTTGAATTCACAAATATCATACCAAGTCTACAAAGCCCAAATAATTAACATGAACGGACATTAATGCAGTGTGACTTGTTACAGACACTTGTCTTGAGGTTGCTTAAATTTGCGCTTGAATAAAAATTGAACTCCAGGTAAAGCTTTTCCTATATTTCCTACACTTGGAGGAATTATTTGATGTAGATTATATGATGTAGAAATTCCTGATATGGACTTCCACTTAGAAGAGGAAAATTAATGGACCATCCCTATTCTCTACAAGCAAATTTTGAATTAATTGAAAACTGGAACAAAGAGGATGAGAGGATGAGATGTGCACACATATGCATGCAAAACACACAAACTTAGTATAGAGACCACATACAAATTTGCTTTAGCGGGAAAATAGGTGAAAACCTGAAATTTAAATTAATAGAGGTTCAAGATTTCAATAAAAAAACAACAGAAATTTTGAAATAAATCTCAGTGCACACCTCCTCCTCCATCTGGAGACACTAAAAATACTAAGATCAACCTGTGTGCAAGAGGCAACCCACCCCAATCTTAGTCTGGTGTCTTAATCTTAATTCCAGAATCCCAGAACATTCCTCAAACTTCTCACAGTCACACAGGATACTACCATGTACTGTGCTAAATACAAAACAAAAAATTTCAAGCACACGTCACTGCACTGTCAACGCTTTATCAGGAAAGGACCTTAGATAAATACAATACAAAATATGCCCAAAGTAACTGAGGTAACTTAAAGTGAACAGTACATTTTAGTCTGCAACTTTTAGTTTAAAAAACAAGGAATCCTAGGATTTTTTCTGCCTTTAAAGAAGATAAAAAATGTATTTTCATAGTCAAGGTAGGTTAGCTGGGAAAGTACCTCATTGTTTTAATTTTTCTCTTTAAATATGCTTTCTTATCAGACTTTATTTACCCAAGTCCAAATGTCAAAAGTTTCTTAATAACATCGGAGAGAAGGTTCTGGCTAGCTTTCCAGTACAAGCCACACTTCACTTCTACAATGATGACACTGACTCTGAAGAAGATGAAGAAGAAACCGGTTCAGCCTAACAATGAACAATCGACAGCCTTTAGAAATACATAATCAAAAAATAAATAAATCATGAAATAAAAAAGGAACTGTCAAGAATGAACAAACGTCTAACTGAACAAAGAAACATCAAAGCTCGTATGAAGACTATTTATAGCTATCTAACCAAGAAGAATGAGTCAATGCAACTGGAAGCTAAAAGGAAATCCTTTTGTGTTTTGAAAGACTTTTAAATAAAACCCTGAAACTTAACAAAAAGATTGTGTTTTCATTTAAGTTGGTTTAAGCAACACTTGAGTTAAGAACATGAAGAGCACAGTATTTAGTTATTTGTTAGTCTTTTATATTGCAGTTCTGATTAAATGAAAACAGGACTGATTACGGGGCAAAATGATGTGATATAGAGGTCCAAAATAACCCAAAGGCTTTGAAAAACGATGTTGGTAAGAATCTAAGTAAGGAATTATTTCAAATGCAAAGACTGTAGCACATGAGTTCTGTGGGGCACATTTATTCCATTATGAGCACTGTACATCAGATTAACCTAACCCATTCAACCTCCTATCAAGACAAGTTCTATATACTACAGTCTTGTGATATCTTCTGTTATTCTCAGATTTTCCCCTCTCTAATCAGAGAAGTGCCTTTCTGTCTGTCACAAAAAGTCAATTAAACACCGTGTAGCTAAATGGCACATTAAAACACATTTTACATACTAACTTTGTTTTGGTCTTATTTGTTACAACATTCAAATTGTATTTCTACAACTCTGTGTGCTCGAGTCTACGAATTTAATATAACTGACTTGCTGTTGATTCCTACCTGGTGGAGTTTGGATGTGTATCTTACCACCTTGATATTTTCTTTTGCACTGATGTTCAGGGAGACCTAAATTAGTGATTTTCATAAGCATCTTTACTGCCATGTACAATGTTGATGTATCTATTCCAACACAGTTAACCCACTAGCAAAAAATGCTTTTCCAACACAACTGTTTTTTTCATTCAGAGATTTGATATAATCTGTTCTGCTAAATCTTTTGTTTGCATAAATTGTATATGCTCAGAGAGGTTGCCAATACTTGTGTTGCTATGCCAGCATTTTTCCCATAGCTCAAGGATAAGGTATTTGGCCACATCATGTTTCAGAATTATGCTTCAGTTACCTTATCTCTTAACTAAAACTGTCATACTTTCCCCAGAGAAAAGGCAAAGGCAGAATCTGAGGTTCTTGACCTATACCGCTGTTGGTGGTGTAGAAAAGGTTAGATGGTTATAAGTGTGCCAGATCTTCCTCTTAGTACAACATACTGTCAAAGTTACAATGTTATAAATTGTTAAATCTCGCAAAGCAACATTCCAAATGAACTACCGCATTAGAAGATTTAAAAATTTTTTTGGAAACTCCATTTACAAACTAGACAGTGGACATATTAATCACATTTACACCAGGAGACAGCGTCCTGTAATGTACAGAATTACAAGAATTCGTTGAATTTGTAAATCCTAGCACAACAAGTGAAAATTCAGCTTTTTCACACTTCACTCATTCATCATCTTCCCAACATATGGAACAAACATACGGACATTTTAAAGATCTTTCACTTCTCTCACTAGAGATCTTAAGATTATATATGCTCCAGTTTCAGCATTATCCAGTTTGTAGCACATTTAAGCCAAAGAACAACCAAGTGTTCTATCTGCCACCCTTGTGAAAATGGTTCAGTGATGTGGTTGTTACCCCACATCTCCACACAGAGCAGTGCTCCCTAACAAACACATTACACTGAAGAGCTGTTTGCATTAGACAGGTGATGTCATCATATAAGGACCTATGATGTAAAACAACAAACAGACACATTCTACAGGTTTTTCCTTGCTTATCCTTACATTTCTGCCGAGGCCATGCTGTCTGTTAGTTCCCCCTTCACAGTTTCTCTGTCTGCCCTGAAGAAACCCAACTATGGGCTTTAGAAAAGCATCAGATGATGAGATCAGTGCACACTTGTAGGCACAGATGTTCAGCAAGAGCAGGTGTTTAAATTGTTGCAGGATAGGAACAAGGAACTAATATCTGTGGGGCTAAAAGACATAATTGGAGAACAGCCTCAGCTGCAAGCAAGACTGATCTTCCTGCATTACGGAGAGGTTTTGAGCAGGAAAGATTTGCATCAACAGGACTACATGTTGCTGGTCTTCACACTGAAGTTACCATGTTCTCAAACAGACAGAGCTTTTGAGGATCTGTATCTGAAGTTAATACCCTCTTCTCAGCATCAACCTATCATACTCAAGACACTCACTCTCCTTGTGTGGAACTCTGTCATCCTGTCCTGCACTCTCACCAGTCTGGACTGGGCAGGGGTCTCACTGAGATCTGCAAAAAAGCACCCTGGACAACCCCAAGCAGCACACCAGAACATCTTCAGGCTCTAATATGATTTTTGTTGGTACAGTCTACTTCAGATTTTGAGAAAATGAGAGCACTGCTTTCAGAGTACTATTTTTCAGGAGTGTTGACAAAGAACCTTTGACAAAGAAAAAGGATAAAAAGTATATTGGCTTTGCAAACAACAAAACAGATAAGAACTTTTCAGCCTGGGAGACGTGACTGAGTATGCAAGTGTAGTCTTGAACATTCAAGAGGCTTTCAGATTTGACTGAACATCAAATGAAAACAGCAAGCAGTGGGTTTAAAATGAAATGAGTACTTTATCCAGCTTGTGAATATGCTGTGATGTTGCAGAAACTAAGAGATATCTACTTTAAAAAAAAGTAAATAGATGATTATCATAAGAAAAATACAAAGATCTGGCTGTAAAGTTTCCAGGCTCACATTATTGCACGCTGGGGAAGCATTCTGGAGAAACATTACTAGCTTCCTCCCCTAATCTTTGCTCTTACATAAGCACACACTACCAGCCACTGTTGGAGAGAGGATGTTACCTAAATTTCCTTGTGGTCTTGCATGAAACGTTCTTAAATGGGATACATCAGATATAGTTCTGATGACACAAACAAGTCCTGTTGCAAATCCATACCTTTGAAACAGAAAAAAAAAATATTTGACAACTTTAGAGAAACGTGTTCCTTAGGAGAGCAGAACAAATCTTGCTATTAGAAAAATGCAACTGGAGAATGGATACCAGTCTTAGTGAAAGCAGTTTGAAATACCAAAATAAATCACCATTCACACATGCAGAGGTCTGACAACATTGTATCAGCAGAGACTGATTCAGTTTCTCAGCCAATACCACTCTGACTGCATCCCATTTGCTTTCCCCTTTATCAATGAATTCCATTTCCAGATTAAGTTAATACTACTGAACCATTTTCATTAATGGTAATATTTAGTTACAGTTATTAATGGAAGCCAAAATTACATTACTCTTTTCCCCATCAAGCCAGCATTTTTTCTAGTGTCAAATAATGGACCATCTCTTCACGTTACAACGTCAACATGAACTTATTTGCACACTTAAAACGTGCATTGTGATCTCTTACCAGTTTGTTAACAATTAAGACTAAGAGTGAACCAATTATAGCACTCCTGTTGCTCAGCTGCAGTTAACTTGCAGTTTTCAGTTCTGCTTTGTTACTTCATGTGCAATTTGACCTTGTGAAGTTTTCAGTGACCTTAGAATCATCCATCATTTCCAGGAAAAAGATAACAAAGCATCCCCAAATAATGAGTTTATCATGAGCTTACTACTTCAAAGACAAGGCTAGAAATGTACCATTTTACAGATTAATTGTTGGTTCAGGAGCTCTGTTTCACAGAACTTCTGTTAGCAGTTCCACAACTGTCACATTTCCAGCAAATGCCACCTTTTGATTTCCGCTGTTTGTCTAAAATTATGAAAGAGACAGACAGATTAGCGTTCTGCTGGTACTTGAATGCTGGAGAGGAATCTAGACAATGCCTATGACTTTATTTCTACTGTATGCATTCATGTGAAAAGTAAAAAATAAAAAGTATATTCACAGAAGTCTTGAATCCTACTTCCAAGCTCTTTCAAGACAAACTCGAAGGACACATATATCCAAGGGAAGCATATTCATTACATGACACAAAATTTTGTTATTTCTTTATGTGGTAATAGTTATTTTTCTTTTAATCCAAATCACCACGGGAACAATATTTCTTTTTCTAAGCTACATTTGTACTGAGAGAATAACAACAGCAGCAGGACTAAATTGCCACAGCTGAAACATGGTCATCTTCACAACAGTGGCTTTATGAGCTCTGGAGAC
Source organism: Penelope pileata (assembly GCA_013396635.1). Taxonomy (NCBI): domain Eukaryota; kingdom Metazoa; phylum Chordata; class Aves; order Galliformes; family Cracidae; genus Penelope; species Penelope pileata. The sequence goes on along the minus strand of WBMW01003931.1, from coordinate 480,502 downwards.
AAAACCTGTCCAACTCACTGAAACATCTAACATTTAATCACACTCCACATAATCATGATTTCTAGACCGGATTAATCTATCAGCTGCTTTGAGCAACAGGTTCATAATTAAGTTGATGCATCAATGGCACAGCATACTAATAAAATCTATTTTGGCAATCTTTCCGTAAGAAAACTGGCAGAACAACAAGACCAAATGCTTCCAAAACTTCCTCTTCAGACTACAGTTCATTTCATGAATAGAAGAAGAGATACAAAAAAAAAAAAAAAAAAAAAACATTCAATTCAGTTGTGTTACAGCTGACTGGAAACACAATATCACTCCAGCAGCTAGGACACTGCACTCAATATTTTAGTCACTCAAACTCAAGTGCCAATGTAAAAGGCACATTATGGAACAAAATTTATTTATGAAGAAATCATTTATTAACTATTCCCTTTGTGAATCAGAAATACTTTATCATTTACATACACAAAAGAAAGAGAAGCCCATAGAAACTGTCTGGTAAAAAAAAGTATTCAAAAGGCTTTTTTTTTTTTTTTCTTTTGAAGTGTTCAAAAGGTCTTTTTTACCTCAGTGGTGAGCCTCTCATCATATCTGTAGGTGGGAGCTTCAGCAAGGATTTGAAGCAGTAGAAAAACATTGCCCTGTATGAGGGCAAGTATCTCTCATATTTTTACTACTCTTACAAAACTGAATTGATACAGGTGCAGCTAAGATGCGGTTTTCTTACACGTTCCTGGGCCAGAAAGGGGGAACAGGGGAGAATAGGAAAAAGACTCAAATACTGTTTAGGTTACCTTTCAGTTACCTCCAATCCCACATTTAAGTTCTGTCACAGGTTGGTTGGTTTGTTCACTGTTTCTACAGCTATGAGCTACTTCATAACAATCTCTTTTTAGCCCAAGTTTGCCTCATTTAAGTTACAGCATCTTAAAGCTCACTATAAAGAATGACAAAATATTTTACTATTACTTTATTCCCATCATCCGTCCTTGTGTACTTGCCTTTGGTGGCAGAGCTGCATGGTTTGTGTTTGTACAATTGGAGTACAAAAAAAGAGATCTACACTATCAAGCTAAAACAAATGTTTTCTCTGCTCCTACTCACCAAAAGGCCAGCATAAGCCCTCCTGATATGGGCAAACATCTAACTTTACAGAAGTGTTGTCTGCAACAACAGTATAAGCATTTAATATTACAGTGTTCTGATTTGCATGAGAAAGACCTTGATTGCACTTACTGACATCTGAATATTTGCCATTAAAAAGTCTGGAGCAGCATAATTCGATGTTACTCACTTTTTAGCCCACTTTCCCATCACAACGGTTACTTCAAAAATCATCAAATTGGGTTGACAGCGTTCCAAGCTATGCTCAGATTTTTAAGACAGCTTCTACAGTTCAGAATGCTTTAAGTAACAGCAAAACTATACCTACACACCACAAGGAGAAAGACAACTCCACTACTGCCCAAAGAAGTTTCTTCACTCAGCATTGTTTCCTGCAATGATATCGCTTGCATGCTCGGAAAGTGAAGTAAAATTTGAGATGGGATGGTTTTTTTCTGTTTCCTTTTCTTATTTCAGTCATTCTATCTGTAGCAACAGCAAACACAAACAAAACTGTGCTATCTTTACATAACATTGATATATTTTACTCCACATGCTTTGAACCTTTGAACTTTGTGACTGAGTATTCTCCTCTTGTTACATTTCCTTGTTGATCTCAATTGAAGTGGAGATATACTTCTACTAATGAAATGTGTACAATAAAAAATAACATTATGTGGCTACACAGAGAACTTAGCTCCACTACTTCATACTTTAAATATCTGTGCTGAAGCTTCCAAGCTTACAGCATTCAGTATGGTGCTATGCAATAAGAGACCAAAATCCAAGACAAAGTCTTGGAAATGATTAAAAAGGGAAGGTATTCCTAAACTTTCTTTTTCAACATCTCTCAACTTCAACATAAACATCATCTGTGTTGTCACTACCCTTCCTTCCGCAGCTAAGATGGAAAGGAGAGAGACAATCTTTATCATCATTACACAAATTTGGCATCCACAGCTCTATTATTTTATTTGGCGTTCAATCTCCTTGCTTGAAACAGTGGACCTTTGCTATTTTTTATTACACGTTCACATATACATACATTCTGGTATCATCTGGGGGGAAACTGTCTTACTGCATGAGGTTTGTATGAAGATGTGTAAAATCCCATTAGTCTCCAACACAGTAAAAACTGCAGAAAAAAAAAATAGAAGTTACATTAAAAAGCATGGCTCAAGTTTAATTATTTGGTATTTTTTCCAGCAAGGACAAAGCACCTGATCTGACTTTACTGATTACTACTGGTTGTGCTTAAAAAAAATGCTATCAAAAGTCATAAGGGTGAAAAAGGGGGCAAACTTAGTTTTTGCCTTTATTTATTTAGTTTTTGGCTCGGTCTGAGAAGAATGGATACCTGATACCCAAAGTCTTCAAACAGGTATGTTTTGTAAAGAAGGGCATCGCTAGAAACACATTTCAATCATTTCACATTTTCTTTGAACACCAAAATGTAAGATAAAATCTATATATATCCCCCTAAATAACTGTGGATAAAGCGTGCTGTGTATTTACAAAAGGCAGAATCTCTCTTCCCTTTGCTGACAGTTGTATCTTTCACTTAATTGCAGCCACAGGCAAAACCACGAAGCAGCGAATCCCAACCAAAATAGATAAATCTCTCAGCAAAATACATTTATTATCCTATACAAACACTGTGTTACCTAGTTTTATTTTGATCACAGAGGCAATTTCTGAAGTGTCAATTATTATTCGTAAGTTGAAGAAAAGGTCACTACAGTGCCTCTGAAGCACCGCTACACAGGAGTGACAGAAAAGCAAAGATTGAGTTTCATGCCTGCAAGTTTTACTTAAACAAATGGCCCCAGTTTGCCTACTCACTTAGGTGCCTCTGTTAGTTTTCCCATAATTGTGAGGTCAGCAGTTAAATGAAATGGCAGATTCATCACTGATACAATCTTTGTCCAAGGTTTACAGTCATTTAATTTGTGTGCTTTCAGGGCTTGGGGGCATTTTCCAGTAGCTTTTCTTTATCCTGAAGGGATTTGGGTATCCTTAACAGGGGACTAAATTAATCCTTACATTAAATGATAACAGAAATGTGGCCTTCACTAGCTATCAATTCAGAATTAAAAACGAAATTGCTTTTTCAGGAAGCAAAAGGAATACAGGACACAGACAGAAATTCCACAGAAAAAACGATTGCAGTCAATACTTCAGTGTCCACAACATGAATAGAGAATGGACAGAAGAGTAAATACATCGTCACATCTGCTGATCATAAAACCTTGAATTTACCTTATAGATGGCTGTTTGGGCATGTAAATGAAAATTAACTGAAGGGCAAAAACGGGGCAGGGGGAAATAATAGAAACTGAGAGCAATCTGAAAAACAAAGCAACACAAAGAAGACTACAACTGTCAAGGAAATAAACATTTTACTAATTTAAAGTCAAGAAGATTAGGTGCACAGACTCATTCTTATAAAACACTCCTAAACAACTACATACCTAAAATCTACTCTTCCAGAGTGAAAAGTCAAAATGCACTCTTTCCTTAATTAAGAACCTACTTTTCTCACAGGACGTGATGGTTGTTTTGACTGAGTTCTAAAGAACTGGCATATGCTTCTTCACGCACAAAAATTCCTTACTCTCTTTTGTTGAAATAGTGGCATTTTTAAATTAAATTCTTTGCTGCTCTAAATTTGTTTTATAGACCTGACAAACAATAACGAGGATCTAATCACTGATCTTTATAACCAAACTAATTGACCCTGACTACTTAGGATAAATGCATTCAAAACTTATAACTGGGTCTCTAACTCTTGAAAGAAAGCAAATAGAAATTGCTTCTCTACTCAGTAATGCATACACGAAAGAACATTTACTTGAATAATATCTAAAATACTGCCTTAAGTTACTGTGCTTTGTGTTATAACACAGACAGTGGTCCACGGTGGACTTGTGGGGTTCCTTGAGCCTAGTTTTCAGTATTTTTAAGACTGGTTAAAAAACGTAATTTCAAGACTTGCTTCAGAAAACCTTTACAAACAACCTCCCTTATTTATGAAAATCAGTGTGCTTATTAAAATACCAAGATGTGAGAAAACAAAACATAGTTTAGTTCAAGAGGAAATAGTTAGTGTCCTGCTAACATTCAGATGCATGTAAGTCTATGGGGCCAGATGGGATCCACCCAATTACTGAGACAACTGGCAGAAGTGCTCACCAAGCCACTTACCAATATTTACCAGCAGTCCTGGTTATCCAGGGAGGTCCTGGATAGCTGCAGGCTAGCGAATGTGATGCCCATTTACAAGAAAGGCCAGAAGGAGGACCCAGGGAACTACAGGCCTCTCAGCCTGACTTCAATGCCAGGGATAGTGAAGGAACAGATCATCTTGAGCATCATGTGGAACATACAGGACAACCAGGTGACCAGGTCCAATCAGCATGAGTTTATGAAAGGGAGGTCCTGCTTGGCTTACCTGATCTTCTATCACAAGGTGACATACTTGGTGGATGAAGGATGTTGTCTATCTAGACTTCAGTAAAACTTCTGACACTATCTCCCACAGCATTCTCCTGGAGAAACTGGCTGCTCATGGCTTGGACAGGCGTACGCTTTGCTAGGTGAAAAACTTGCTGAGTGGTTGGAACCAAAGAGTTGTGGTGAATGGACTTAAACCCAGTTAGAGGCTGGCCACAAGTGGTGTCCCTTAGGGCTCTGTGATGGGATCAGTTCCCTTTAATAGGAATGGTGGCTGGAAGGTTGCCTGATGGAAAAGGACCTCGGTGCGCTGGCAAACAGCCAGCTGAACATGAGCCAGCAGTATCCCCAGGTGGCCAAGAAGACCAACAGCATTCTAGCTTGTATCTGAAATAGCATGGCCAGCAGGACCCTGTGCTCTGCTCTGGCGAGGCTGCACCTTGAATGCCGCATTCAGTTTTGGGCCTCTCACTATAAGAAAGACACCTAGTTGCTGGAGAATGTCGAAAAAAGAGCAACAAAGCTGGTACAGGGTCCAGAGAAGGCATGTCCAACCCATGGCTCACAAGCCACATGTAGACCCACCAAGTGGGCCAGCCCAGCCCCAGGCACACACCCATCACTCAGCAACAACTGAAATACCAGTGTGCTATTAACACTGTCTGGGCTGAAATCAGAGCAAGGGCCATTGTCGTTTCGGCAGTGTGTACATTTGCAAACAACTGTTTTCAAGGATGAAGCACAGGAAGAGTAAATTTCATCAAAAATCTCTGATGAGCACCTTGAAAACTCACTAAGAATTGCAACCGCTTCCATCAAACCAGCTTGATGCATTAGTTGCACAAAAAAAGTCAAATATCCCACTAGTTTTATGTTTTTGTTGCTCTTCTTTAATATTTTAATTAAAAAAACATAGAAAAGTTTTGTTAAATATATATATACATAAACTGTATTATATATTTTATATGCAGCCCAAGACAACTCTTCATCACTCAATGCAGCCCAAACAAGTCAAAAAGTTGGACACCCACGGTCTAGAGTACAAGTCTTACAGAGAATGGCTGAGGGAACCTGGGTTATTTAGCCTAGAGAAAAGGAGGCTAAGGGGAGACCTCACTGATCTCTACAAGTATCTCAAAGGACTTTGTAGTGAGATGGAGGTCAGTCTCTTCTCCCAGGCAACAAGCAATAGCATAAGAGGAAATGGCCTTAAGACGCACTAGGGAAGTTTTAAGTTGGATATCAGGAAAAATTTCTTCACCGAAAGGGTTTTAAAGTGTTGGAACAGGCTGCCCGGGGAAGTAACTGAGTCACTACCCCTGGAGGTATTCGAAAGATGCGTAGATGTGCTTAGGGACTTCATTCAGTGGTACACTTGGCAGTGCTGAGTTAATGGTTGGATGTGATAACCTTAGGGGTCTTTTCCAATCTAAATGATTCTGTAATTTGTTCAGTAAAGAATTATGTAAAGAAAATCAACTACTGCATACCTTGACCCACAACAGATATCACAGAACCTCAGGAAAGCAGCTAACTTTAAGCCAAAAATAACATTAATAATTTATTAATATTTACAAATGAAAACTGTATATTTACAATGTAAACACTTCAAGTTAACTTACATAAGAAAAAAGCCTCAAGCATTTGACAGACAAAACACATTTGCTCTCCTTGAACTCAGCGAGAAACAGAATTAAGCCAGGTCCAAACAATATTTCTTTTAGTCTGAGAGGGAAATTAGAGATAGCAGCCTACAAGTAATATAATGTAACTTTAGAATCAACTGAATGGTTAAATAAATTAATGTGTCGTAATTCTCACATCAACGCAGGTTACCAAGCCACATCAAGGAAACGTTTTTATATAAATTTAGTTAGAAACTCAGAAGAAAAAGCTTTACTGTACCATCAGAAAGAGGTTTCTTCCAGCATGGAAAGGCTTTGATCTTCCTTATGTAATGCTTCTCCTAATCCTTTACTCAGACAAATCTTAGTAGCTACTATCTGCTATTGCATATTCCTTTTTCAGGAAGGAAAAACATTCTATTTACTTCACTGATAGGAACATCCCTCAATGCTGGAATTGCTTCTTCTTGAAATTTCTTGTGTTGCTGCTTTTTAGCATAGTTATCTACAGGAAACAATGAAGACATTCCACATATTAAAGATTTTTTTTTCCTTTAAAGAAATGCTACATAATGCAACACTGTATAAATTCAGCTACTAAGTGAAGCTGAAAACCTCATCTTGCTGAGGTATAATGAGACGGTAAATCAGAAACACTTTACATCAACATGTATTAACAGAAATCAACCCTGCCCTCCTGCTGGAATCTCCATCTGGGACTTGGCTTTGTTCAAGATGCTACATGATATCAAATTGCAGCTACCAACAGATAAAGATAAAAACCAACCCTGCAGTAAATACCTCAGTCTGTAACATGACGTTATAGTAGGATTTCTACTAAGAGATGCTGTCAACCTTTCCTTTATTTTAGCTTCTTGTTCTCATGATCACCCAGCTCCCACCCTTATAACAGCATAAATGTCTTTACAGGTGCACATTAAACAGAATTACTGGACAATTCCCTCGGG
>WBMW01003931.1:431400-463899 GCA_013396635.1 Penelope pileata | reverse complement strand
TTTTTTTTTTTTTTTATCCCTCTGCTAGAATGTTCCACATTTTATTGGGGGCATACTGAGAATTGGCAGCAAGATAGAAAATGTAAGTTTCTTGAATTGTTTTTAATCAGAATTCTCTTTTATATGTAAATACAAACAAAATATTTGTGCATATATCTAAAATATGAATCTGCTTACATACACGCATTGATCTATAGACTGAAAGAAAACAAAAACTACTAAATGGATAAACTTCTATGATAGTGGTAATACAATTAAAATTGTGTTACACTTCCTAATTTCTGACCCTATTTGAGGTATTATGCTTAGCTTTTACTGTCTAAGGTCTTGATGTGCAGTTATCAAAAAGAAAAAAGGCCCTAAATCATATTTTATAATTTGAATGGCTCCCCTGTCTCCCGTTGAAGATGAGTCTGTCTCCATTTTGTGAACATGCTTTATTATGCTGTCTTTGAGTTACCCAGATATTTATTCTTGTGACCTATTGCCTGTTTGAAAGGCTAAAAAGTTGGGATCAAGTGCATCGACTAAGTGCTATAAAAACACTGTTTGTTATATTTACATGGAATACTTCCACTATTGCTGATGAATTTGTGGTTTGCCTGATGTGTTGTTTTTTCTTTAAGACTTTGCTTTGTATAGACTTAAAGTTACTTTTTTGTGTTTTTTTTTTTTCCCTTTGATCTAGGGTTTCTTTGATGTTAGGGATGCATTCGATTGGGTCAGATGTGCAGGTGATGTTCTAATTCTGCAGAAGCTGGAGAAACTTGGTGATTTTCGTTGGACCTATCTTCAAACTTTCTTTGCTGAATGTAAGTATGAACTCTTTTGAAGAAACAATCGTGTGGAAAGTTACCTATGTTATAGTTATGGAATAATAATGTTTACATGTTTTCCATTAAGAGTGGAAAACGTGTAAATAGTGCCTGTGAGAGTGACTGGAAAAATAACATTGTTGTATGCCTTTTGGTTATTTAAACCAGTCAACTCTTCCTTGAGTTCCTGTGTATGTGTCTCCTTCATAGTGCACACCCTGTTTTTTAACAGGTGTTCAGAATGTTTTCTGACTTTGGACTGATGTCCATTGTGAGCTATTAACGTGCCTGTAATCTCTCAACCTTTACCTCAGGGCTAAAAAGTGTCTGAAATGTTAACTGGGCTCTATTGTTAAACACTTGACAGAGGATTTTGGCTATGATTTAGGCTATTAACGCTAACAACAGAACTTCTGCTGAAATGACAAAAAACTGCCAGGCTCACTGTTTTTGATGTCTGTTGAGCAGCTTGTATTCTGCTCTTACTTTTTGCATGTGCACACTCTAATTCAGCTATTACAATAAATAACTGAATGATAGGAATTGGACTTGTACGTAAGGAGAAGAATCTTCTTATAGTCGAGTACCAAAGCACAAATTCTTCACAACAGAAATCTTGACAAATCTTTAAAGTCCAAATTCTTCAAAATAAAACCAAATTTTACTTGCTTGAGAAAAGGTAAATAGTTAAAAGTTTTACTGCTTCCATTCAGTTTTTTGGGCTTACCCAGTAGTAAATTATTCCTTTGTTTTGAACGTTTCTGTCACATTGTTTGTTTCATTATTTGCTATGTCAAATTTTGCTTCCAGCTGTACAGGGGAGCACAATTCTTAGTGAAAGATAAACCCTACTTTTTGTCTTTGATTACTTTGATTAGTTCTTCATCCATTGCATTTTTCTGATTTTTGTCTACAGGCAAACATTATATTACTAAAGTTGCTTTGGAAGATTGTAATCTAGTTGAAGAATTTAAAGCTGTGACCTGTGAAAACTGTAGGCAGGTAAGAGAATATATCAGTGTTTGTAATTTTCAGTTGTTGTGGATTTTTGTGGGCATTTTTGGCCATAAAAAAGGCTAAGTGATCAAAAAAACTTGAATGAGTAATTGTCCTGACATAATTAGTTTCTTTGAGAGATCCTGACATAATGAACAGAATGTGGGTTGTTCATGTTGCCATTGTGCATTGGAGCTACCTCTTGCCAGTTGTTTTCTTTACTTCCCACTGCAACTGAGTTTAATTACAATGGTTTCTGAATTGTTTTTTTTTAATTTCACAGAACAGCGAATCTATGAAACAGAAAGGAAATGAGGAGTTTTCCCAAGGAAAATTTGATCATGCTATAATGTCATATACTAAAGCCATAGAGCTTTGGTAAGAACTGGACTGATTAACTAGATTGTGTTATGTCATATGTGTTCAGCTTTCTCAGATTTACCCTGATTTTGTTTAGTTTTGCATGAGCCACTCTAGAAGCCAAATTATGTCTAATTTAAAAAAAAAAAAAAAAAAATGTGTTAAGCAGCTTTTTCTGTTTCTTCGTGCTAGTGGTTGTTTGCCCTTTTTCTTTCCCAGAGGTTCTGTTAGCCTTAAAGCTGATCTAAGATGGCTAAATAATAAGTAGAGTAAATCTGAATTTCATAAAAACTTTTGTTCTATTTTTTTCATTTATTTTGAAGTTTGTTGTTCTGTAATTGTGCAGTTGATGGGATTAGCATTTTGCTTTTGTCTTGCTTCAGATTTTGTCATGTAGTAGGATGCAATTCTATTCCAAATTCACACTCCATGCAAAGTTGGTTAGGCTGACTTCAGTGAAGTGGCTGTATTTGAGATGATGGAGCAGACAGAGAAAGCTTCCATTGTTATAGTTGATTAGAATGAGGGAGGAGCAGAATTTGGTGGTAGAGCAGAGGAAATTCCATGGCTTTGAGAGGTTGTTGAGCAGAGCTGTTACAGCAGCTATCACAGATAGATGCTTTGTCCTTAAGATCCTGTTGGAATGTGGAGGATATCCCAGTGATGTCTAGGCGCTAGAGAATCCTTCTTCCTAAGTCTGAGCTGACTTTGATCTGCTTCATCATCACACTTCTTCCCCAATGAGCTGCATCCTTTCAGCTTCATTTCAAGTGGTTGCTGGATTACATACGTTCCCTCCTCTCTCTCTTCTATAGGTACTTTGGGAGCAGTGCTTTATTTCTTTAGAACTGCTGCTTGATCTGCCCAGTCAGAGGGTTATAAAACAGTTGGAGAATCAGTGATCAAAAATGTTTGTGAAATCTTTGGTTTAACTGAAAGTTAAGAATTGCAGAACAAAACAAAATGGGATGTGTGTGACAGTCAAGCTAGCTTTTCTATGATTCACACCGTTTGGTTTTTTATTTTTTTCTTCCCAAGCAAATCAGAGATTGAAGGGAACGTACTAGCCATGTCTTTCGTTTGCTTGAATTGTGTTTTGATGTGTGTGCCACAGCCTAGTTTTTTTCTTTTCACCTTACTAATCTTACAAATTGCTACATAATTAAAATTAATAATCTTAATGACTTGTAAATAGCTGTGGAAGCTTGTATATAATTGTTCACAGTGTTTGTGCTATAGCGCTTGCAGAAAATTATTGTGAAAAGTTTTTTTTCCTGAAGATTTCCACAAGTAATATACATTACTAACTTTTTAATTTTTTTTTTAAAGTCCTGCAAACCATCTTCTATATGGAAACCGAGCTCTTTGTTTAATTCTCACAGAGCAATATAAGTAAGTAACTCCTGGTTTATAACCTGCAATATTGTGATCTCTTGTAAGTGCAAATGAACACTTATGAAGAAAGTATTTAAAAAACTTAAGTGTATACATAGCAATTGTGATGTTACTACCTCAGGAAATTGATATTAATAGAAAAGAGTAACGCTGGCTGTATCTGCTGGCAGTATGTAATGCCTTTTAAAATTGGAATGGGGAGGAGGTTATACAAGTGGAAAAAAAACCCTCAGTACCAGTGAGTATTGCAATTTATGAAACTTTTTGTAGAGGAGATCAATGTGTTTCTGGGCTTATTGTTCTTTAAGCCAGCTCTTAAGCTAAAAATCTTGTTTATGATTATGGTGCATGTTTAGACTAGATATAAGGAAGAAATTCTTCACTGTGAGGGTGGTGAGACACTGGAACAGGTTGCCCAGAGAAGTTGTGGATGCCCCCTCCCTGGAAGTGTTCAAAGCCAGGCTGGATGGGGCTTTGGGCAACCTGGTCTAGTGGGAGGTGTCCTTGCCCATGGCGGAGGGGTTGGAACAAGATGATCTCTAAGGTTCCTTCCAACCTGAACCATTCTATGATTCTGTGATTCTATACTTTTTATATAAAGCCACGATTTTGTTGTTAGTATAACTGAAGTCTTAAGGGTCTGAATATTACTAGTCCAGGTCTAATTGTTGCAAGAAAAATAACAACAACAAAATTAAAAAGTGGTATCCACACAATTCGTAGTTTCTGCCCATTTTCCTGGTGTTGAGTTCACCACTCTGCTGTTCCTCTGGGTGCTATAGTTGGTAGTTTTATTCCTGTAGCAGTGGGTTAGAAAGCTTTCAGCAAGCAGAGTGTTTCTCTGGGAGGAATACAATGGCCATGTTGATTATTCTGAAAGACCTTCTTGGTAGAGGGAGGCAGCAAATATCCCATGTGTGGAATAGTTGAGACTGCAGCGCTTTTACCAGGTTTGTTTCAGCTAAGAGATGTTGTCTGACCCTGCCTTTATATTGTTCCTTGCACAATGCAGCCCTGGCCTGTAGATTTTTCTGAAGTATGAGTAATAAATTTATCTTCTCTTTCCTCCCTTCTCTCTAAGGAGAGCATTTGCTGATGGGAAAAGGGCCACTATTTTGAAGCCTAGCTGGCCAAAGGTTAGTTTCATATATGTTTCAAAATTGTGTTTTGCTTGTGTTGTAAACCAGCGTAGGATCCCACAGGCTGAATTACAGGTTTCACACGGGTAGATCTGAAGTGCTCTTGTCTGCATTTAGCATTACTGACAGAATGAACGGAGTATCTGGGAATTCTGTTTCAGTCAAACAAGTACAGAACTTTCTTGTGTACTCATATTAAAAATGTTGTTTTGATACATTTATTTGCATGATGTTCTGCATGTATGAAGAAGAAAACACTTACTGCATCGTTATGCATAGCTATGTTATCCCAGTGCTTTTAAAATAATATACATAGTCCATAGAATAATAAAAACTCTGATTAACAACTAAATATATTTCCTGATATTCTTGGGTTAAAGAAGAATAAGGAAGGGGTAGTTACAGAATTGCAAATCAGTAGCTGAAATTGAAGGGAAGAAGCAAATTTGGTCTTCTCCAAAGCCAGAGGCTTGATACTACTTCCAGTGAATTATTTTCTGTTTCAGTGTGCTGTGTAGTTGAATACTTCAGTTACTCACAGGTGGAATAGATATTTTTGGAGTATGCAAAATTTTTACTTCCTACTGTCCAATGTACTACAACTGTTTGGAGTATAAACCGTTTCCTTACCTGACTGAACACTTAAACTGGTATCCGTGCAGGGTCACTACCACTACTGTAAGGCACTGTCATTACTTGGGGAACATGAACTGGCTTTGGAAGCTAACGAGAGAGCTCAGGAGCTGTGCAAGAATACTCTCGATGGACATAAGGATCTTATTCAACAAAATGACAAGTTAAAGAAGACATTAGAAGAAATCAACGGTAACCTTTTCTGATTTCAAGGTTTGCCTTAATAGAGGAAAACTCATTCGTTGGTAACTTTCCTTCGAAAATAGCTAATTTTGTTTCCTTCCTACATATTTTTCTATAGGTACTAAAGAATATAAGCGGAAACCAAAGAAATCGCTTCTTGAGAAAAAGTAAGCAACTGCTAAATTTGCTATATAATTTTATTCTTTTAATTAGCAATGCTTAATAGAAGATTTAAGTAATACATGTCATAGACGTTTACTGGTAACAAAATTTAAGAAGTAAAAATGAAAGAAACAGCTCTCAGATCTGCAGCCAGAAGGTGGCCTAAGAGTAAAGAGGACTTCTAGGTTCTGAATAAGCTATCTTGTGATGCCTTCTACTTCCTAGCAGTCTCCTTCAGCATTTCTAAGTTGTAGCCATGTTGGAAGTAAAAAGAAACAGTTACAGTTTTGTAATTTTTGTCCACCTTACTTTATATACTAGCTGTTGAAGAAACCTGGCTGTGCAATCACACCCGCTGTTTAGTGTTAACTTTGCTGTAGATCATTCACCAGGAGATTAAGCTGATTTGAATACTCATTATAGGAGGAACCGAATGCTAGCAAATGTGCTATAAAGAATAATGAGAGTCCTAATGACTAGGAACTTGGTTTTGTCACACCTGTTTTACTCTTTTGCTTGGCCTGGAGAGAGTAAGAGAGGCTCTATATCATACATTCAGCTGTGTTAGAGGATAATTCTTAACTCTTTAATTAAACACTTTTCTGAAAGACCATTTTGGTTTTTATTGATCTCCTTTTAGTGATGTGCTATCTATCTATAGGAAATTGTGAGATTTTTTTTCCTTGTATCATTTTTCTGTTAGAAATTTTGGCTTAACCTAATACTGCGCAACTTGAAGGCATAAAAAAATGTTTGATCAAACACTGTAAATGTGTTTATGACATTACAGCTTCTGGGAAGGTAGTCTTTTATTTGTTTTATGCACAGTATACACATATGATATATCTTAAATATCAACACTGAAAGAACTAGAATTCTCTCTTTTTACTTTTCAGAAACTGTGGTTCTTCAGAATCTCATTTCATCATTTCTCAAGAACAAAAAGAAATAGAGAAAGGCAGAAAGCAAAGACAATCCAATCCTAAAGATCACCATTGTCATCACAAACATGATACCACAATAAGTTATGCTACAGATGGAATTACAAGGCTATCGGTATGTTAATTTTCTCCATTCTGGAATATTCTGTTTAATGGTGTGGCTGAAATTTTGCAGCAGTTGTGTTTTAATAATTTTTACTTTCTCAGCCAAATGCACTTTTCCTGTGATATTTAACTACAAAAAGTTATGTTCAGAACTTCGGGTTTGAAAGATGGTGAGAGGTGACTGCTTGAATGAGAAGGTGGACATTTATGTTATGAGGAAGAGAGAGATCTCTGCGTTTGAAAGTGAAATGGAAGTTTGATTCACGTTTGATTTATCCCGTTGTCCAGTCTTGCTGTCCTTGGCCTTCAGATGTGTGGGGTTCCCTTTGGCTTTGGGAGAGGATGCAGTCAGTGTCTACTGGTGTCACAGAGTTCAGTGGAAGATGCTGTAGCCAGAGTTAATTCACATTCAAGGTTTTTGCTATATAGGAATATTTTATGCTGCTGTTGCAATGCTGAGGTACTTGCATGGTTACAGACCGTTATGTTGTTCTGTGAACAGATTCCTATAGAAGAAAAAATGTTGGTTGATTAGTATTCTTAACTGGATTATATTTCAAACTAGGATTTTGCGGTTCTCATTTAAAACAAGCGCAATACGCTGTTAAAACACAAAATGGGCTCGTGTTATTTCAGTAGCCCTTTGTAATTCTTTGCATTCATTCTTAAAATTTAAATAACTGTTTACAAGCTTAAGTGTTCTGCTAGATTATTATTATTAACTTTCTTGGTGAGGAAGACTTAAAAGATAAAGTGAGACTTTGTTCTCTGATCAGAGTTGAGTTTTGTTCCTGAAAGATAACTCTGCCTTATAGAATGTTACTTTACTGTTAAAGTGCACAGGCTTTCTGTGGTGTTGTGGGTTAACCCCAGCAGGCAGCTCAGCAGCACTCAGCTGCTTGCTTGCTCCCTGCAGTGGAGTGGGAGAGGATCAGAATTCAGCAGGTTTTACAGGAGGGCGAGGCAATGAGGAGAGATGACGCAGTAGTTGGGAAATGAAATTAAGGTTCCAAGGGCAAAGGGAGGGAAATGTAAGTGAGCATAACTTGCTGGAAAAGACAGCAAGCTACAGAACCCACAAGAAGTGTCTTAAGACTTTTGACTCTCTTATGAAAACTTTAATTTGTCTTTGTGCGTGCAGATCTTCATAATGTAGGTCTGTATAAATTTATCTTTAAGAATAGTATTACTGCAAAAAAAAGCCAGTATTTTTAGATAATATAAATTGATATGAAATTGGGGAAAAACAAGTGTACAAATACGGTTTGAGTAATTAAAATTTTCTTTGCCTCTTTGGTTGGGGACATAACATACAGTTTTATCATTATGATTTATTTGTTTAAATTGTAATTTGTGATTTAATTGTAATTCCCACATAGTACTGAAATGGGCAAATGTGTTTTTAGATTTTAAGATTGTTTCTGTTAATGAAGCTAGGTGACTATGAAACTTGAATAATACCTATTTGTTTTTTATTTTCTGTGTAAAAACCAAACTCGTGTTTGTCATTAGGTGACCAACACACCCAGAACAGAAAGCAAAACGGGGTCTCTGGAGTTTCCAACAAGTGAGTTTGTTTTATTGTTTATCAAATCTGAGCCAGTTCTCCTCTCACTGCTGTTGTTATTAATAAACAAGTTCAGTGTTGTTTTCATGACAATAAGCTATCATGTTTTGTTTTTTTCCTACTAGGTGCAGTTACTTAGTTACTCTTATTTCTGTGTGTTATTTCCTTTGTGCTTTTGTAGTTTCAGTTTAATTTATGTGGACAAATTGAAAGTGGAACTAAAAAGTAGAATGCTGAGTCACAGGCTGGAAATGTTTTCCTCATTTTAAGATAGTTATTGGATCTAAAACGATCTAAAATTAAGAGAAATTTGTAGGTTGTTTTAGTGTTCATAATTCATTTATGATTACCAAAAACTCCATGTCTGTCTTTAAGAGAATAATCCTGCTGTTAGAGAGGAAGGATATTGCAAATTATTTGACAGAGAGGATCTTTTACTACAAACTTACAAACTTTAAGAGGTAAAAGTTGGTGTGTTTTATTGCTCATGTTTTTTTTAAATTAGAAGAACAGTTTTGTAGAAAGACCTCCTAACCCCAAATATACCACAATCCCTGTTCATTTTAAACATGAGCAGCTTTCATATTCAGAGTGAATTCTTTTCCTGAACTTTGTTTTTTGTCGTCTGGCAAACCTACTTTAACTGCAAATTCATGAGATTTCTCTGACATTCAGAAATTATTCTTATTTATAGTATTTGTACGGAATACTTTTCCTACTGTATCTGGACCGTGTGCATGTCTATGCTGTGTTCTAAAGATCTGACCTCCATGGCAATGGGTCCTTCTAGTCCTGAGCAGGGAAGACTCTGTAGCTTGAAGCACTCAGTTGTAGTGTTCTTTAGACTTCACATACTTAAATATTAAGCTGAACAGGTGCCAAAGTATGAAGCATCTCAAAATTTGATTTTAGGAAGCCAGTGAAGATATGTCACAAGGTATTACTTAGAAATGAACAGTAGGAAAAAGTGATCTTGCTTTTGTGGACTTTGGACATACGCAAACATCTTGAAGAATTAATTACTTTATTGTGGAATGGCAAACGTAGAAAGGTTGCAAAGGAAAAGTCAAGAATAATTTGTTGAAAGGATGTTATGTGGTAGTGTTGCCCATAAAGTGGATTTGTTCCCCCATGTGCCCTGAGCCAGTTGCCGCACGCTCAGGAGAGATATTGCTTCTTATTCAGGCCTGGGTGCCAATGAAAGTTTCCACAAATGAAGCACAAGTTTCTTCACTGTATTTATACATCAGATTCCCAAACGTTCCACCTATCTAATACAGAAGAAACACCTCCTACCTACATATTCATAAGGCTAAGCAATCATTTAGCGGTCTTCCAGTATATGATCCGTATATGATCACCTAAGAACAAGCTGAACACTTTTTCTCTTGCCAGTTTTCCAATGAAAACAATTGTCCTTGATTAATCAGATAGCATCAATGATTAAGCTGTTCGGCTTTAGTGTAAGCAGTATGTGATCAAAGGATTGTACGTTCATGTTGAATTAAGCACAGACAAAACCCCCTTCTTTCCAAGGGAAGATTATTGTTTCCATTACCTGTATCCCCCCCTTAGGAAGCTGCAAAATACCTAACTGGTATCAGTAGGATTGCTTCAAACAAACAAACAACAAAACCTGTGAAGTGTTAAAATAACACGTAAAGCATAAATCAGGGAAGGGTTTTAGAGAATAGAAGTCAAGCTTATGAAGAAAAATCTGTTTTTTGAGGAACCATATGGTTCCTCAAAGGGAAGGGAAGGATTGAAAAGTATTCTAGGCTGAAGAGATCGTAGAACTATGAAATATTGTGTTGAAGTCATTTGGAATCAGCAAGGGCTTTTTTCTAAACTTTTTTTTTTTCATTCTATTCTTGCTTCCTCCTCCCCCCAGTACTCATTATGTCAGTACTGATGTAGAAGAAAATATTTGATTTGGCTTTGATGTGAAAGGAGGAGTTAGGCTTTGAATGACTAGCTGATACAAGTTCAGTGTGGGTGGGGAAGAACTACTTTCTTTTTCTTATCCCTTGTTCACACAAAGGCTTGTGACTTTCAGGAGGCTTAATGTGAAGGAACTTTATGCCACTGTACCTTATTTTAACAGTACTGTCCTTTTTCATTACATTTTTTGTTTGCATGTGCTGGTTTTTTGATCATGGCTGTATTTCTATTGAATGTATTTGTTTGCTCCTAACAAGAATCTCTAGAAAAATCAGTGCTACTTGTACTAATGCTTTAAAATGTTTGAAGGGTAAGTGAATTATGTTTACTATTGAATTCATACAATCCCTGAAGTATTCTAATTATAATCCAGCAGGATTTGATTGCTACTTTCATTTTAAAAGACACTACTTTTGTATTTAATACAATACTTTTAAGTTGGTTGGTATATCTGAGTAGTAGTTCTACATGTAGGAGATTTTTCTAAAATGACTCTGTTGAATGGGTTTTAATGTTACATTCATTTAGTGAAATAATAGGGCTCATTAATTATTTTGTGCAAGGAAAGGTTTGTATTACTTTATCTTCATTACGATTTTGTTTTGAATGATATATCAACTCCTTAAGGCACAGAAACCTATTTAGTGAAGAAAGGGGAATATAATAACTATCTCTAAATTGTAAACTGATTATATGCTTGAAATACCTGACTTTTGAAAATGTTGTTTTCCATCATTTAAATGTCTTTACTATGATAAATTTATAATGATTATTAGTGTTACTCTGGAATTTTGAATGTGTATATGCTATTTCAGCAGACACCTGTTCAGACTACTGTGTCACTTTGAATAAATGGCTCATAAAATAATTCTGAATGTATTCAGCCTTCATGACATTTGAATTTTGTTCTGATTAATTCAAGTTTTATGTCGTGAAGTAGCTTGCTTTAAATGAAAAATCACTTGTGGCACAAGTCATGGGGGTGCTTATGCGTATGATTTAACTTGAGACATGAGTGTATCAGACATTTTGTTGTCCTGAGTGTGACTGATCAAATGGATAGATCTGTTTTTCTATGATCAACGTCTTTCAGTATTTTAAAAAATAGATATACTATACATATATGTAAAATCTATACACATAGACCTTTGTGAGTATCATGAATAAACATTTTAAGGATAGATAATTACTGATGCTTTATCTATGAAATTAATAACTCCTTTCTCCTTTTTTCAAATTGGATGTTGTGGTAATTGAACAATTGCTTAATTTATTTGGTAGCTGTAATCTGTTTGATTTCAAGTGCTCAAATAGTTTAAATCTGGATGCTGGAATGTACGTTATCTGTGCGATGGTGTCCAGCGCTAGGAAGCTATGGCCACCTCCTGAACTGTAACAATCTTCTCTTTGAACAGGTTGCTGAGGCAGAAAAGAGGATTCCTATGTGCCTTGTAAAATGAGTTAGGTTTAACTAGCAAATTAAAATCTGCCCTTCCACCTTCTTCCTCTTACTGTAAATAAGGAACTCTTGCAACATGTGATGCTCAGCAGTTCTGTAACTGAATTTGTCTGTCGCTTGTTGGTTGCCAGTCCAGAAACACTATTTTTTGCCTTGCTTGTGTAATTGCTTGTTTGCCAGAGGGAAGCTCTCCACCTAAGTGGATTCTTTCACTGTTGCTGTTGAGTCACTCAAGTCTTGTAAAGTTCTAACTTAAAATTCTTGAAAATTAAACACTTCATGACATCCTTATGAGCATGCACGTGTACATTCAGGTGCCGAATCTTTTAATTCCAGAGAAAGCAATTGAGTTGCTTCCTGTTTTTGATCAATTGCATTAAAGTATTAAAACATCTTTTCTTCTTCCTCATTCCTAACGACTTATTTACTTTGTTGAGAAATGTAACTAATTAACTACAGTGGAAGACATTGGGAATTCTAGAGCGTACGAGAGCCTTCCATAGTCTTTCACGTGGTTTCAGAGTTGGAAATGAATCAGTATCATGACAGATTCATTCCTGTTGCAGCCCAGTATTTCCATATAGTCGAACATCCGTACCTTAAAATCTAGAATATTTATCTTGATCCAACTCATGTTAGGATTTCTAAGGTTAATGTGGCTTGTACTGAACTCATCTGGAAATGTGTTTTTGAAATAGCAGATTTTCACTAAAATTTCTGTAGTCAAGCTTGGATGAAGCCACTTAGCACTCATAGTCATCAATTATTATCTTTAAAAACTGTAGTTACTGTCTAGTAGTTAAAAATACCAACATTGGCTTTGGGTAACATAGATGATTCATTTGGCTTGGAGTCCATTTCAATAGCTGTTACAGTGTTAGAGTCAGAACATGTCTTAGGGAATCTCAAGATTCTTCTGTTTACTTGAAATATCCTTTTTTCTTTATAGTATTAATAAAATTTTATATTGTTTAATAAAAATTTAATAATTTTAAATTTAATAAAAATAATATGAAATTTATAGTGTAACACGCAGATGGCTTTTTGAAAAACTTCTCGAGTTTTGCTAGCTCTGAATGTTGTAGTATTTTAAATCCATTACTTACAAAGCAAAATATAAGTTTCGAGTACATTTTCTTTCTTTTTTTTGGGTGGTGGTCATTGTGTTTGAAATAATTTTTTCCCATTACAGGCCAAAGTCACCAAAACAAAGGAAGGTCAAAGAACAAACCCTGTGACTCTGAAAAGACAAGGTAAGAAACTTTTTGTAGTTATTTAATATAACTAAAATTATTTATTTATTTCTTATCATTGACTTATAAAGCACTTAAAGGACTAAAGCAGCTTTGACTTGCTACCAGCTCTTTGCTTTTTAATTTTTTTTTTCCTAGGTAAGGGTTAATTTCACCTCTTAAATCTCTTATAGATACAGCGGAATACATAGGTTGCTCCAAAAGTAATGACTGTTTATTTCCATGGAAACTACAACAAATACAAAGAGCACAATAACACTGTTTGACAGAGCACAATCTCAGCTACAAAACACCATTTTTCAACATAGTCACCGCCACTAGCTGTGCATTTTTGCCAACAATGAACAAGAGCCTGCATGCCACGCATGTCAGGCAAAGTAATCAAAGTTGAGAATTCAAGTTGCCTTTATAATAGAGAATTTGCAAGAAAAGGACTTCAGTTTTCAACACAGTTGTCTAGCTGAATGCCCTGTTTCTTAGCACATAAATACCATGTCAAGAGTATGCAAACAGGATAAGTATGTCATATTTTCCCTATAGACTCTGTTTCCGTTGAATGTGGTAAAGGCACTTGAATAACTGTCGGTAGTGTACAGGAGTGATTATTTTTGCAGATGAAACTTTTTGTTTGTTTGTTTTCAATTGTGAAAGAAGAAGTGGGGGCAACTTGTCTGAATGAAGTATAACTGAAAACTGGTAAAATGTTTTTAAATTAAAACCTAATATACCTTATTACATATTTATATTTCTTACGT
Source organism: Penelope pileata (assembly GCA_013396635.1). Taxonomy (NCBI): domain Eukaryota; kingdom Metazoa; phylum Chordata; class Aves; order Galliformes; family Cracidae; genus Penelope; species Penelope pileata. The sequence goes on along the minus strand of WBMW01003931.1, from coordinate 450,195 downwards.
GCTCTTCAGGATATAATTAATGTTAAGACAGCTGATTTGAAGTTCACAATATTCCACCTTCGTGAAGAAATTGAGTTCTTATTTGAAAACTTAAGTATTTTCCAAATCTCAGTTGGATTTTAGTAAAAAGAAGACATAAACTTAATAACTGCTAGTTAAAAAAAAGTTGCCCAAAAGCGAGTCACATGGTATAGCTTAACCATAAATGCGCTTCTTTTGCAGCAAAAGACAATAGGAATCTTGTTCTTACTGTTACATTCAGACTTAGAACACAGCATAACTCAAGCTTTATCTAAACTTTCAAGGTCTCTTTGTACTAGTTGTGCTGTGTACCAAATCGTTTCTCACACCTTTTTGACTCTTCATACATTTACTCAAAATAGGAGATTTGACCATGAAGAGAGCATTGTAAGGCAGATTTGGGTTAATATTAGAACTTTTTAAGTAAAAGTTGACCTTATCTCAGGTGATGAGTGAAGTACATATCAAGTGCGTGTTTTTAATGCTGAGATCATTGGGAGTTTATGCATCCATCTGTTTAATAACCACACTTATCTCAGGTGATGAGTGATGTCTTTGAATGTGGGACAGAGCTGAATGTGCATTAGCCGTGAACAATACAGTAACATGGAGGACTGAGTAGCAATCAAGCAGTACTTTGCATTATGCTTCCTCCATTCCTCAGTTGTGCATTGCCTTTCTGCTGCACTATAAGAAAGGAATAGCTGGAAAGAACTCCTTTCTTCCTCTATTTGCTCTCCCTGCCTGCACCCTGCGAAACTGCTACATATATTTGCTTTTAAGTGGATGTTGTGCTAGAATAAAGAGTCTTGTGCTCAGAAAGAGAAAGGGAAAGAGGCCAAAGTGCTGCCTTGTACTTCAGCCTTTGGCGTAGGGAAGTTTTCTTGTCACCTATTCCAGAACCTTCGTAAAAGCAACTTAGCTGAGAATGAGATGGGGAAGACAAAGTAAAACAACTATGATGATGGAGAAGACCTCTGCTTCCCCGAAGCTCTAGTGATTCCCAGGCCATAAGGTTGAACAGTATCTTAATCCTTTATAATGTTCCAGTAATGGTTACTACTGCTGTAAAAGTGTCCATAATAATCTCTGTCATATAGGCTAATGTGGTATGGTGATGAAAGCACAGAAATTTGTTTCTTGAAAATTAGGTTGCACACAGAGTACATCTACAAACTCATAATGCTATTGTCCTGTTATTTGTAGAGATCATCTTGATTTGAAGATAGAATCTAAAACCATCCAGGATAAACTCCTCTGTACTGCACAACAGGTAACTGTGGGAATTACTTAGCGTATGACCTTAATTGCAAATAATCTGTCACCTTTTAGTAATGCTGTCCAAAATCCTAGTTCACTCAGAAGCTTACCATTTCACATTTAGCTCAGTTTTTATCAGGAAACAAAGATCATGTGATGACACTGACTTATACTGTCTTGTTGCTGGTAGTCCTCTTTTTGCTTCTCTTCTCCCCTTCCCACTGCCATCTAGCCTTAATTTTATAAAAAGGCAGCTGTCTTGGTGGTGGTTCATGATGAAAAACTGTGGAAAAAACATGTCTAGCTAGAAAACCTTTTACCCCCCCCTTTTTTTTTTTTCCTTCGTTGTGGCCCTGAAGAAAAGGCAGCAAGATCATTTTTATTGATCATCCGGAGAAGTGTGTGGTTTCATAACTTCTCTTAGAATTACTTAATGCTTAAATACTTAAAACATTATTAGTTACATATCAAATGCATGTTTTTAATGCTGAGATCATCGAGGGTTTATGCATCCATCTATTCAATAACCACAAAGTACTATGTACTTAACCCTGCATTGTTTATTTGGGCTCTTAGATCAAACTTTTTCCATCCAACTGAAAGTTATTCAGAGATTGTGTAATTGCAGAGATTTGTTATAGAAAAGTTTAGTTTGAGTGAAATACAAATGGAGATGTGCATGCATGAACACCAGAGGAAATGACAGCAGTGTTAGAAAGGGAATCTAACAGTAATTGCTACAGACCACTGTATGTATGATTCCATTCAAATGAAGAGGAGATAAAAGCTGATGTGAAGATGGGGAGCAGGTCTGAAGCCACGGAATACTCAGATAAGGAAGGCTAGAAAAGAGGAAATTAAGTAATTCTTTTTAAGACTTAGGAGTAGTTAGACGAAGTTAATAAGTGAAAGACCCGTAACAGTGTCTGTTCCTAGAAGGTGTGAAAAGCAAATCCAAAATCTGTGGATTGTTGCCAGTCAAGATGAACCCCAGATATACAGTGCATTTAGGAGCACCCCATGTCATACTGTAGTTGTTCTTCTGGTATTTTTGTGGGGTTTTTTTCTGTACCTACTGATAGTTTCTTCTGTCCCTGCCACTTTTGTTTACAACTTTCATTAGGTCATGGGTATTTTCCTATATGTGGATGGCTCTAAAAGTAATGCCTTCTATTTATTCCCATGGAAACTACAACTGCTACAAACAGCACAATAACACTGTTGGATAGAGCAAATTCTCGGCTACAAAACACCACTTTTCAATACAATCACCACCATTAGCTGTGCATTTTTTACCAGTGCTTGGAAAAATCTGCATGGCTTTCTGGAAAGTGGCATGTCTTTCACATCACTGTCACCACTGCTGAAGCGTACCACCACCCCTCACTGTGCTCACAGCCACTGTTTTGTCTCCATCAGCATTCAGCAAGTGCAGCTAGTGTCAGTGGGTGCCATTTTTCCTGCATGGAGGAATTCAGTGCTACACTTTTGCTTCATCCGCACTCCCATGTCAGGCGCCATTTGATCAGAGTGCCCCTCTGCTGCCATCTGTCACACAGCAACAACGTGGAACAGAACATTGGTGTGAAGGTGCAACCTCCACTGCCATACCACCAACATCCGCCTCTGATGTTGTGCGTCAACAGAATAAAAACAGGAGGCATTCCTTTCAAAGCAGCCTTCCTGTTTGTCGTTTTTGGCAAACTGACAGGATGAAAACAAAATATCAAAGTTCATAGATGATCCAGAAAGTACATTCTGGACATGCATTAATTTTAGTATGCCAAAATGTTAGTTAATTTCAAAGGAATACAATTAAGTACAACGTTATTGTAGTGTTTAAAAATCAGGCAACTCAAAAGAATGTTCCATTCTTCCAAATCCTTCCCATTCTTTCAGTTTCTTCCTGCCCACAAGCTTGTATTCAGAACCCCAGTGATAAAATAAGCTGAAATCTTAATGCGTGGAGAGGAGACAAAAGAAAGGCAGTTAATGAAAAGCTTGTGAGGCAGAATTATTTCATACTGAATTGAAGTGTTAGCCTGAAATATGCAGGTAGTCCTCTTTGTTTTTGTTTGGTTTTGCTTGTGATTACAGGAATAGGTGCTGGAGGAGCTTCTTCAGTAGTATTTCTACACTAGCACAGTGGTCTGCTTCACAAAGCCAACATTATTTTTAGTGTTTAAGCAGATCAAAGGAATAGAAGTTCCTAATTCTGCAGCTGCTTGTGTTAATTTGCAGTCTTACTGCTGGAAACTCCCACAAACTTCAAGAGGGAGCTGTACTGAAAGTCCTAACAACATAGTGCAGTCTGAAACCTTCAACCATTAGTTTTTAATCTAGACAGAGAAGAAGTATAAGCGGAATGAAATAATTCTCAGCTTGTTTTTAAAAACATTTGTACACAAGACCAAGCGTACAAGTTGGGGAAAACATGTCTGCGTTTGCATATACGAAGTGTTAAGATAATGCTTGAACTGAACTTCAGACTTTCTGAAGAAGGATGGGGGGGGAGAGCTGTTTTCATTTTAACTAGCTGCTTTCCTGAATATGTTAGGTGGATCCAATTATGTTGCTGGAAGAGGTTAAATCCCTTGTTCATGATGGTTATACGGCTTTGATGGACCAGCGGTGCCGTAGTGCTGAACAAGTCTTCTCACAGTTGTTGAGCATTCTAAATCCTCCAGAGTTAAAGGTAAATTGAGAGAGAGAACTTGTTTCTTAGGGTAATTGAGCTTTATGCTTTCAGTTCTGTGTCATTCTTTTCCTCCACCAAAATAATCATTATTATTATTGAACAGTTGCCTGTGATGTTGACTACAGTGCTAAGTGTTGCACTGATATGCATGTCAAGGAGCTTAAAAATGAGAAGAATGCAAAGCAGGATAAGATAATTACGGAAATATATGGTGTATCTTTGTAGTGTTCAGCATACACGTGCATTTCTAGATGCAATTTTGAAAATATCTACCAAAATATTTAATATGAAACTACCGCCCTCTGCTAGCTTAACCTCTATTGCTGCTATTCTATGGTGAGAAGCATTTATATTCTTCTTGTCAGGTAATTCCTTGATGCAAGTGCTGAGAATTTTTTGAGTGCATGTATCTACCCATTCTGCTATTCACCCATTTGTCATCCTAAATTTATTAAAAAGCAAAAAAACCCACGCAACTCTGCTGTTGTAGAGTTGGATTTTGTGTGACCATCTCATGTGCATCTCTGTATTTCAAGCTCTCAGTATTGTAGTGCCAAGAACAAGTCTGCACTAACTGCATTATCAGGGAAATAATGCATCCATCCGTCTGGAATTGTGACCTAGTTTATCAGGTAGAAAAAGTTTGAGATAAGGTTTGTTTGCTTTTTTCTTCTGTTGCTGTTTTTTTTTTTTTTTTTAATAGAAACTGCTCAATTCTAAACATGAAATCTAGCAAAGATGCCCTGTACTAAATGAACTCAACATACCAAGGCCAGTAGTTGTAGCATTTCTCAAAGCAGACATTTCAGGATGTGTCATTTTGAAATGTATCAGGCTACCAAATGACTAGAAGTGAAGGTGTTGTTAATGGTCACTTTTTAGTGCTAATTGCAACATTAATCTGGGTGGAAGCTGCAGTAGCTTTCTGTGTCTGTTGTAGTAAAGATCTTCAATTCACAGTAGACGGTAATGTTCTTGTTACCTGCCAAATGTTTTTGTGCTTCTGCTATAATTTGACTCTATTTGCAGCAATTGAATCTTCGTATTATTAATTACATTATAATCATCTATGGACATGCCACTGCTCTCCTTGGAATAGGACAGCCTGAGGTATGGTATGAAGCAACTGTATTGCTTTTATTCCAAGTTCTAGTTCAAATGGATGGTCATCCATTTTTGTCTCCTCTTAACAGACATCAGATAAGTTGGGAAGGAAAGCTTTTGTCCCAGTTCATAAAATCATGGGGATTTTTTTTCATGTCGAGTTAGGTCTTTAATAGTTTTGGACAAATTAAGCTACCAAATAAGAAAATTGCTTTTTAAAGTTTCAAATGAGATTCTTAAGTATTAGTGAAGTATAGTCAATTATGTTTCTTCGTCTTTGTTGTAACATGGTTACACATTATTTTCTAAAATAAGAGAAAGAGAGAATGCTTTTGGTTCCAGGAAACACCAAAACAGAAGGCTGTTCCCTCACTGCCAGTATTGTTTACAAATATTCAGTATCTTTCAATAAATTAAAAAATATCTGGGTGTTTGTAGCTCAGTCAGCTCATCTCATTACATTTAGAGCCCGTGTTTTTAGAGTCCTTTGTGCATGAACATAATATTGCTTAATTCCTTTTATTGTTCATAGGGCTGACCAAACAATAGGGCATGCTGAGGGAAAAAGAAGAGAGGAAGAACTGCAAAGCTTCTGTCTAAATGTCACATATTTTTGTCTTAAATTTTTTTTCAAGGCATTGACAAAGGCTGAAAACCAATTTAACAAAATAATTGAACAGTACCAGGAAGAAAGATTTGATTGCTTGGCGTACTATGGAATTGGAAAAGTATACCTCAGACAAAATAGGTTAGTGTAATATAAAGTTTCAATATTTGATACAAAAGCTCTTCTCTTTTGAGAAAATCATGCTTTTTTTTTTTTTTGGTCATTAATCTTTGTTAATCAACAGATTCAAACATTGGAGTGATTTATTACAACTTCAATTTTGTTACTGTTAAAAATGTAGTGGAAGCTGCTGTGGGGATGTGACTGACCAACACGCCCCGCACTGGAGGACGGGTCCTAGGGAAACGATAGAAAATGATGAGCTTGGGAAGGAATGCATTGTAAAGAAAGCTGAACTTATCTCAATACCAGGGAGAGCAGAGAGTAACCTTGGTTTTAGATAAGACAGCTGCACCAATGAGTCATCAAGTTCCCTGAGATAAATAGCAAAGAGCTTCCTGAGGTAGCCAGACCAATACTGAGGGGAGTGGGTGTGTGCCTCAGCTGGACATGATGTATGAAAACTGGACAGTTAGTCAGCTTTGAAGAGAACAATGGGCTTGAGCTGGCTTCAGCCCACATATTCCTTCTCGAAAACTGGGAATGCCCAACATCGTGACAGTGAGCACAGGGAGACCAGTAATGGGAACAATGTTTGCAATGTGATTTTTAACTGTGTATTGCAATTACTATATCATGCTTGTGTTGTGATTTCAGTGTATTGCCACGTCTCTACTAAATCAAAATCTCATGTATTGCTTGCGGTTGGTATTGGATGCCACTGCGCACTCTTCTTCCTCTTCCCCGTCAGCCAAAACACCAACCCTTCCCATGTAAACTCAATACACATTTATCAAATAAGTAAATTTGATATCAAACATTAAACCCTCCTCTTAAAGAATATCTGAATGAGCCCAGTCAGGGAGTGCTGGACTCTCTGAGAGGATTCCTCCCTCCTGATGCTTACAGGTCTGCTGTGAGACCCAGGAAGTGTCTGTGTCCCAGTCCTGTGGATGTGGCTGTTGCTTCCCTTTGCAATTTTGGCTGGTAGAGATGCCAGCCACTTGTGTCCCAAAGATGTGTATGCACGTTAGCACGGCTAGCCACGGAGGCTGCTGTAGTCAGAGCAGCTACCATGTAGCACCATCTGAACACAGATAAAACTTAAGTACAGATAGCAGCGAGCTCTGCCTCCTCCCTGGCTGATGGGGATCTAAGGTCACTAGTGAAAATATGCATGCCCTCGCTCTCCAGATTGACAAGCACACCCATGTTCATGGATCCCATGAACATAAGCACAGGCTCTCAGCCTGCCTAATATCCACGCATGGGCTCTGGGCCCCTTTGTTCAGCCACTGCCTCAGACCATGAATTTTTACAATGAATAGTCCTTTTTCCCAGATAACTTAATGCTCTTTCGTTCCACATACTCTTATCATTACTGTTTTGTTTTTTTTCTCGAATCATAAAATGAATCACAAAAGAATTATGTGCCGTGTAGAAGCCATTGATATATGATCTGAACACATTGTACCTGTTTTAAACTTCAGATTTTCAGATGCGCTTGATCAGTTCGTGAAGTCGCAAACAATGGTCAGTCATAACATTGTACCTGGAGTATTAACTTGGCCCACAACATCTCAGGTCATTGAAGAAACACGAACAGAGAAGTTACAGGTATGTTGAAAGACAAAAATAAAAGTGCTGTTCTCTCAAATGGCATTCCAAAAAAAAAAAAAAAAAAAGATGTATTTCACAAAGCTTTGCAGTGTGACTTCTAGATTGCCATCCTCACTTTGTTCCTCGCATCCTCAAGGCCAAAGAAAGTGGTGGACAGAAGAGAGGTTGGCATTCAGCCTTGAGAATCCAGTGCAAGTACTTGTTTTCTAGAGCATTGTCGATCCAAAAGCCTGGTCTTTGTAGAGGAGAGCTCTTTTTATGATGACAGAGTTGTGCTCTTGGAAAGCATGCCATGTAAAGCACAAAGTCTCTGTTTAAGAGTCTATGCTTGGATATTTTAATGTAGTAATGTAGTTCCAATCTGCTCCAAGTTATTCATAATATGAGCCGTGTATTGTTAAACTTTGGGTAGATGTGAATGCTGTATGCAATGTAATGCTGGGAAGAACAAATGAGAATTAGCAAAAATGTGAAATTGAAAACTGTAGAAGTGATCTATACTTAGAACCAAATATGAGACTTTGTGTAGTTCTTGCTGAGTGGTTTTATTGGGAGTTATATGTACTAAAACAAAATTCCTTGTTTGAGCAGAAAAATCCAACTTGTGGTTCTAGAATTAAAAAGTCGTCTTTTGCATTGAAAAGCTTTTTAAAATTTTTAATTATTGTTACTATCGGTCTGAGACTGTTGGAGACTGTAATACAAATATCTGAAAGGCTGTGATTGGGCATGTATTTATTTCTAATAATGTTTTATTAATTTGGGGGCAGTGCCAACCTCATGGGACTTGAACATGCTTTACGTAAAGCCATTGTAATGTCTTTACCTCAGACACTGCTCTGGGAGACCTCGCTAGCTCCAGTGCAGAGCCAGGTCTGAGCTGTTCCTCAAAATATGCTCAATACTATAACCCAGATCCCAGAGGTGCTATGAAATAGCAGAAATGAGCAGACAGAGAGCTTTGATCATGTTGTATTGGGGCAGCCTGGCTCATCATTTTTGCTAATCAAAAACTTAATATATTCACATGCAATTGAAATTCTTAAGCTTTTATAAACCTGCTTGCAGGGAAGCTGTGTATACTTAGTTGATAGCAGTTCAGATGAACTTTTGAATATTTTGACATTAAAAGACAATCTTGCACAGCCTTCACTAGAAAAGAGTTAGTATTTGGGTATTAGTTGTCTGCTGTTCAGAAGGATGTCTGTTTCTGCAGAGTTCCGTAGAAGAAGATACTTGATCTTCTCCTGGTTTCTGTGCAGTTTATCTTATATCATTTTGTGTTTCTCAGTTGATCTTAAAGAAATGCATTGAGAAATGCAAGTTTCCTCCAGAACCAGATGCAGTTTGTCGCTATCGGCAGTGTCGTGGCCACTCCAAAATCCAAATATTTTTTACTGATCCTGACTTTAAGGTAAATTTTAGTTGCAAGGGATTTGGGAAATAAAACTTCCTGTTTTAATGTTTTCAGCCCTCTTTCTTATTAGAGAGCTATGAACACAGCATTTTATGCTATCTTCTGTTAAGTTGTACACTGTTTTCTGTGTTTTTAAAGATGTTAAGTTTGGGTTATTTTCCAATGTTAGGGTTTTATACGTCTTACTTGCTGTCAGCAATGTAGAGTGGAATTTCATACCAGCTGTTGGAAAAAGTTGAAAACTGCAAACTACAGTGATAAAAATGACAAGGTAAGAGCTATGTCGGACAAGAAGCATTTTATTTCTTCTATTTTTAGTCAATATTATGACATTCTTTTGGTTTGTGGTAAGTGAAGTGCTACAGCTGCATGTTTTACTCGTGTGACAAGAAGAGAGATAGGAAAGGGGATTCTGTAGCTGAATGGTCTGACGTGCAAGTTTGGGTAAAGCTTGCTTTTATTTACAGAAGAAAGGCCTGTAACTGCTTGGCGTGTTTCTCTTGCAACATTTATGTCCTCCCATATGACAGTTTATTCCTTCTAAAGTCTTGCTGTTGAAGAAGCAGTTTGACATTGAGATACGTCTAAAGGAATTTTACAAAAGGTTATGTTGGCAGTCAGTATGAAATGGAGGGAAATTCTGGAAAGGTATGAACTCTTGAAGTAACAGGCTTAAAGTTGACTCCTGAAACTGAAGCTGGAGGAGGGGGAGCTTTGCTTTGTGAATAACAGGTATATGCCACAGATCTAGGGCCTTTTTGATTTGCATTCCTTGCCAAGTCAGCTGGGAGTGGTTTGTTTCCTTCATTCAGTGAGAGTCTAAGCCCATGCTAGCTTTAATTACCACGGTCACCTCAGATAAAGAAACTGTAATTTGTTTAAGAACATACAATTTGCATTAATTTAAATGTTTTCTTTGTGTGTACCATTTTCTCCTGCAGGATTTTCTTCAAGAATTGTGTTTCACTCCTGATTGTACAGGCCTTATTTCAAAAATAGTTATTTTCAGTTCTTCTGGTTTGGTAAAATGTGAAGTAAGTAAATATTCATATAGAATATGAAAATCTTTAAAATATTTACTCTGGTGAAGGAGATAAAGATGATAATGTAACTCAATTAATATGCAAACTCGTGTAATATGCTATCTTCACTACAGAGTCTGAGCATTATTAGGAACTCAAATTACCTGTTCTCAGCCTGGTTGAGTGGATGTGATCTTCTTGTTTGGTTAGAAGTGTCGTATTTGAGAACTGGAGCTTTCTTTTATATTTAGCTTGGGTGACGTGAAAGGAAATTGGTTAGTTTAACTCAGAGCTAATTTTACTAAATTAAAAGCTTCTGCTGGGACAGGGTGCTTACCCTCTGCAGTGTCATGGGGAGATGGATGCTTCTTCCTTGAGTGGTATTGGTGTGTGAAAAGCAAGACAATAAAGATTGCAAAGCTTCCTCCTTGTCCACTAGTCAAGCAAAACAGTATCCAATTCTGACTTGGTTACCTTTCCACCTGTCTTTTTTGCAGATAAAAACGTATTGCTGTGTAGTTGTAGTAGTAGAAGGTATTTTTAGGTAGACCTTCATGAGGCATACGTAGCTTGCAAGGCCGCATAATCTCTTTTGTAGTATTACATTTTATTGCTTTCCAAAGCATCAGATGCTGTTGGGTTTTGAGAACATCAATGCTGCATTGTAACCCAAATTTAATTAATATGATGTCACTTATTTTGGTAGTTTGAACAAAAAATCACAAAAACCAAGGAACCACCAAGAGCCATTATTAAACAGAAATGTTCAAGGTAAGCTCTCTACCATTTAAAAATAAGTTGAATCAATTTGAAAAAAAAAAGTTTTCTCTAGGTTTGAATTTCATGCCTTTTAAAGAATTGCTAAAACACCAGAAATACTTTGGAAAGCTATTCTTGTCCTTTGCCTCTGAAAACGTGTGTTTGAATGAACTGAAATAAAATAGTTTTTTTGATAGAAAAGTAGATCATCTAAAAAGTTGAGTAAAAGTACTTTACAATCCAATCTTTTTTTTTTTTTTTAAATTAACTTATAAACCTGTAGCTCTGTATGTTCATTTTACAATATGAGCAGAAGAGGGCATTACCTGGTATTGCTGAAGAAGTTATTGGTAGCTCTCTGATGATCTTAGTTCTTGAAAAACAGCATTTTTATTTTGGTCACAAGAGACCCTTTTCAATTGTATGGGATGTGAGTTGATGCAGAACTGATTTACCACGTCTGTATTGAGGGATGCGTTGCCCATATTGTGCCATTGACTTCCCAGCAGTTTGAACCAGTAGTTTAGGAATGTGAATGGCTGTAGTCATCTTCAAGTCCATCTACCTCAAACCTAATTTCATTGTGAAATCTGTGGGTGGTGAACTAAGAAGTTGTTGGGAAAAGTGTGATATGGAGGCTCTCCATACGTGTCCTTCGTTTGTGCTAAGATGCTCAACAAATGGAATGCTGAAAGAATGGCTGTCTGTTACTCTTCTTAGTGAGTTGAGTGCCTCATTACATTGTTTACATGCCTCATTACATGCCTCATACAGTGTTTCAAATTGAGAGTGTCTGGCTTAGAATGCCATGTTTATTTTCAATCTGAGGTTCCAAACGTTCTATTCCTATGTTGCTAGAGGGAAGAACTCAGCAAGATTTTAGCTGTGTGGGAGAGGAATCGCTGTATGACCTAAGTTCAGCACCTCTGTGTCACAGCACGTACTATCTAGAAAACTTTATATAAATGCTTTGAAAATATAAATAAGAACTACATGTAATACTGCTATTTCATAAGGCTGATGCATGTGCCTTGAGTTTGTGCTTTTTATTGAAGTAAAATTATAAATAACGGGCGTGATGCTGGGAAGATAAACTAGGATTTTAAAAAGTCAAGGAAATCCTAATGTTATTGTTTGGTGCAAAACATTGAGTTATAGATGAAGAAAAAAAGTGGCAGTATTTGAGGTGCTTAATCCTAATTCAAATGTTATTAATGAGAGTAAAAATTAATTCAGGAACTTTGAGGATATTCTTACCATTACATACCTGACTCTTATGAATGTTTGTGGTCTCTTAATAACTTGAAGGAAAAGTAGCTTTATTATATTCATACTTTTCAAAATAATATTTTGCAGTAGAATGGAAGCGTGTAGCTGTTGTAAGACGTGGAAAACAGTTCACTGAAGGAGTTAGGCACATTCATCTCAACTAACATTAGATTCACTGTTTAATTGTTTTTTTCAGTTTTAGGAAGTTAAAAAAGAAAGAAGAAAAAAAATTACGAAGAAAACATGCTCGGGAAGATGCGTTGAATTCTTCTAAACAGAAAATAGAAGAAAACCAGATGAGAAATGAACCATCCCAATACCGTGATCGCAGTGGTATGTAGAAGTACAGATTGTTGTTTTAAGGTAGTGTAAGATACCATAGTTAGCATTCTGGATGTCCTGAATCAAATGATAGCAGATTATTAATATTTGACATATTCCCCCCATCACCACCACTCCTGAAGACCTGCATTAATCTTCCCTGAGGGACTTGAGTTTATATTTAAGATTGCTTTTATTTCAATTTTGGTTTTAATTTCTAAAGAACTACATCTTTTGAAGCTAGATGCTGTCCACTAAGCTCTGAAAGTGGAATTCTACAGATGTGTGGTCTTGAATACTGAAAGGTGAAGTTTGATATGACCACGTCATCTTTTCACTGTTTTTCTACAAAGAACAAGTGGCAGTATCAGGGCAAAGGTTTGCTGCTAGGTGTACCCTTGGGTATTCAGAAATCTGCTTCATCTCTGATGCTTTGGAGAGTTCTGTCCCTGTGTTAGGGCTGGCATGCAGCCTATACAGGTAAATGAATGTGTGCAGACAATTGCTTGAAGTTTCTATTATTGGCAGATAAAAAATATTTTTCTTTCTGAAATCTGGTTGAGGTACTGAGGATTGCTATGTTGTGTAAACTGAATTTAAAACCACGTACTGTCACGTTTATAATGCTGAAGTAAGCTTATATAAAAAGTTAAATATTTTATAATTTTGAGTGTTGTGAAGAAGCTAATATTTATGAAACACGCCACTTAGACCAAATTATCTGTACTTTAAAATTGATGTTTTCAGTTGTATAAAACCATGAAATCTTGTTTATTTTTAAACTCCATTGTAGGTTATGCAGGTTATGTTCAGGGCTTATGTGCTGGTGATCATGTCCTACAGCGTATAATTCAAAATGCTGAGCGAATAAAAGCAGCTGTTCGTGATGCTTCCAAACTGTTAAAGGAATTACTTTCCTGGTTTGTAATCAGTGAGGAGGATTACACATCATATTGCAAAACTAGTAGCATGCCACGTGCAGTGATGGAGCAGCTCATCAGTTATTTGATCCAGGAAGAAAACAGAGTGAAAACAAGGGCTTTTATCCATGTGCTGAGTGAGCTGGAAGAAGTGGATCCCAAATTACAGAAGTGGATGAAACAACTTAACAATTTGGGTAGGCTTTATATGTTTATGTAGTAGCAGAAGACCTTACCTGGTCAAAATTGTTTGGTCTACAGATGAAAAGATAACCTCCCTGTTATCCAGTTTTGCTTTCTTAACTTTAAAGGGTGAAATAAAACTTCTTTTTCATTTACTTGATCCTTAACAGGATTTCTAGAGAAGAATATACGACCACTGATAACAGCAGCAACCTCTCGTATCTCTGCAGAGACAAACTTTTCAGAAAATGTAAAGCGTTTTATTGTGGGCAGGGCTTTGCCCATGGAGGAAAAAGAGAACTAATTAATTTTTACTTTTTTTTTTTTTTTTACATCTTAAAATTCCGGAATAGGCTTAAATGAGAATATTTTTATGTATAAATTGTTTCTCAAAGGTAGACCATGGTGTTTTTTAATTTTTTTTTTTTGGTCATTTAAATTTAGCTGATTGTGTAACTTGGAAGTAATTTAATTTAATACTCATCGGTAGCGTTGCCCTGCTGTGTAGTTTCCCATTGAATTTATACTTGGATGAAGATACAAATTTCTGTTTGCAGGCAAAATGGACTAAAGATGCCAAAAGCTTCAACAAGAATTCTTTATTCTGCTGTGTCCGTGTCCTTTAAAGAATTTGTATAGATTTATTATAGTGGTTGTCGACTGAGAGTAAAATATTCATAAAGGTCATTTGTCAATTTTTCAAGACAAAAAAGGTTTTACATAATCCACTTCTTCTACCATATATTGAATTTTTGGAATGAACTGTTCCTCTTTTAAGAGAATATCTTGCTTAAAAGAAACTCTGAGGCTGAAATGATATCTTTTTTTTCTACTCTTTTAGGGTTGACAGCTACAGAAAACTTTATCCGTCAGTATGGACAATTTTTAAAAGAACTTGACTTTTCTATTTTAACCACACTCTGGAATGAGAAGTACAGCAGTAAATTTGACTATGTGTCAAGGAGTTCTGAAGACAAAGAAATTCTTGACTATTTCTTACAACCACCTCTAGAAAAAGTTCGTTGTTTTATATGGCTGTTAGAAGACAACAGAGGAAGTTTTCCATCTCTTCATCAAGCTTTAGATGAGTTCTTTGATAAAACTGGTAAGTATAGTAAGGTCTCCATTCTTACAGGCATTGATTTTTGTGGGTTTTTTTACAGCTCAATTGATGTGCTCTTTAAAAGGGTGAAGCCTAAGTAAATTACTAATCTCATGTGTGAACTTGTGTGTTCAGTGCTTAAAATACAATATAGTCTAAAAAGGGAGCCACCCTTTTACAGGTTACATTGTGCTGCTTGTATCGTGTCACAGCCAGCACATAAGTTAACCTTTATGCATATGTGCAGTCCAAACAAAATAAGTAATTAATCATGGAGAGTCTGTGACAAGCCTTCGAGATGCTTCAGTAGTATTTCATGGAGTATAATAACAATTACTATGATTTCATAGTTCACAGTTATAAATTACATGAAATGATAACATTTCAGTTTGTAAATGTGGTTTTATATCCTTTTATAGATGACCCTACTATTATATTAAAGAAGCAGGGAAATGAAGACGTATTGGTAAGTTAACCTAAATATCTATTTTAGTATCAGCTCAGAAACGTGTATTTGGTGTTGTAGAAAAATGTGCAGAAGTAAATGAGATGCACGCATTTCTTCACTTTTCTATTTGTTTGTTTGTTAGCATCACCCTCATCTAAAAGACCTGATTAGAGACTTAGTCTTTGGGGCTATTTTTTAATAGCCTCCACAATTTGATAATGCATTTGAAGGTTACATGCTATTTTTCTTCTGTCAGTAAATAACTTGTTTAGGGTTTTCTCTTCAGTTAAACCAACAAGATACCTTTTAGTACATGCACATTTCAAGGATGAAGATGAGGGAGACACAATCAGAGCAGATGAGAATACAGCAATGTGCTATATTGTCCCTTTTGGATAGGAGAAATAAGGTGCACAGGAGTGTGGTGTTTACTTGATAATAGCAGTTTGCTGTTAACTTAAATAAATAAAATCATCTCTAAAAGTATCATTGAGGAATTGGGAGGGAAAAAAAACGTGCCCAGATTACAGGGAATGTTACAAACTTGTTTATCTGCATATTTACCGTAGCAACTGACGTGATTCTTCCTTGAGAGTGCTTCATTAGAATCTGAAGAATTTTGAAAGTTAATTAGAGTCATAAAGGTTGGACAAGACCTCCGAGATCATCTAGTCCAACCATCTGTCTACCACCAATGTTGCCCACTAAACCATGTCCCTCAGTGCCACATCTCCACGGTGCTTGAACACCTCCAGGGACGGTGACTCCACCACCCCCCTGGGCAGCCTGTGCCAGTGCCTGACCGCTCCTTCTGAGAAGGAATTTTTCCTTATATCCAACCTGAACCTCCCCTGGTGCAGCTTGAGGCCATTCCCTCTCATCCTATCACTAGTTACTGGCAGAAGAGGCCCACCACGACCTCACCACAGCCTCCTTTCAGGTGGTTGTAGAGAGCAAGAAGGTCTCCCCTGAGCCTCCCCTTCTCCAGACTGAACAACCCCAGTTCCCTCAGCCACTCCCCATAAGACTTGTGCTCCAGACCCCTCACCAGCCTCGTTGCCCTCCTCTGGACACACTCCAGGGCCTCAATGTCTTTCCTGTAGTGAATATTTCATTCTGGGAAAACCAAGCATTTGTTCACAGAACCATGGAATTGTACTGTATATTTTACGGCCCAAAGCAACAAATGAGAAGGTGATGTAACCCAGCTTTATTTTCAGATGTCATTAAATTATAAGGCTAGAATTAGAAGTTCATTCCACTAATAAGCATAGGAAATTTGAGGTGAGATTTACTTAGCGCTTGTTCACTATAACGTTTACTGATGCTTTTCAGATTAAAGCCGTAACTCTTAAACTGTATGTCATTCTGAATCACTTTTTGGCTAGTATATCGCTGCTAGCCTCACGGGCAGAAATATGTGATTTCAGTTCATTATGTGTTTGAAGCACTCACCTTTAGAACTATTCTAGCCTGCAGATAACTTTGTACAAAACCAAGATTTACTTTTGATATGGAATAAATGTTATGAGTTATTAATTAATATAGATCTTAATGAGATGTGAAATCCTTTCCTCTTTTGTTTGATGAATTAGAAATCCAAGAATTAAATAGAAGCTGATACATCAAATTTTATTTCAATGCTACTTATATCCTAAAATAAGTTGATGATTTCTACTACTATTATTAAATTATTGTTAGTAGAATTATGTTCATGTATAATCAAGTCCTATTAAAAAGGTGCATCTTTTTTCTTCCATTGTTGCTTAGCTTAGTAGAAATTTGAAGTGACCAAACCTTCTGACAGTTTTATTTGCATACTTGGCCTTGTAAGTCTTTGTGGTCCCCTAGAATAAGAATTTTAATATGAGACTTTTCAATTTACGGACTAGATTTGGAAATGCATCATCATGTTATTCTAATTTAAAAAAGTTTTTTTTTTTATCTTTTTCTGTTTCAGACTAATGGTATCAAAGTTAAAAACAAAAACAGAAAGAAGAACTGGAAAGACTCAAGGGTCAGTAACTTCTTAGCTGTTTACTACAGCTTTTTTTTTTTTTTTAGTTAGAATTGCTGGAGATCATCTATATAGAGGCTTTTTCCTAAATATCGTGTGGAGACTCTTTCTTGAAGTGTTTTTTCCCTGTAGTAGACGTATGTTAAGACTCAGTACAGTTTTAGTTGTTCTGTTACGTGTTGTGGTGTGACCCAGCAGGTAGCTAAATACCACAAAGTCATTGGCTCACCCTTTTGCCTTTAACTGTCTTTTCTGATAATTTTTACGGACGTGTCATTGACTCGAAGTTGCAAGTGTTTTATTTAATTCCCAGATAAAATTTAATTCAGTATTTTATTGGTTTAGCTAGAAATAATATCCAAGCTGAAACGGTGTCTTTTGTCCTGGTTTTCTAAAATCTGGCTTTACTGAATACGATCATCTTGATTCTCTCCATGCCCCCAACATTTTGTAATTTGGCTTGAATTTCATGACAAAAATCAAGTTCCTTGCTATTTTCATTAGCCAGGTTTTTTATTTTCCTGACCTGAACCCACTTATACAAGTCTGTCTATTTCTAAAGTTGTTAGATAATAAAAATTAAGGGTTATTAAAACATGTAATGGAGAACATAAGAATAGGAGATGTAGTATTAAAACTGTGTGGAACTAGGGATCGCTCAGACTTGCTTGTGGTGAAATTATTAAAGCCTGAAGGCTATCAAATGTGAGGGAAGAGATTCCTAGGAATTCATTTGATGTGCGGTGTTAGACAAAAGTCTTGACAAAAAGGAAACTCCGTTTTAGCTGAACTCGGTGAAAAATCAGGCACATCAGGATTCAGATGAAATCTGTAAATAAATAAATAAGATAGTTTGGGCTGTTGGAATATTACAATTTATTTTTCCAAAATAAGTTCTGAAGAAGAAGATAGTAATTTCAATACGAGAAGTTTCTCAGTGTGACTTAATACTGATAGTTGTACTTGAGGGCGTTGCCGTTCATAGCCTGGCATCTGAGCACTGTGAAGTTACAGAACAAGGTTCGGTGTGAATGAGTAACTCATATTCCTGACATTGTATCGTTTTCCAAGATGAAAAATAATAACCTGTTTTTAATTAGTCTATTTTAGTATTATCCAGTGGAGTTAGTACAGCATCACCAGAGGAAGAAAAGATATTTATGGAAAAAAATACGTTGTAAGTATCATCATGCACCATTGCTTTTATTGCCCAAGCTCCAAGGTACTTTGCAGGTACCAGTGAAGATGGAAACACCTTTGAAGGTCTGGGTTCATCTCTCAGTCTTTCTTGAAATGAGCTTCCATAAAGCCATTGCTTCTCTGCTTCCAGGATAGGTGTGATAGATATTAGAATTTTAAAGATTTTAAAACATAAGAGGTAACCAAATGATTACAGATTGCATCCCAATAAGGCTTCTAAGTTATTCTTTCAGGTAACTTCTTAACTTCTTCCTGTTCCACTTGACTGTAGAAAGAAATTAGGTGATAAATTTATCAGATAAATACCATCAGTCACAACTGAACTTTGCCATCCACACTGTGTCAAGCAGGTTGTGATGTAGGGCATTGCCCAGAATTTGCGTGGGAGTCAGGAGTCGAACTCCTGTATACTGAGCCTGGTTTTGCTCTCGCTTCTTGTAGATGCGAAGGCTGCTGGGAAAGTGCTAAGCCTCACTATTATTAGTTACTGGATAGCAGGGCAGTTATTCTCAACTTGAAGTTTAGCAGTTCAGCATTTTGGGAAAACTGTTTGTTGTTCTGCTTTTTAGAAAAAAGAGTTTGCTGTTTGGAGTATTTCTTAGCACCAGTGTAGCTACCGTATAGTAATACTCTTCTCAGTACATGTGAAAAGTACGACTATTTTCTGAGACAAAACTTATTGTTCTTGTTTTTTTTTTTTTTTTTTT
>WBMW01003931.1:391418-431386 GCA_013396635.1 Penelope pileata | reverse complement strand
TTTTTTTTTTTTTTTTTTTAAATGCTGCAGAGATTTTACATATTATGAACCGTGTATAATCCCGGAGTATCTTCGGAGGCAACTAGAGGAATTTGAAGCTGTATATGACATTTCAAATAGTAACACCTATCAAAGACTAGATGATAATACAGATCAAACCTGTGAGAGTTTATATGAGTACGTATACGTTTCTGTGCTTAGCAGTTTAAAGGTTTTGCTGTTTCAGCCTAAATGGATATGGATCTTTGCCCAGAGAAGTTGTGGATGCCCCCTCCCTGGAAGTGTTCAAGGCCAGGCTGGATGGGGCTTTGGGCAACCTGGTCTAGTGGGAGGTGTCCTTGCCCACGGCAGGGGGGTTGGGACAAGATGATCTCTAAGGTCCCTTCCAACCTGAACCGTTCTATGGTTCTATGAATTCTGTACCTTTGCGTTACAGAATTAATGTTACAGCATTTCCAGAAAAAGTGGCAGAAGTAGTTGGAATTAAGTATCTTTGATTCCTAGTACAGAAATAATTGACAAGTGCAAATATAAAAACTCTGTAATTTTGGACCGGTGCTGAAAAATTGAGGCCTTGAACTCCAACTTATGAATCTGCTTATAAATAATTAAAGAAAACTGCCAAACAACAAACTGCAGTTTTGCTGTGAAACATTGAGCAGGATGACATGTGGCATCTGAAGGTGGAATTTATCTGTTCATTTTACTGATACTCATAGTAGTCATTCCTAAACAACAAAATTATGGCATGTAACAATACAAAAATGTCTCAATACAGCTTATTAACTATATTTTATATGCATCTGTCATCTGCTGGCAACTACCAGATTTTGCCCAGACTGTCCATTTCTTTTTTCATTCCTTCGGACTTTCAGTTAACTGTGGTATGTACGTTTTCTGCAGCAATGTCTCACATAAATAACATTGGCTTTTTGGTGACAAAAATATTAGATGCAACATCTTATTAAATAACGTCTTGTGTAAAGGCCAGGATTTGAGTCCAGATGGTCTGTTATGTGTAGGTACGTACGTAAAGAGATGTACTGTGCTTTCAGGTGGTTGTGTGTTTTTGAGTAAGATGTGGATGAGCAAGTGTATTGCAGAAAATTTTTATGCTTATCTCACCGTCTTCCAAATGATCATGTTTCAGTAGCTCTAAAGACTCTTTGCTATTTAAAAGTATTGTTATTTAAATAAAACCTGAAATAGGACTTCAGAATTACATGAGAAAGCATTGATTAACAATTACAACTTTTTTTTTTAAAGCTATTTCTCTCAAATACTGGAAGAACACGGTCCTATGGAAATTGATAATAAATTGCTTATTGGGGAATATGAACATTTCCCTGAAGAAGCTCGAAAGGTTGTAGAAGATGAAGGTGGCCTGAAATCCTTTCTTCTAAAATCCCATCGTTTCGTTATGGTAGATAATTTTATTAGTTTAAAGCATGAAGTTCTTATTAAAGAAAATACAAACAGAAGTGAGACTGAAGATAATGAAGAAGGAAATTATATTGTCTGTGATGTACAAGAAAATTCTTTCCAGAACAGGCTGCAGTTAAACCCACATGCTTCGGAATTCAAACAACTATCTTATCCTAAGCAACCTCATATATCACCACCTACTGACATAGCATTAGAAAACTGCGAGACTCTGCAATATTTTCCCTGTTCTTTGCCTACTTCATGTCAATCAGCGCTTAGTCAGGATATTGATACTGTAGAAAATACCCCTTGTTTTTCAGAAGATTTACTTTATCAAGATTTTCAGAATCAAAGCAGCTTTTTGCCTCAGGCTTTCTGGAGTTATCGATGTGACAGAACATCACCAGTGTCTTCTCAAACGCCGCCCCTTTCTAATGTTGCCAAGCAACCTGGTTATATTTATGCTGATGGTGTAGCTCGTCAGGATGATGATGAATCAGCAGTTTCAGACAGAAAATATGTCTGCAGCAGCTTTGTCCCAACTGAAATACAAACATACAAAGACCCTCAGAGCCTGTTGGAGACCTCGGATAACACATCTTATGAGGACAATTTTGCTGTTGCAAATAGTACCAATGAAGCTGAATGTGGTATACAGGTGATTAAGAAGGAAAAAGAAAGCAGAGATACACCTGTAATGAAAAACAATCCTCATACAAGGATGATAGCTGTTCAGGTAAGAGATTAAAATCGAACACTTGTTTGAAAACTTTGTAAGTGACAAAAGATAGTGTTGAGCATCTTGCATTACGTTTCTGCAGCTATGGAAGTTGCAGCTCCTTTTGGATTGATTTCTTATTTGACCCTTTAGGAAGTCATAGTTGTACAAAGTTTCAGGAGCAATAATGCTTCAAGCTACCCAAATGTAAGGGGTATTAAAAATAGTATTTAGTGCTAGTTCTCTAGTACTTACTTCCCCAAAAAGGGCACAAGTTGGAAAATACTGAGATGTTTGTCAGACTGGAACTTCCTTAGGATTTCCTTAAGATTTTCATTTTGCGTTGCTGGTGCTTTCTTCAACTCTTCTTGGGTTGTAGTTCTTTAGAGAGCGTAGATTTTGTTCTGCCTGAAATTTTCAGAGATCTTTTGACCCAGGTTCAAAGGAGGGAACTGGGGCACTTAAGTGTTAGCTTTGTTTTAGAGGCCAGAGAAAGTTCTTCTGTGCCATCGTTTTCTTTTTGCCTTGAGTTGATTTGTTTCAGCTTTTACAGTATTTGAGGATTTGTGTAATTTGTAGATCCTAACCCTCACTGGGTGATACGTCCTTCCCTGCTTCACAGTGACGGCACAGCTGTGGGGTGAGTTCAGGGGCAAACTCACTCACACTTCCTTCTCCCTCCTGAAGAAAAAGACAAAAAACAGAATATTTGTCCCACAGGCCCAGGAAGCGTTACTGAATGCTCTTCAAGGGGCTCAGCATGCAACTGACTAGGAGAGGGACTGGAACGTTTACTCTTTGCTGGCACCCCAAGAGTTACTCAGCATGGACCGCTCATGCAAATGCACTTCAAGTAACAGAGAGAGGCAGTGATCACATCCAAATTGGTTACAGAAAACCCTTCGAGTTGGGATGCCAGGTTTTCAGAGTTATAGATATGGCAGTTTTGCGCATCCATTTCTGTGAGAGGTTGTCCAACATGCTGCAGGAATGACTGCAGAGAAATTCCTCATCTCCAGTTGTTTCTTGTTTTTAGGAGAGGAATAACTTTTTGTAGCTGTGAGATAGGCATCTTTTTATTATTGCTTTCTAAATTGTGAAAGTGTTAACATGTTCCAGTGTTGCCTTTTTTCCCCCCAACCTTGTTTGTTCACGCTTACTTTAAATCTTTCCCCAGCAGTTGGTGACTTGGTGGATGAATTCTGCCATGTGGCTGACTTTTAAAATGGAGTTTCTCTTTGGTTTTTGAGCACATGTAACAAATTGTCAACAGAAAAGGCAACAGTTTTCAATTCAGGGAATTCTGGTTAGCAGAGTTCAGAAGGCCGGGATGCAACCGCTGTGTTTGTGAAAGTGGTGCAGCAAAGCATTTGACATTATTTGTCTGTGCTTTTTCATAGCCTGTTAGTGTGTTAATAAACTGGATCTTCAGTATATTGCACAATTAGATTTTAAACTTCTTTCAGTAAGTCTTTGATGGGAGGTATTAAAGAAACCAGGAAGGGACTCTGAAGGTCATTGAGTGTCGTTGCTTTTAAGTAGAGACACTTACACGCCATAGGCCGTGAGCTACAAGACAGCTACTCTGTGAGGTGCTGGTTTCTCCAGCCTTAAGGCATGTGGAGCACAGCTGTGTCTAAAGACTGAAAGAACTGTCCCCAGTATAAATGCTTCACAGTCAATTAAAGGAGGGAAAGACGAGGAAAAAAAGCACTTTCATTATAGCTTGAAGTCAGTTTGGGGAATACTTGCATAATTTCGTGTGACATTATAGGTAGACCTATTTCATAATGTAGTTATAGATTCATAGAATTGTTAGGTACAAATGCTCCAGAACTGAGCTGGCACACTAGTTGCAGGTGTAAACAGGAGATTTTTCTAATCAGTTAATGATTTTTTTTTATTCTAGGTGAATCATGAAGTAGCTGATAGGGAAACGAATACCTTGCCTTTTCATCCCTTTGAAATGCAGCACGTAAGTTACCTGTATATTTCTTCCTATTTCTTGTGAAGAAGGTTAAAGAAGAGCCTAAACATCTAGTAGTGGGAAGATAAAGGTTCTCTGAAAATGAGATGTTCTTACAGATATTTTTGATTTTGTGTTGTTTCTTTTCCCCTACCCATTATGCTGGGCTGCAATCTGTAATGTCCTTACAAACTTCACATAGGCCCCCAAAAAGGAGGCTTTGCAGCTTTGTTCTGTAGCCATTCAGACACTGGAGTATGTTTTAGGTGAAAATGAGCATTTCCTCTCCAAAATTCTCCAAAAAAGTTTGATTTAAATATTCTACGGGGGGACATAGACATCTAAGACTGATGTTAATGGCAATCTTACATCTATATCAGAAGATGAGAGAGAAAATAGGGTCTTCAGACTTTTCATATTCCATCCTTTTCAGACAGGAATGTTCATTTCTGTTATACAAATTTCTCTGTCCCAAAGAAACAAACAAACCAAAAAACCAAAAACCACCCAACCGCCCCCAAACAAAATGACGACAAAAACACACCAAAAAATCCTCAAGATTTTGAATGTCAGCTGACTGACTGTCACGGATGTTTGCTGCTCTGTGGATAGTGGATTACTTTCTATGACTTAATTATTTTCAGGGAGATATTCTACGTATGGAAAAAGAGCATCAAGTATTAACAGAACAACTTAAAGAAGCACAGGAGAAATATGAACAGTTACAAAACCGAAGCTCGGAGGAAGTTGGTGTTTTAAAAGAGCTGCTAAAAAAAAGTGTTGAAGAGACAGAGGTAACATTTTTATGTGCCCAATAGCAGGGCTAGCAAAGGCAAACTGCAGTGGCTCACAGTATTGGTTGTGATGGATCAACAGTATTTTTTGAAACTTGAATGATGGTCCTCATTGCTTTGAAGTCTTGCTCAGCAAATCTGAAAATCTTTCTGTCAGCTTCCTAAGAACACCCTTAAATGAACACACAGAATATTGGTTGCCTCCATCTAGTGGATAGGTACTGGTCTTGATTCAACCCAAGAAGTAAAAAAGCACTGTGCTATTGACCCTTCCCCTCTTCTTGATGAGAAGGGCTTCATGTGGTCAGTGTCTGATTTGCTGGGATGGCTAACGACTTTATTTCTTTGAATGTGTCTGGGAGCGTGAGACATTGCCACCAGCCTGTTATCACCACGACTGGGTTGGTTTTGTAGTTAAAGCTGAATGTGCTGCAGACCATTCATTTGTCTGCATTTAAAGGGAGTTTTTCAATTAAAAATAAATAAATCAGGTGAGACCAAAGTCGTTCCCCCCAGTCCTTTGTGATGTTAGAACCATAGCCTGATTGGGTTGGAAGGGACCCCAAAGCCCCCCACCCCCTGCCGTGGGCAGTGCCACCCACTGGGTCAGGCTGCCCAGGGCCCATCCAACCTGGCCTTGACACCTCCAGGGATGGGGCACCCACAGCTCTCTGGGCAGCTGGGCCAGGGCCTCACTGCCCTCTCAGTGAAAAATTTCCCCCTGAAGACTAATCTAAGTCTCCCCTCTTTTAGTTTAAAGCCATTCCCCTTTGTCCTATCACTGTCTGCCCATGTAAAAAGTTCATTTCTCTCCTGTTTATAAACTCTCTTTAAGTACTGGAAGGCTGCAGTGAGGTCTTCTCTAAGCCTTTTCTTCTGTATTTGTGCTTGGGATTGCCTGGCCCAAGTGCGGGCCCTTGCACTTGGCGTTGTTGAACATCATGAGGTTTGCACAGGCTCACCTCTAGGCTTGCCTCCCTTTGGAAGGCATCTCTTCCTTCCAGAGTGTTGGCCGCTCCACTGAGCTTGGTGTCATCTGCAAACTTCCTGAGGGTACCACTCAGTCAAGATGCGTGTGTGTTGGAGTTAAGCATTGAGTATGTTTCCCATGCTAAACACCTGAAAAGTAAATTTAAGTGAAACTGTCATGGTCAGTTTCAGTGGCTGATCTTTGTATCATGTGTCAGCAATCTGCTCTACCTTGCGTTTTAATAAAATACTCTTCACAGAAATGTTTTCTTATTTTCTATTGGTAGGTATCGAAGAATGAACTGGAGTGGCTTCAGCAAGATTTAGAAATAAAAGTAAAAAAATGGCAACAGGAGAAAAAAGAAAATCAAGAGAACTTAAAAGCAATAAAGAACACAATCAAAAAGCATATGGATACCAATGATAGGTACCAATTTTGAATACAGATCTACATTATTGTCCCTTTGCTTGACTTTTTTTTTTTTTTTTCCCAAAAGCAGCACTAAGGAGGGTTATTTCTGATAGACTGTGATATGTTTCAGCATCTACTGATTCTGTGGTATACATAGAATGAAAACTCCAAGCTTCTTGTCTTAGTAGAATCATTCTGAAAATAAGTTAAATGCAATTTTTGGATTAAAGTTGCTGTCAGTAGGATCTACGTGTAGTTAATTAACCTAATTAATAAATGCTACGGCACTACTTAGGATCTTCCTGAGTTTTCCGGAATCCTTTAGACGTGCCCTGCCTTTTTTTACTTTTATCCTTCATGACTTAACATTGCTTCCTCAGTGTGCTCCACTGCTGCTGTGTGGTTGGTCTTCTATTTTCATTTCCCTTCAGTTTTTACGTTTTGATCCTCCTCCTGTTGTACATTCAACCCAGCTGAACTCGGGCCTGCATCTTTCTTGCACGCTTTTTAGCTGTGCTGCCACATAGCATATCTGAAGGTCGTGTGGGGATGCACACTTCCTTTTCTAGTCTTGTCATCTGCTTCTCAGGTTCAAGTCAAACTGCAAGAAGCACATGGCTGCATGTTTCTGTTGTGGTTTTTCCCTATTATTCACCCTGTGACGGAAATCTGCAGGGCCTCCCATGGAACTTAGATCAGTAATCTCCCATCGTGGCCCTGCGTGCAGCAAACCCACGTATTCCCCTGGCAAGGAGTTCTCCAGGCTGTGGAGGAACATGGACCGGCTTCATCCAGCCTTCTGCCAGTCCTTGGGTGTCTGGGAGATCACGTCACTGACACACTGAAAAATAGATCCTTTGTGATTTGATGGAGTGTTATCAGTAGCTTCTCCCAAAATTTAAGTACTGCAGAAATCTTTATCATTGTATCAGCCGTATCATTGGCTGTGTAACCAGCTAGAAACTTTTTCACAGCAGTAGCGTGTGTGAAATACGTGCATCTGCCTTAGTGTTTTTGTTCTTTTGCAAATACAGGTAAACATTTTAAAATAGCTGCCAGATAACTGATGACATTGACTTAATTAGCCATAAGTCTTTGTCGATTCCTACTGTATATTTAAAGTTCTCTGTCAGTTTACAGACTTAAGAAGGCTTCTGTCCTTGAATGCTCTTGCATAATTGTTAGTGTGAATTGCTTGGGCCGAATCTTTCTTGAAAAATTACCAGCTGGTGCTTCCATTAGTTACTTGCTGCTTAATTGGGAATACATTAAAGTGCACTTACAGTATTAAACAGAAAATAAAATGTACAGATTGTCACTGGGGCTAGAGAGGAACGTGTATGTGCTAGTGAACGTTTTTCAGAACAAGCTTAATGAATGTTGGATTCCTCTAGGTGTTCAAAGAGCATTGATGAGAAGGAGAAGCAGTATAACGCATGTTTCAATACATATCTGGAGACCAGGTAAAACTCTCGTACCTCTCAGCAATATTTGTATTTTTCTGTTGCCTTGTCATTATTACTGGAGTTGTCTGTTTCACTCTGGCTGAGAGAGAAGAGAAAAAATAAGCCCGTTAGCCTATTATCTCTTATTCTCAGTTAGTTTACTTCTGTTTGCCATAAGTAAATATTATTTTCTTTTAGATATTAAGAAAATTAAAAGCTGGCTTTTCAAAACATTGTCATATATTTCCCTTGATTACATGATAGTGTATTTCAGAACCCTTTAGAAGCTGGGTGCAGTGCATGCGTACTGAACTGCCATACGCAGCTTTCACACATTTTTAGTTCTAAATGTAAATGAAGATATCACAACACTTTCTAAAAGTTGCTCGTTTGCACTTAGATGGAATTCCAGGTTTCATTTATAGATACATACGTGAACATATGATTATAGATACATACGTGAACAGGCTCAGAACAATAAAACTTGCACGACTGCAGTAGTCGAGCACCTGTAAACTTATTGCGTTGTACAGTGAAATTTAGTTAAGACATCCCAAAGTTACGTCCACGGATCCAGCAGTTGTGGCTACAGGGTCATGATGATGTGCCGAAGGCACAACCTGTACAAATGTGTCAATGAAGATGAATGGTTCTGAGGAAGAGAGATGTGATAGCTGTAGGAAACCTCTGAAATGTCGTCAGTGCTAAATACTGCTTCCTGTTGTAAATGATACTCAAATATTTAAACTCTTTTTGTTTTGCAGTAATAAACTTGCTAATGATAAAGTAAAATTGGAAGAACTTATTAAGAAGAGTCAAGGTGACTGCCAGGAGCATGAGAAAAGAGCTGTCAAAGCAGAGGTACAAAGCCCTAAAACACTTCTGTTACAGCCTGGTTCATTTGCATTGATAAGTGGGGAAGATAACTGGTGGAGTCTTACTTAACAATTTCCCTTTATATAGCACTTAGGACTTTTTATAAGAACATATTAAAAGTGTTAGTCTAATACTGACAAGTGCTGTTTGTGATGTTATCCTGCAAAACTTTGCAGATCATCACAGCGCGCTCTTACTGACCTGTATGAAAAGTGCACAGAATCTGGGACAGCTGGTATTGCCTTAAACAAAATTCAACTAATAACTCAGTTTCATGCTAATCTCTGTTCCAAATAGATTCCATTAACCATAGGAAGATACAGATTCTTTTTCAAAAGTAAGTCAGCTATGTTCAGTGAATGTATAGTTACTTTGTTGTCAGGCAGAATCAGAATGCAACTTGTGTATTTCACTCAAAGGAGATTCCTGATAAATAATGAGATTTTTGCTAAAGTAGCATTTCAGATTGGAAATGCTTTAAATATGATGAACAATTCTTTCCTCTTAGAAAGGGCTTGAAGGCTGCCTTACCTGCAGTGAGAGTTTATGAAAAGATTAGATTGTTGGTCCGTGTTGGCCTTCAACCATGCAGCATTTAGAAGGCTGCCTAAAAATGTGTGTATACATACACACACGTACATTTTTAAGTTGCAAATGGAACACGTGTGGGTGCGTTCTACAATCAATGGAAGTGAATGTAACCTATCTAACTTCCCAGGGGCCTGCTAATGCCCTTAATTCCTGAAATTCCTCAGTGAGTGTGTGTTGTACTCTGTATCATCAGACCCTGGTTTAAGGTGATCAAGGCTTTATTCATTGTGTTACAGCAGTGCTTTGGTTGCACTTTTTTAAAAGCTGTTATTTTGTTACAGATATCAGTACTCAAAAACTGGAAAGAAACTAAAGTTTTCAAGCTAAACAGCCTAGCTGCCAAGGCAGAAGCGAATCTGAAGATGTTGAAGTCATTAAGCAGGTATGGAGAGTTTACGCTAGCAATTCCAGTACTACTGGGTGCTAAATAAAAGTAATTACTGGATGTTTAATCACAATCTTTTTTAATTAGGCAAGGCAGTTTTGCTCACAAAGTAATGCTAGCCTGAAACGTGCACAGTAGTTAAATGCAACTTCGCTGAAGCTGAATTTCTGTTTTAGGCTTAAATTACCAACGTGTGAGATATTTAAGCAGCAGCAAACTTCTCTAGTTCTTTCTTAGCCTGGGAACATTCCAGTTGCTCCTGTCCTAATGGAGACACTCACTGGGAGAGGGCTGCAAAGTAAATAAAAAAGAGGTGAAACAGAACTGCTGGGCATTTGACAAGATTGTTGTCTTCCTTACAAGGAATTAACTTGTAACCCTTTGGAGTAACCTTTTTAAAAACACATGCCATATTCCATCTCCGTGTCTAGGTTGTCCCAAAATGTTATTTTGCATTTGAGGAGTCTACTTCTAAGACTGGACGGGATATAAGTACAAGTAATTTAACTGATTTTATCTTGAAATTGCTTCAAGTCTTTAACTGCAACTAAGCTGTTAGGGGAAGGAACTGTTATACGAAAACCATTGGTCTTAAAAGTAATAGAACAGAACAGTTCTGTAGGAGAGGACCTGCAACGGTCATGGAATCCAACTGCCTGAGCTCTGCAGGGCTAGCCAGAAGTTAAAGCATCTTATTGAGGGCATTGTCCAAATGCCTTTTGCACACTCACAGGCACAGGGCATCAAGTGCATCTCTAGGAAGCCTTGTCCCAGTGTTTGACCACCCTCATGGTAAAGAAATTTTTCCCACTGTCCACTGTGAGCCTCCCCTGGAGCAGCTTCGTGCCCTTGCACACGCTCTGTCATCAGTGACTGGGGAGAAGGGCCCAGCACCTCCCTCTCTGCTTCCTGTCTGTCCACAGAAAGTTGCTGAGA
Source organism: Penelope pileata (assembly GCA_013396635.1). Lineage (NCBI taxonomy): Eukaryota > Metazoa > Chordata > Aves > Galliformes > Cracidae > Penelope > Penelope pileata. The sequence goes on along the minus strand of WBMW01003931.1, from coordinate 420,869 downwards.
GCAATGAGATCCCCTCTCAGCCTTCTTTTCTCCAAAGCAGACAAATTAATGGGAACATCGGAGTTTAATTGAACATCTTCATTATTTCAGCAGCTCGTCTTCAGCACTTCCTGAGTTTAAGTCACAGATTAATTATTGGGAAGCATTTATTTCAAATATAAAGAAGCAAATGGAAAAAGTAGAGGTAAGTCTTAATTTCTCTTAACAAGGAACAAGTTGAATTTTGGAAATTAGAACAAATAACTTAAATAATTTTGCATTCCTTTTGTAAAACACCGATGTCTTTTCCAAATACCGATCTGCATTTATTTAATGATGAAAGCTTTGGTTATAAGGCCTGTGTTACAACAAATACCTTCAGTTTTATAAAGGCAAAATTCTTTCCTTCATACATGTTGTTCAAGATTGGATCTCAGGTTAACAAGTCCAGGCTGTCAGGTCTTTTGTGTTTTTGAACTTTAAAAGTCCGTGGAACTTTTTTAAAAACAGCAGAAAATTGTCTGTTAAAAGAGAAGATGTATACAACGCCTAGCTTAAGTTTTAAAAACTAGGAGATGTTTCACAAATGCTTTCAAGTGTTAATGCGCGTGCTTCCATAGAGATTTATGTTACTGTAGCCAATGGTGGCCTTATGGTGGCCATGTGAAAGGCCACCTGCTACCTTTTGCTGTTTTAATGAATGGAAGAGCTTTATTTAATGCTAATTTGGAGAATTTGTTCTCCTTCTGCAGGTTGGCTATGAAGAAAAAATACAAATGGTGGAAAATGGTGCACGAAACTGCCTCACCAAAATAGAAGCTGTGGATCTTTCGTCTCCTCCCACTGTCTCAGTATGTATCTTATGTTTGGTAGTAGCATGTTAAGAAGTTCTTTAAGTTTGCACCTGCATGGCTGTTAGTCCCAGAACATGTAAATGAAGAACCTGAGCGTACAGCCTTGAATACTGTCTTAGTTTCTAACAGAAGTTACGTTTCTCATAGTGTCTAGTATGAAGCTATGTTTTAGCCTCAGAAGAGAAACAAACTGATAACACCCTGGCAGTATTGAACAGAGCCGAGGACACGTTCAGTTCCGCATTCCTCTGCCAGTGAAACAGTTGGGGGGGGGCGTAAGGAGCTGGGAACTGGGAGGGGACAGGACCAGGGCAGCTGACCCAAATTGACCAAAGAGCTATTCCATACCATATAACGTCATGGGATTGGTTTGTTGGGATTTCCTGTGCCTTTTGTTACGGAAGGGGCTAGCCGGGAGGAAGGGTCGCTGCTGGCTGTGAGCCCTTGCTCTGCGTATCCTCTTTTTTTCTCTGCGTATCCTCTTTTTTTATATATATATATATATATATATATATATATATGTACTATTATTTCTTTTGCTTTCTTCACTATCTTAGTAAATAGCATTTATCTCAACCCATGAGTTTGACTGCATATTTCTCTACTTCTCTCTCCCGTCCCATTTAGGGAGGGGGGAGGGTGAGTGACTAACTGTGTGGAACTCAGCTATCTGCTGAGTCAATCCATGACAAATACAAAGTAATCTGGCTCTCCATGTGACCAGGCAGTGGCCAAAATTGAAAGGTGACGGTACGTTAGCAGGATGGCATCCAGCGACAGGCACATTCTTGAGCCCTTTTTATAGGTGTAAACTATTTAAAGTTAACCATAAAATGCTTCCCATTCTGTCTGAATTAGGACTGATTTATTTTTATGTCATAACTTTCTTGCAGCACCAAAATCCACAGGGGCAGGGCCCCGTTACACCAACACGTGTAACTGATTGTGGAGACCAAAATTATTGTCCTATCTGTTACTAATTAGATGCAGTACAACCATTTATGGAAATTAATCGGCAATGACTGCATCCCAGATAAATACAATTAAAAACACTTTCTTCTGGGTCAGCATTTCCCACAAGTGCTTTGCTCAGATCATGTCAGTTACTTCTGAGCCGTGCATGATTGTTCCTGGTGCAAGGACCAAGTCAGCCTAAGTCGGTACTGCTTTTGTTATTCATCAGCATGGGCTGGGGAGACAACAACCGTGCTGAAGTACCTGGTCAGGCTGGCTGCAGCGATGATGCCAGCAACTGAAGTTACGCCATTCACTGGGAGTGAAATGGAAAGCAGGGCATGGAGCTGATGCCCAGTCACGGAGACAGATAGCACTCAGAAGCCGCTGCAGCTGGGACAGTTTGGAGTAAAGAAAAAAGGGTTCAGACATCCTTCAAAATGGGAGTGAAGTGACCTGCTAAGAAAACTGCATTCATAGTGTATGAACAAATGAAATCCCCAAATGCATCAAAGATGCCACAGAAGAAACTTTTTTTCCTTTGTTTTTGGTATAATTTAGACCCAAGGCTCTGTTCTAATAGTGTTGTGTATTTATGATGGTTACTGCAATTTTTCTGGACCCGTACTAGTAAGAGTTACCCTTATGTTCTCCTGCACACCTTTTCTTCTCCCATTACTTCTAGGTTTCTTTCTCCTTACTGGCAGAGAACTCTTAAGAACACACAGATATTCTTGGTTACCCTCAGTTTAGAGGTTGGGAAGTAGAGCGACCTTTGATCCTCTTGTTCTGTGTTTGGTATCTGTTTTTACTGCAGTAATGGAGGAATCACTTATTAAGAAAGAGATCTGTAGTTCTTTCAGCTTCGAGACCTCGGCAGGCAAACACTGAGTCCAAATGAATGAGACTCAATGAAAACCATTGTTCTCCTTGACCGTTTAATTCCATCTATAATTCTTAACACTTTTTAGTAAAGTGGTATAAGAAACAAAAGTTGATAAACAAATCTGTAGGGATCAACAAAAATAAATCTGAAGTTATCTGTGTACTAAGGAACGTGAAAACTTGTCAAAATCTCATCTCCATTTCAGCCCATGTAGCCTGCTTCGCTGTGTAGTGGTTTAGGTCAGGCCACCTCTATGTTTCTCTGTTGGCAAAGCTAAGCTGACTGTATACAGATTGAAAAAAATATCACATTTTCAAGCAAACAGTCTGGCTTTTTGCAGACTGTTGCTTATTCCGAAATTTACTTTCATTTGCTTCTTCTCATTCTCTTCAGGAGATGATTTTTTTCTTTAAAAGGTGGCTATGGGCAGGCAGCGTTATAGAGGAGGTAAAATATCACTGCAAGTGCTGAAAATATTAAGCTAAAGAACACAGAATAAGGACCAGCGAGTGGGTTTAACTTGACCATGAGTAAATGCAGAATTTCAGCTGGGTGTGTTAGAAGGCAGCTGCCTCAGAGCACTCAAGTTCTGAGGCAACAGCAGTAATGGGGCCAAACAACTCCTCTTATTTTAAGGATTTCCTTCCATTTGTGGAAGAAAGTTGTTACTGCAAAAAGAAGTCTTCTTGACCACGTCAGCTCCGAGATTCTCAAAACGATGCCTATAGCTGATATGGTTTTTTTTAAAGTAAATAAGGAATAAATATTGCACTGGATTATACATTGATTAAATCATCAAATAATAGCAGCGAATTTTGTATTTTCAAATCAATGGCACTTGTTTTAAAGCAGTGATTTCTCCCCCCAACTTCAAACTATACTTTCTTAAAACTTAGAGCTGTCCAACAGCCGTTCGTTCCTTAGTGAACCCAGAACAAGTAAAAGTAACACCTGGAATGCTTATGCACTGTCCTATTTAATCCCGCTTCAGGCAGGTAGTCCGTATGCAGTACGTAGCAAAGAGCACCTTGGTACGGTGTTTTCACCTAGGTAGAAAAGTTCAGATGAATTGATAGGACCTTCCACTTCTTCATCGTGACCAAACTGTAGCATAATTCATGCTTCAAGTGCTGAAGAGTTCTGCTCAGTTTATTTTAATTAATGTTTTCCTTGTGGAATCTGTTTGTTTCCTAGAGAAAACAAAGCAGACCGGCTATCAGCGATCCAGCCATTGTCACGTCCTCCTCTGCATCTGCACATCCCGATTTACTGCCTGCAGTTCCAAATTCCGAAAATCAAGGTCCAGCACCTGCTTCATGTAACACGCAGGCTGGAGTTAAGCCAGCATATGCAAACTCTAAGACTTGCTCTGCAGGTGATGGAGCAGTGAAAAAACGCTGCAAACCTCTGAAGGGATCGTACGCAGATAAAGTTCCAGTAACGTGTCCGTCGAGAATTTCGGGAAGCAACGCTCAGAACATCCAACCAAACCAAACCCACCAAGATGATTCAGCTCTACAGATGAGGCCCTCTGGGCTTCCAAACAACACAGCTCCTTCAGAAACATTTGAAAATATTATTGTGCATCTGCAAACTATATTTCCAGGCTACAGCAGGTACTTTTTTAACGTGCGTAATGTGTTGGGTCATAGCAGTTCTAAACGTCCATTGACAAAGTACAAAAAGAATTGATTTCTTAGTAGATGGCTCCTGTTTCACAAGAAGAGTAATGTTAGGTTTTTTCCCTTGTTCAGTGGGACGTTCCTTATGGGAAGAGGCCTACACTGTTGACTTAATGTTGTTCTCGATTAGAACACCAGCAAAGAGAAGCATTATGATTTTATTTTTACAAATACGGTCGCTGGATCCCAGTTACAGAGAAGTGTTGGAAGCAGGTGCTTCCCACAGTTCGTTTGAGAAGTTATTATCTTTTATAGGCTCTCCTGCTATGAGCCACACATGGAAACTACGGTGTTTTCTAATGCTGTGATTATGCCTGTAATAGCCATAGCATTCCCAGTCAGTAATCACGTCATTTTTCTTTCAGTTCAGACTTTGCTAGTTTCATAAAGGATGTACAAAGAAGAAACGGGAATACATTGTTAAGTTGGAGCTCTGATGAAATTCTCAGCAGCGTGACAGATCTCATCCTGGACCAGCAAAATAAGGTCTGTTGTAGTTGCTGCTATTTCTACTGTGCGTCTCTGACAGTGGAAATAATGCAGCACAGTCTAGATGAGAATGCAAAGTTTTCTTTGCTGTCAAGCTCTGAACTGCGAACTTGCTCAAAATTCTTACCCAATATCTGTCTAGGCATCACCTTCAGTAGGGAGACCTGTGCAGTCGGTGTCCTCTGCTGCACCAGGACAGACTGGAACTTGGAGTCGGGAAGTATCTGCAAAAGAAAATGTACCCAGCCCACCCAAGGCAAGGCTGCCTCACAAAAGTGCCTCAAGTAAAAACACATTCCCATCTCAGCCAAATCTCCAGCCATGGGGAAACGCTGGAGCAACACCCAAGTCTAAATGGAAAAAACTAGACTACGTAGTAAGTTCTCACTGTGTCGTGAATTTCAAGTTATCACTATGTACTTTTTATGAGATGTGAAATAATCAAGGTATTACTGGAAAAAATAATCAGGAGTTGTTCATTTTGTGGACGAAACCTTAAGTAGACTTGGTTAAAGTTAGTAACACTGAATTATTAGAACTTGATGATCAACTGATGCTGACTTTCAGATAACTTTAAAAAAAATTTTATAGGCCTCCAGTGACGATCCCTGCATCATATGTCATGACGAGCTGAGCAGAGACTCATGTGAACTGGATTGTGGGCATCATTTTCACAGAGAAGTAAGGATTTTTGGTCTTGTCACTTATGTGAAATGTTTACTAACTCTGTTCAGTTACACGGTCGTTTTACTTTTTAAAAGCTACTCCCCATACCACCCTTATCCTTTAGTATCTGAAGTTAAGAACTTCAGGACGTAATTTTCCTTTCCCTACTTTGTGCACCAGAGCTTGCTATATGTAGTCTGACTGCTTCGGGAAGTTTCCAGTTTTAGATCTCAACTAAGATGATAATCAGAATGAATTTAAACTTGATCAGAATTCAGAGTAATCAAGTCTCGGTAGTCAAAGCACAGGTTTCTGTTTGCAGCATACTTAGAGAAGGGCTATTGCTATAAAACTGCATTTGCCACCTGATAGTAGCTGCATGTATGTGTAGCCTCAGGTAGTAAGGAAGCCAAAAAATTACAGAGATAACTTGATACTTCGGTCCATGACTTTTTCCCATTTCCTTATTTGTATACTATTTATTTGTCACTTCTAAAATCATAGAATCATTAATGTTGGAAAAGACTGCCCAGATCATCCAGCCCAATTGTCAACATACCACCAAGATTGCCCACTGACCATGTCCCTCAGTGCCACATCTCCACGGTTCTTGAACACCTCCGGGGACGGTGACTCCACCGCCTCCCTGGGCAGCCTGTGCCAGTGCCTGACCGCTCCTTCTGAGAAGGAATTTCTCCTGATATCCAACCTGAACCTCCCCTGGTGCAGCTTGAGGCCATTCCCTCTGGACCTATCACTGTTACCTGGGAGAAGAGACCGACCCCCACCTCACCACCGCCTCCTTTCAGGTGGTTGTGGAGAGCGATGAGGTCTCCCCTGAGCCTCCTCTTCTCCAGACTGAACAACCCCAGTTCCCTCAGTCACTGCACATAAGACTTCTGCTCCAGACCTCTCAAAATAGGTTGGTCAGTAGAGCATTAGAATCAGAGAACAGTTTTCTAACTGCAAATTTAATAACAGGCTGTAGAAGGTGATTGAAAATTGCTTACCTGTCAGTGACAGTTGTTAACAAAGTCCAGCTGAGCTCTTTATACCAGCCTTAGACTGTCTCCTCAACATAATCTTCCTGTTCTTGCAGTGCATTAGAAAATGGCTTAAGGAACATTCGAGTACCTGCCCTATCTGTCGCATTCATGTTCTGTTACCCGAAGACTTTCCTGAGCTCCCTGCACGCAACAAATACACCTAAGCCTTGTTGTCTGTAACCCACGGTAAGATGCAGAGTGGCTGCAGATAAATAACCATCGTGACATGGAGCGGAACGTGATGCCTAGGAAGAGGCAGAGCCCTGGTTTTACTGGAAACGATAGCAGAACTCGTCCTGACGCAGTATTGTGTGAGCCACGAGAGGCAGGTACTGCCTCGGCACTTATGGACCTGAGATGGTACCCTCCAAAATCCAGCACTCCTCCTGGCTGCTGCCTACGTGCGTGCACCCGATGTTGTGCAGAGGCCAGAACCACGCAAAGCCGGTAGGGCTTTTTAGCTAAGGGATTAGAACTACCCTCTCTGCTTCTCTCAAAGGCTGGTTATGCTGGTGCACAATTCCTCTAAACATGGGGTTTTCCTTAGAGCTGATACTGCACTGGAAGGAAACACTAGTGTCAAGCAAGTAGGTGGGCTGAGTGACAGACTAGCAGAATTTGGAGCAGCCAAGCCATCACCTTTCCCTGGTATAACCAGTTTAACTGCAGGATTCAAATCAGGCTCCTTTTAGATCATTATGAATGCAGTTCATATAATTGCAACTCCTTTCTCCACGTAAATTAATAATTCAGTAATAATTCAATAATTCAAGTTGTTTAAGTAATGACTCCTAGCTGTATGAAGCAAGAAGCATTCTTGTGATTCTGTTTGCACATCATTGATTTGGAATACCGTGACTCAATTTTGTAACTTAAAAATATGTCTCAAATTTCCCTCTTAGTTGAGCTGATTTGTTTAAATTGGCATTAAAGGAATTTTAGTCTTGGTGGAGGAATACAGCGCACCTGTGTTCTGTGCACGAATGCCCATTTATGAGCAGAGTGAGGTACACAATACAAACAGCTGAAAGAAGGGCTGTCCTGTGGTTTTAAAAGTCAGACTTTGCCAGAGGGAGAACCTTCCCTGTGAGATGTTTCAGACAGCCAGATGCCCAGGACTGGATAGCGTGTGCTCCAGTGTCAACACTCTGAAAACACGGGGAGCCTGGCTGGTGTTTGGGCACAAGCTGTGTTAAACTGATTGATTGAGATGAGGTAACCTAAGGGATCCTTGTATCCCCAGGTGGCTGTACTGCAGATGAAGTTTCAAAGTATCCTGTGAGATGTCAGTAAATTAATTGGGACTCGGATCAAAAATAAAATGACTGCTGCAGCTGATGTGGTGGTTCTTTGTGTGTTGTGTTTGCTAAGTACGAGGTACTGACGAGGAGGATGCTGTTTGCTGGAGGTAAGGCACTGTGCTGCCTGAAGAATTAGGTGCTGCGCTGCACAGCATTAGCCCACTTGCGTCCTTTTCAGCTCACGTTGTTTTCTCAGCGTGTGGGGGAAATTTTTATATATATAATACACACACAGGTTAGTCTTTATCTGCTGTTCACAGACGGAGCTCAGTCCTTGCCACTTAGGGCACTTTTCCAGGGCAGAGGTATCCTTGACCTGTGAAGCAGTGGCAGAGCAAGGTAAAACAGCCTTGCTCTGTGTTCAGGATTCCTGGCTTAAGGCTATGCTAAGTGATTGTTCTTGTAGCGTTAGGATGTTGCTGATCTTTTCTTTCTATGGGAAAGGTTTGGGAAATGCTCCACAATTACGGTAGTAGAGGTCTGGAATCAATGTGCGCAAAGAGTCCAACTTCTAATCCAGTCAGCAGTTGTAGGCAGTTTAGTGCAGATACTCTAACATCAGTCCTTGGCTTCCTGTCAAAGCTGCCTTTCAGAGAGAACTGCAGAGAGCAACAGGAGCACTTAACTCTGTGGCAGGATTTTCCATGTCTCTCCTGGCTTTCTTCATTCTTTAAGCCATCATTCCCCAGGACCACCGTGGTTCAGGCAGAGGGGCAATCCGGTAGGCTGTAGTGAAAGGAGATGTACTGCCACGAATACAACGGCCAGTGCATCTTTCCCTGGAACTTCTGCATGTGTGAAGTGATGCTGCTGCTTCTGTTTTGAGCAGCAGGTGGCACTCCTCCAGGCTCGACACACGTAGACTAAAATCATCTAGACTAGGAACAGTGTGGTTCTTGCTTCCCAGAAACCATGCTGTACTTATGGGTCCTGATGACCTTAGAAAAGTGTTTATTTCCAGTAAGTTGGGGAATGGAGTAGAAGGCAAAGGGTTGTTTTGTTTTTTTCTTTTTTCTTTTTTCTTTCTAAGTGTTAGACATTAAAATAACAACTTCAAATGTTTATTTCTGAAGTACAGATGATTGATAGGGAACCATGGCCAGACTCAGAATTACATTTTCCTGCTTGGCAGCGCTCCTGGGTAAAGCTACAGGAAGTTGATTTTGGCAGTTTTCTTTTCAATTAGTTTTAGGTTGTCATCTTTATATCCATACGTGATGTAACACTCTACATAGTTAGCCTACCTCTATCCCACACAAAACTAATGGAAAATTCACAGTCAGAAGAAAATCACAGCTGTTCTGTTAGCTTTAAATAACATCCAAATCCATAACCTGTTCCTCGTGGGAAGGTTACTTCTTGCTGAAGTGGTCTTCCCATCTAGTTCCTACTGTGCTGGTTTCTACGAACCTTTGAGATGCATGGTTACGTGTATTTCTTAGCGTAAAGTTGTACATTTACCTTCACACATCCCTTCCTGCTGTTTATATTTCTACTTTTAAGTTGATCAAGTGGCAGTGTGAACCCACATATGTTGAACAGTGACCAGCCCATCTCCCTTGGAACGGTTACTCACGGAATGAGTACCTGTGTCCTACAGGCACGTGGTGCCACAGCATGAAGTTATTTCACATGGTTTCTCCCCTGCTTGGTACAGTCTGCACTCCAAACGGACTGGCATGCAACAGTGCAGTGGTGCTGTCTGCCTGAAGTCGTTCCTATTTCACATCACAGCTGAGCTGTACAACTCTAGTAAAGAAGGAGGATGTTAAAATGCCAAGAATAAGTACATTTCTAAGTTAAAAACTTTTGACTGATCTTTCTTGGCACTATTTTAAATATAAAAAGGTAAAGCAAGGGTTTTTTTTTCCACGGAAGATTCAGGGAAAAGGAACATGCAGAGCATAACTTCAGTTCTAAGCCCTCCTTCAAGGCAGGTTCATTCCCAAACTGACCAGAACACACTTGGTGTTATTTCACATCATTGTGCATTCCACATCTCTTATTTCAGTCATCTTGCAGTACTCATCCCATGACACCACGCGTTGTCGTAGCACCATTTATTATACTTCCAAAATACGATTCAGTACTGTATCACAGTCCGGTACGTTCCCCAAGTATATATACAGCATGTACTGCAGGACTGACTTAAGAGGTCTTTAAAGGGCTTTGGGACAAGTGTTGCATTATGGAGTAAGCAGAAAAACCTACTACATATTTCTACAAATTGTAGAAACATACAAAAATCATTCTTTTGTAATTCAGCCAAGAAAAAAAGATGAGGAAAACGTGGCTGTTGAAATCAGAAAGACGCTTGACAAGGCTCATCCAGCCACGTAGGCTCTCACAGGACAGGCACAGTCTTTGGGAAGAATTATAGGCTGAAAGCCCAAGAACCACCACCAGGAAGAAGGAAGTGATGGGTTTTCACTTAAAGTAACACAGGATAAAATTTCACTTTGTCTCTGAATGATTTCATCCTTTCCCAGTAAATCCTGAAGGGATTCTTCCTCTGGCTGTTCACATCCTGCAGAGCTTCAGCGGGAAGTTCTCCGTGATGAGATGATCATCGTGCAGAAGGACAACGATGTTCACTTCAAACTCTGGGGGAAGGGGAAAAGAGTTTCATTAATTGATCCACTCAGCTGAATTGTAACAGTGGGATCGGAGCAGACAGCTCCTGCCCTCGGATGCATCACTTCACAATCTGTTTCAACACTCGAGCTGTGTCTGTGGCCAAACAGCACAGGAAGGCAGGGATGAACAAGGTACTCCCGAAAGAACCTCATCAGAGGCAGCTGGGACCCTGGGCCATTCCTACAGAACCGTGGCTTGTAAGTCTTTGGGATTCCTTTGGAGTCATTTCCATCTCACTGAAAAACTATGCCCATTGACCAGGACGTCAGAGTTCAAACACCTAAAGACTAAAATGGACTTCGGTGTGAGAAACCGTACCCAAAGCCATATGCGTTATTTGCATTGTTTAGAAGCATGTAAGCAGAATCGTTAGGGAACAGATTCCTGCCCAGGTTGATGGCATATAACGTAAGATTTTGAGGCCTTACAGAAAATGAAGTTAAACACCATATACTTGCAAACAATGAAAAAAAGAATTCTTAAAAGAAAATTTACTCGTTAAATATCGTGTTGCTCAGTAACAAAATCAGTATCAGTAAAGAATTCAAAGTGGAGACAAAACAAAGACAGGTAGAGTTCACAAATGAAGGAAGCCAGAGATTACACTGAAAATAACTCTTTTTTGGCACCTTCGTAACCTCTATTAAGACTTAAAACACATCGAAGTAGGTACTAACATTAACAGCAGCAATTTGCTATTTAATAGCCAGATACGGAGAAAGTAGACTAGAATAAAATTTGGGGGGAGGGGATGGAAATCACTGTACTTATCAGGTCCAGAAATGCTCTTGGGGGAACAGATACCCAGGCAGCCAAAGCTGAAAAGCTACCTGTGAACCTTTGTCCAAGATACACAGCAGAAAAGTAAGAAGAGCTTTAGCTGGGAAGGGTCCTGGAAGCAGGGACAGCTACTTCTATAGTAGCTGCCTCAGTGGGATGCAATAAAAAAAAAAAGGAAGAACCAACAAATTCCAACAAGAGAAGAAAAACAGGCTACCAAGGAGAAATTCTGTAGTAGTTATTTGAACAAATGAGAAAAACCCTCAATTTTAGACGTTTGTTAATGAAAACGCTGTGGTTTGGATACAGTAAATGGGAAATGGCCTCTGTACATCAAGAAAGCAAGCTCAGCTACAGCCTGCCTCACTTTTTCTACTTCTGAGTCTGTGCATCATGAGAATGGGAAACAAAAAAAGAGGCAATGAAAAGAGAGATTCTCACTGGTGGTGGAAAGAAGGAAGGAAGTGATCATCTTCCTATTTTATTCTTGGGCTGCCACTCAGGTGTTGAATAACGCCTGACTCTTCAGGCAGGAAAAATTACTTGCTGATTACTCCGACCATGTAATCCTATTAGTCAGAACTAGCACGATAGTTTCCTAACTATTTTTAATTGGGAGCACTTGGTCTCTGCTTTCTCAGTCTATGTGAAATACAGCATCCCACAATCCTGTTCATGCAACCTCTACAGCAAAACAGATGTCCTTGTTTTTTCTTGCACGGTGATTCATCCCATTACCTGCCAGAAGCTAAAGTGAAAGTGGGAGCTCATTTTTTTTACTGGCAGATGCCAATACAGCGTAAGATCCTCTCCACTTACCAACTTTGAAGTTGGTTGTTTCCAGCGTTGGGCAGGTGAACAACCTGGGGAACACCATGTATATGGGGATCGGCAGGCCCCTGCAGACATCCCCATCCGCAATCTGAATGTTCTGTATCTCTGTGGCATCTCTGGCATAGCCTTCCGCACACCCTGGTGGAAACGAGACATTTACATGGAGAAGAGGGGAAGGCAAAGCAGCAGCCAGAAGTCGAACATGAAGATTTACTGGGGGCAAGAAGGGAATGGGACATGGCCTTTTGCCCTTTGACCTGTGGGTTTTCACAAGTGCTCCAAAATTAGAGCTCATAGAGATTTCATTTAAATTTATGTTTGGTCTGTTCCACGTGAAATGCAAAATGATTTTTTTGCCAGCCTTCTTAGGTGTATGGCTTCTGACAGTCTCGCATTCTCAAGGTGAAAGTGGTAATTACTGCAGTGTACGTGTACGACATCCGTAGAGAAACTTACCGCAGGTTTCCACACGTACCAACTGCAGCTCAATACTTTTGACTGCAGCTTCTGCGTTCTCCACTACCAGCTCCCCTGTCAGCGGCTGTGTAATGACACAGTTTGTAGAACTGAGGTGACCTCTGATGAGAAATTTTGGAAGCGAGGCTCTCTGAGAAGATGGAGGGAAAACAAACACAACTGTAATAGCAGACTAAGTAAAAAAAAAAAAAAAACTACCTTACAGACAGAACTTACAAAATATGTAGGAAAGCCCAAGAAGTTGCAAAATTAACAACTCAGAAGGTCAGAAATGCCTCAAGAAACTTAGTTAATTTAAGTTACACACCACCTTCCTTCTGACACGCACTCCACCCCCTACCCCCAACTCATTCCATCCACAGGAGCATTTTTCCGGGGATGAACGAACAAAACTTGGCTGTTACAAGTTACCCAGAAATCAGTAAGCCTGTGTGAAGGAGCTAGACTGGCAGGCATTAACAGGATGGTTAAGTCAAGTCACTTGACCACGCTCTACGGAACTGCATTCTCATCCTATTTTTTTTATGGACTACAATACAGTCTGTGGTTTTGGTAATTTTCACTGCATTTTAAGTAAGTTTCTCAATAGTGGTCATGAGAAAGAGCGAAGACAGGCATGTAAAATGCTCATTTAATACCAGATGTACCACACTGCTTTGTACCAAGACCCCAACTAAGAGACTGGACAATCAATACAGAGCTTAACTTGAATGTACAGGATCACACAACTTCTTTTAACTTTCTCTCAACAGCAAGCACATTTCCTACTTTTTATGAAACGAGCAATAGGAATAGCTGATTGAGGATGACAGTCTATAAATCAGCTTCCATAAAGCAATGACGTGGCCTTTTGCTCCCCCTGCTCTCTCCAGTTATGGGCCAGCAGGCATCACACAGTCTGTGCCAGAGAAACTCGTATGCCCGAAGCTCCAGTTACATTTCAAGTTCTGGCAGGAACCATACTGAAATAGTCGTGCTTTTTACCCACATCTTCAGCACCAATCTCCACCATTTAGTTTTCTTCAACCTCTGAGCACCTTGCTCTAACCTTCCCCTTATTTTGCAAGCATCTTTTCTTTATTTTTTGTTACAGACGTCTTTGATGTTTGCCCCTACCTTCCAGCCATCTGTTTACACCTGCTTGTGGGGTTGATCTCCTTGGCCATGTAACTCATTTTCCCTTCTTCCAAACCAATTCTCATGTTGAGAACCCTTTTTCTCCTGATCTGTTCTACCAGTAGCAATGGAAGAGTAGTTTTCATCAGCTGTTGTTCAGACCGCTTCACTCATACCCAACACCTGTGCACAATTTAGCTGCTCTACTCAAAGCAAATCTTTGGGGAGAAAGACGATAGGAAGAGAGGGATTTTCATGTGTTTAGTAAACTCGACCTCATCTGGGTATCTTCTCCTAAATAGAAACAATATTAATTACATCCCTGACAAAACCTCTCCGTAAAATCCTGAGTCCTATAACGTATTAGTGAAATGCCCTTTTACTGTACAATCCCTGGAGGTTCTTTTCATCTCTAGTACGTACTAAGTAGGCTTACCTCCCTGCCTCACAGGGACATCAGCTGTCCCCTGAAGTCAGGAACCTCAGAGAAACAGACAAAATGAACTTGCAGAACAAGAACTCAAGACCCAGATTTACTTTTTAAAAGGTCTGTTTCCCCTAAAGCCTTCCTACTCTTCTCAGTACTCTTCATATGTTACCCCAGCCAGCTCTGCAGGTACCTCTCAGTAGGAGTTACTAAAAGGACAAGAGTTAATGGGCACAAACTGAAATACAGGAAGTTACACTGAAGCATTAATAGAAAAAATTAACTGTGAGGGTGGTCAAACACTGTAGCGGGCTGCAAGTCTCCATCCTTGGAGATACTGAAGACTTGACTGACGTGACCCTGATCAACCTGTTCTAGATGACTCTGCTCTGAGCAGAGGCTGAAATAACCAACCTCCAGAAGTCCCTTCAGTCATTCTGTGAATGTGAAGAATTAGGTCAGTGATGGCATGAAACAACCCAAGAGCTGATCAAGATGTCTGCTTTGAGAAACAACTGGAAAAATAGGTCTGGATTCAGAAGTCTATAATTAAGAGACATGAAGACAAATTGGGGATGCTGAAGATAGAGCTATGGCTGGGAAGTACTCTCATTAACAAGAAGAGCCCAACAAGAATATCTGGAAGAATGGAGCACGGGTTTCAGTGGACACAGAAAACTATCTGTCCTAGTTTCAGCTGGGACAAAGTGGATTTCTTTTTTCCTTCATAGTGCCTGGTATGATGCTATGTTTTGGCTTGGGGAGAAAAACAATGTTGATAACGCACCCATGTTTTAGATGCTGCTGAGCAGTGGCTGTACAGAGCCATGGATGTTTCAACTTGGTGTATTGCTCTGCCAGCGAGGGGGACAGAGGGAGCACAAGGAGCTGGGAGGGGACAGGACAGCTGACCTAAACTGGCCAAAGAGATATTCCATACCATATGGCATCATGCAAACAAAAAAAAAATAAAAATAAAAATAAAAAAAACTGTGGAGAGTTGGCCAAGGGAGCAGCTGCCACCCGGGGACTGGCTGGGCATCCATGGGCGGGTGGTGAGCAATTGCATTGTGCATGACCAAGAAATGGAAATACACCTTCCTCAATGATCTTGCTGCATGTGGTACAGAATGTTTTCCCTTGCTTCACTGCCATCTTTCACTCAGAAAGATGAAAACAAAATGTTTAACCATCACTGAACAAAGTGCCACCTTACACTGGTCATTGCTACCAGAAGATGCAGAATCACCTTACTGCTTACAACAGTAAAACAGGAGGTGGGGGAGGAAAAAAGGGAAGAAAAAGAGCTGATCATGTGCAGCAAAGCATTTAGTCATTCTTTTCTTGTTCTCATTCAGAATCACACAAACATGACATTAAAAACAAATAAATGAAAAACAGCTTACCTCCTTGACATTCTGCAAAGTTTCAGGAGTAATTGTGAAGTCTACTGGGCTTGGCGTCAGTTTCCCTTTCTGTGACTACAGGGTAACAAAACAGATAAGCTGTAAACTGATTTACAACACACAAACGCATACTCTGAATACTAAAACGACAACCAACTCAAACAACAACTGGCTGTGTTAATAGTCAGGAGTGCCTTCACACTTACGGTATGTATCTGCCGAACAAAAGAGCCGAGATTTCCTGCCTTTATTAGTGAATACTATTAAGATCTTGTCTAAACAAATCACAACATGTCACAACTCTAAAGGGTAGAAACAGTCCTGTCAGGTTTTGGTTACTTTGTATTTGCCTCTGTAAGAAACAACACAATTTCCATTTTTAAGTTTTTGGCATAGGCTCTACCTACACTGAAAATCCAACCAACCAAGTCCTTGACTGCTTCTAAACCACCTGGAAAAGAAAATGCTAGCACTCTTCTGGAACATATTGAATGCCATAGAAAAAAAGCTCAGTTTCACATTTCTGTATTTACAAATAATTGCATGTTGCACGGCATGTCTAATGTTTCCTTCCATTAGCAATACTTAGCAAATTTGGGCAGGGTAAATTACAAGTAAACTTGCTCCATTACTCCAAATACGTTTTAAAAACTTTCTCTCCCTCTTTCTATCTCTGAGCACTTTTTGAATTCTTTCTGCTGCCCTTTCAGCTCAGGTCTCTTAAGCCATCCTCAATACCACAAGCAGATCCTGAGTAGAGGGAATCTAGTCTAGCGTTGATGTAATGGGCAGAGAGTTTCAGCTCCTTTAACTGTGAAACAAGCAAATCTTGGTCCAGGTTAACTTTCCACACTGGAGAAGCAATTTAAGGGCACATATTATAGTTCTTCAGTATCTATTTACATCATTTATAAGAAAACCAAGTGGTTTCTTCACGTAAGCGGCTGACTGGGCCCTGAGCTCTGCTGAGATGGCAGTCAGTGTTTTGCATCAGGACGGCAAGTTTCACTCAGCGTTCAGCAGGCTCGCTCTCCACCCTTATCTCAGGGAGGTACGCTGCCTCTTCCCTACGTATTTAGAACAAGTGATCAGCACAGCATCAATCAGGAGAGACCCAACTGTACGTGACTGGGAGTTGGTACAGCACTGCAACACCAACGGCCTTAGCTTGAACTCTTAGGTTAGGACTTACTCTCACTACCCAAGAATTCAAAATAGCTTTGGCTGCCCAGCTGCAAGATGGAAGATAGTAGCAAAAAGATTGACTGTATTTCCCCACAAACGCCAAATTCTGGCAAAGAATAAGGTTAAGGGAAATGGTACATTGAGCACTGACAGTGAGAATTATACGTTCAGTAAAACCTCATTAATTCACCCTGACTGCAAGATTTGTCATGATTTATTGACTTGTGTTCTAAGAAGCGCTGTAGTGGGAACAAGAAATAAAATCAGGAAACGGCACAATATAATTTGTTCCCTATTTTGACAACCTTGGCTTACTTATAATATAATGATGGACTAATAAAAAGTAGCATAATATATTTTAGAAAATAATATAATCCTGCCAACAGGAGACCTCTTTACAGCTCCTCACTAAGTCTGCGGTAGTGCAGAACTAAAACAACAGAGTCTGCCACTAACTGTCCTGTTAAAGACTTCACAGGAGTGATACAAACAGTATGTTCTGGCAAGTTCTGTGCGGAAAAAAAGAGACATTTAGTTAGGCCTGCACAGTCTGTACTGACATCACATGCTCTGAACAAGTGCACAAGGCAATATAAGCTGGAAAGAGAGGGAAAAAACCCAGTGTGATACAAGAACTCCGTAACAACAAGCAGTGAACCGTTTCTTGCCAGACAGCCAAACCTCATCCCACAATGATGCAATGAAAGACGGTCTCCATGTTGCTGTGGATATGCATTAACCTGGATATCTTAGCCTATTGCCAACCATGGGCTTATATAATAAAAGTGATTAAGCTGACAAGTTCCCTGTTTCCAATTTGATGCAAATTTGTTTACAAATTTGATACTTTGACTCAGGGCTCTAAGTCACAATTAGACACCTGAGGAACAGAAATTAGGTATTGTCTCTCAACCAACAAACTCCCTTTTCCCTTGTGGGTGCCTGGAATTTTTGGATAGGAAACGTTCAAATAACCTGAAATGGTGTTTAGAAGAACATCGTAATATTTATTTAATCACAACATTGTTTCAGAACTGAATGGAATGAATGAGGGAACAAATTCAATGCAAATCCTATTTACGCCTTTTTCACTAAATAAAAAGAGCTGTGTGTTACCCTAATCAGGAGCAACTGACATGTTAGCTCTTCTGGATACTTTTGTTGTATGTATCACTTTGGTCAGTTTGGGTCAGCTGCCCCATTCTTGTCCCCTCCTAGCTCCCTGTGGCCCCCCCCCTAGCCTCTTCACTCTCCTGGCAGAGACATACAAATGTCCTTGGTTCTGTTCAGCGCTGCCGGGCGTTATCAGCCATGTTTTCTTTCTAGAACCAAAACACAGCTTTGTAGCAGACACTGAGAGAAAGTTTCAGTTAGAAACTAAGACAATATCCTTCACTTATACATATCACATATGCTGCCATGATTAATTGTTTTACTTGGTTTTCTAACCTTACCTCCAAACTTCACTTAAAAAAAAAAAGTAAAGCAAAGGAAACCCAACAAAACACACACACAAACACACAGAAAACCTCCCCTCCTTTTGTATAAATAATACAAACCGCACGTACCAGCGAGTGGACAATGAATTCACAAGTCTTGGTTAGGTCTTTTGCCAGCAGAGAACGTCGCATGTCACACCGCAGGGTATACTGGCAGGAATGGGATGACAGAGAAAAAGAAGAGAGACTCGTTTAAGAACTTAAGATTTCCTCCATCTGTTAACTTTCAGTCCTTGTATATATATAACATGTTATATATATACATATGCAGAATGTTGTTGTTTTTAATATTTAAGGCATCATTTACAACAGATAAGTAGGCAATGTATATGGCAGTGATGCAGTGGGAGGGAACGGAGATAAAAGCTATACGAGCTTCGATGCTCCCAAATGACAGCTAAGGTTTGTGCTTACAGGCCCATCACCATTTTCAAATATTTTTCATATCTTGTGTACAGCCTATGAGATCTAACAGGGACTAATTCAATGACACAGTAACACTCTTGTATGGCTTGAGCACCCAAATGACGTTCGGTTAAGACTGATTACTGTATTGCTTCTCACCGTACTTTGGTTTGAAGAGGAGGATCTCTAACTTTCTGCTCATCCTTCAAGCTGACAAAAGCAAACACATTTAAAAGACACTATGACAGAAAACTTACATCCTCTGCTTCCATGGAATAAGAGATACTGCAGACAACAGAAGCTCAGATTTTCTTTACAGGTAGGAGTGCCTTACCTGAATATTAACAAAGACGCCATGATAAGTCTCATACAGAACTTTGTTGCCCTTCACATGCAATGGAAATTCAAAAGGAATTTCTGTCTTGCCACTGGGAAGCTTCCCTGGTTTTACCATTTCAATAGTGCTGTTGATAATCTGAATAGGCTGCAAAAATAAATACCAAGGTTTAGGTTGAGCCACAGTGACAGTTACATCTTTTCAAAAAGAGCCAACGACACTACTAAACTCTAATGGACTTCAGGGATTTCCAAAAATTCAGATATTTTTTCCTCATATACTGTTCTCCAGTCTTAGAAGGAAAAAAAAATTAACGTTTTGTTCAGAAAAACAATTCATGATCTATTTTACGGTTGTACCAAATTAATGACTAAACATATCTGGAGAGCTAAACAGCAGAGTCTCAAGCTCCTTGGAACGCGAAGTTCCATTTTATAAAGTTAACGAGAGTAAATAAGCACATGTGCCAGTTCAGCAGCTAGCCATTCCCCCCTACCCTGCTGCCCACCCACCCACCTCTTCTCACCCTAAAGGTTTGTATTGAGGGCTAATTTCTCCCTGGGATTATGGTTAACTGCGATTTGGTTTTGGACTGGGAAAGCCCACTAGTCCTCATGAAATATGCACACATAAATACAAACAAGACAGAGCAAAAGCAGCAGGACTTCGATATGAGAAGGAAACAGACTGACTATCTCATACAGCACTACTGCTAGTGTTCTATCTTCATTCAAGGCTTTTGTTTCTTGCAAACAGAGTTGCTTCAATGTCTCATTGATAAGAGATGCAATCCATCACTGTCTCACTGTTTCATTACTTACTTGTATTTGTTGAGTTTAAAAACTGCAAGAGCTGAAACAGTAATTATTGTTCTGACATTTAATGAGATAAAAGTTAAGCCTTCCCTATTTAGGTTTATTCCAACCTGCGCTTTTAACATGAGGAGGAGGAATGCCTGAAGCATGCTTACTGTTCACTCCTGCCGAAGGAAGCAGCCTAACATGCTCCTCCCTGTGGCACTACTTTCTCCCGTGCTGAACTAGGTGTTCATCTGACCTATCAGTAAGGTAATTCAATTCAAATCAATCAAACTGATTTATCAGAAATAAGCGTGCCCTCTCCTGATCTACTAATCTAATAAACTAAATCAAGGAGAATGAGCAGAAACAAAGCAGCGGAAGCAGTGCTGAATGAAGAGAAGGGATTAAATGATCTCAGCCTGTCTTAGGGAACATCATAAAGGGAACTTTCTTTCTGTAGCTCATAATGAAGTTTTTATTTCTTTCTTAGTAGGAAGCTAATCAACAAATGTGGACTTCACACTAGGAAAAGGGTGCAACATAACTACAACGAAGCACGCTCACTGCAGCTTTGCTGGAAGGGTACACTTCTTTTCTCGTTGCAGTTTTATTTCTATATTCCTTCTACTATGCTGGAACAAGAAAATCCTATTGCTTCTTCTATTTTTCTCTTTTTCAGTCATTCGTGGACAAATTATTCATGCTGTAAACAAGTTAACTACAATACAAATGAAGACATTAAAAGACCCTACACTTACGCTATGCTAACTTAGGCAAACTATTCTGCAAATACAGCTACACTGCTTCTAGCCATAGGCAGCCTTGCTTTCAAGCAATAGAGCCACGTTTGTGTGGAGCCCAAGAGAACTTGCCCTGCTAGATTCCAAACCCCACACTTCCAAACCTGGAGAGCACTACAGAGGCCTTCCAGGAGTGCTGCAGTCAAACAGGCCGGGTGCAGTGTTATACAGCACAGAGGAACCTGTATCGTGCCCTATTTGTGTTACTGTATTTCAGCCCTACAGAAAACTCTCCAATCAGTGCAAGCTCCTCCCCCAGAATGTCACCCTATATTCATAGACAAGGTTAAGCATTTCTCTACTTTGTATCATTCACATGCTGTGCTCTAACTTCTCCAGAGCCATTAAGGAAAAATTTAAGAAAACAGTTAAGTTCGAAGCTGAAAATATCAACCTGCATAGGTCTTACCTTGACAGAGTTGTAGAAAGCTTCAAACACACCCACGCTTTTGGCACTAAGCTGCAGATTTACGGACCCTTCCATTGTTAAGGAGATCCCTTGGTGCTGGACTGTGTCCTTACTTGTTATGACCACGACTCCAGAAAGAATTTCCTAGTAGGAGAAAAGACAACATGAAAATGATTGCTCAAAGCAATTCTTTCTATTGCTGTTACTCAGACAGCGTGCTACCCCATTTTCAAACAACTCAACAAAACTGTTCCCAACGTGCATTCTAACCTTGTTAGAAGAGACAAATACTGATAGCGAAATAATGTGAGGAACAGACCGTTGTACTTCCAGTTTGTTTTCTTTGAAAAGATTCTCCTCCTCCTTGCAGAAGTACTATTCTGAGTTTCAATCGCTTTCCAGAGCTTTGAGATTTTCCCCTCCCAGCAAATGAAAAATATCCTCATAAACAGTTCAGTTGGTGACAGTTAAGTTCCACTGCCAAATCCCAGCAGAAATTTTAATAGGAAAAGTGGGATGGTCAGCCATGGGGAGTGGAAGAGATAGCACAGCTGTAAAACAGATGCCCAACCAAAACAAGAACAACAAAAACACTTTCTGAATGTTCTGCTACACAAGTCAATTCCATGCTGCATCGGAAACAGTTTCAAAGTGTAGCTGAATCCAAGGCATAAGATGCCTGAGTTGAGAGATACATCACTTATGTCGTTAAGAATGTATTTGCACAAGAACACGGCATCTTTTAAGCACCCATTTAGAAGGTCTAACACTGAAAAAAGGTGAACTGCGGGACAGCAAGACATTTCATTTTCCATACCCCATCATTCATCCTTCCCCTCTCCTACAATAAAGGATCCACTCCAATCCAGCAGTCCATGCCGAACACTCATACGCATCTGGAAACAGCAGCAAGTGATTTGAGAACCTGGAAGTTTCTTAGGGCTAACCTCTTCTGCTCCATAGCCATGCTCTCTGTGCCTTTGCCAGGCTTGCAGCCTACACACCAAAGCACAGACCATCCCACCCAAACAGCAACTCGGACTGCCCACTCCCCGCTCAACCAGTTGGAACCAGCCTAGCCATTTGTCGAATGGTGCCAGCCCTTTGTCTTTACAGCATGACAATATAGAAAATGGGTCAGGCAGCTTAAAGCACAACAGGATGGCAGCAGAACATGGAGCGTCACAACGAAGGCTGACACGCTGCAAGCCTGAAAAGAGGACCTGCAGCAACTGGGAAACGCCAGCAACAGAAGGCACAAGCACAAAAGGACGGTGAAGAAAAGCTGACCTAAATACTGCACTGCTTTGCAAACAGGCTTTAATTAGCACCAGCAATTAGGTTATTGCTTTGAAAAATGAGTACTGCTGAACTATAAGCAGCAAGGACAATCCTGAACATACGAACTGCTTCACTAAATGAGAACAGAGTCCTGTCATACAGCAACAACATATCTCAGAGCTGCCACCTGCACAGCTTCACACACCAAGGTTGCACGTTATTTAGGGCAAAAACGAGAATACAATTTTTTCCTTTCAACAGTATCAGATAATAATAATAACAAAAACTTGAAATCACTTTCTGACAAGCAACTTTAAAAAAAAAAAAACACTTGTTTGGGGGAGAGGGGTGCATCATGGAAGAGATGCTGCAATGTTTATCTAAACTGTTTATATGCAACCAGGTCCTGTTGCCACCCTATGATGGGTGGGAAAATCTGCAATGCCTTTTCTCAAGAAGAGCTACTTTGCACTTTTCCATGTAAAAACAGTGTCCACTCTAAATACAAAGCTTTCAGTATACTTGTCCTTCCAAGAGGTATAAATCAAAGCACACAAGCTTACCAAGATGTTGACATGCTTACAGTCAGCACAACTTACGAGAAAGCTTTATTTTTGCAAAACCAAACACATAACATCTGAAGAAGTTACATGGCATCACTAGACTGATTTGTACTGTTTTCAGTTCATATCAGAAGGGATTCATTTATCTCTAGTACCACAAAATTAAAGGCACAGAGGAAGTCACCTTCTGACTAGTCAGGCTTCTGACTAAACCAAGCAGCCACTGGGCATCTTTCAACTTGATGTAAAGATTCGAAGGATCAAAGTACACACTATCCTGTCCCAGAAGTTGTTTGGTGAAAATTACTTCTCATGTTACAATAAAATACCAATTCCCATCTGACTGTTTACAGCCAGGTCTGTTTGCTAAATTAAGGCACTACAAAGAGCTTCTAGCTAGCCATTATGCTAGCTATTTTGTACTTGCAGATTGGAAGCCGTCACTTGGCAGAGTTGCTGATAAGATACATCAGCCTAACTTAATTTTATGAGAGGTAGTTTTCGAAAAACACCACCAAAATCAATCACAAACTTCTTCATGGCGAGGGTGATGGAGCACTGGAATGGGCTGCCCAGGGAGGTTGTGGAGTCTCCTTCTCTGGAGATATTCAAGACCCACCTGGACACCCACCTGTGTGACCTGCACTAGGGATCTGCTTTGGCAGGGGGGTTGGACTCCCTGATCTCCAGAGGTCCCTTCCAACCCCGTGATTCAGCGCTCAAACTGCAAGACCACTTGAAACCTGTCCTCATACTTTTTCACACGTTGACAGCAGCAGGAGACATCGTATCTAATGCCATACAGAAATGTTTAACATTTCTTCAGTTCCAATTTACATTAACTATACCTCTACGAATTAAGCTCGTCATGGGTTTGCTAGAACGGAAGTCCATGGTCAGTTGGTTACCAACAAGATGCTTTAGCTTCCTTTCGGGTTCCTCTTTCCACATTACACGCCTTCACTTTTAGGACTAAGGGCATACAGTTGGCAGTTTCTGAATTCTCATCAAGTTCACTTAAGCCACATCTACTTAATATTCTTGATCATCTTCTGCCACATCTTCTACTCTACCCATCTGATCCACCTGCAGATCTTTACACATTCTTCTGATTCCTTACAGAAGAAACAGACCACATTCAATAGGAAAAGCCTGCTATACACAACTAACCAGACACTAAATGTTTTGAGACCTCAATGCTCAGTTTTACTAAGCAGTTCACTTTTTCAAAAAGAGTAAAAGGCTTCCGTACGGGCAAATTCTAAGTATATTTGGAGTCACTTGTCATTAAAAGTCTTTGCTGACATTAATTACGGCACCCTTCTTTGTATGCTGCATTTTTCAGCCTTTTTAGCCTACAATTCTTTTAATTATCAGTCTCGGACTAACTGCCACAGTTATTCCAGTCATCCTGTTGGGTTTGCTAAACAGAACACATCATTAGTTGCGCCTGTCCCCTCACATTCTTCTAGCATTCCAGAGTTTGTTAAATGAGCCTCAATGGCTCAAAATTCTCAGTTTAATTAAAAAAGAGGGGGAAAAAAGTCTCCTGAACACCAAACTCCTGTCCCTATGATCTTAAATACTACTCTGCTGTAGTAAGCCTTACTTTGGGATAACAGAACTGGCTATCAGGATCCATTTCTTTGTCTTTTTGTTGTAAAATCTCCTTTCACTTCCTCCCTGCCCCCTAACAATTCTATTACTCTTTTTGCTCCAGCAAGTAGCAAACTTGTTTGTTTTTTTTTTAATCCACAATTTAAGGTGACTTGTTTAAACCAGTCTTTCCCAAATTAAACTCTGGAAAAAAAAAAAAAAAGGTCTTTGTTTGTTTGCTTAGTTCCTCCAGTTTCTGATGAACACAAATAATGAATATAAAAATTGCTTAATATTTATCACAGCAAGTTATTTTAACCAGCTTTCTTTTTAAAAGCAGGAACACGACCACTGGTTTGTATGACACATCACTGTTTTACAGATGTTGTGTCTAATCCCTCCCAGTTAAAAAAGAACATAGTTAACATAGGAGCAAAGAGGAATTGAAAATAAAGTCATTGCCTACTCAACTACCTTGCACTAAAGAAAATTTTAGTAAGAGAAAGCACATCAGCTTGGCAAGAGATTGTTTTGGAACAATGACAAATGCTTGAATTCAACTGGATGCAGTATAACCAAGGTCACTGTACCAAGATGAAAAGTAATCTGACCCAACCCAAGACAACAGGGAACAGCAATCTGAAGACTGAGCAATGTGGTTATTTCAGCACCAAGGAGAAATGCAGAAGTCCTGGGCTGATGGGGAAAGCCTACAGAAAACCATATGTACCACTCTGAGCTTACAAAAAGGTAAAAAATAAGATGTTACGCAGATGTTACTAATTTCCTGGTCAGCTATTCATTTTGCACACACCCTTTCTTCTCTCACCAGCTTTCTGATATGCACTTTGAATATCTTCCCCTAACAAGAACATAAAGAGTTGTGCAATAATATTAAAAATAAGTAAGTTTGTTAACTTCAAGCATTTCTCCCTAGAGTTTATTACAACAAACTCCCACACCTTCAGGGCCTTAATTAGTATGGAATTTACTATTATGAGATCCTCTGAACTTGGTAAATATGTCTCTCTCTCAGATCTATTTCTCCTCACCCTTTCCCTCTTGGAGGTAATGGCAACGTGCAGCAGATACTCTCAGCAGACTGAAAGATGCTGGCTGGCATACACTCGACAGATCCAGAGATGCCGGTTGCTGAAAATCCCCAAATATTTCACCCCTACTATGCGTTCTCACAAGATACAAAACCAGAGCGTGAATGGAAGCATCAGCAGCCATTGCCATTACCACTTCTTTGGTCTATTAGGACCTTGAAGTGCGGGCTGAGATTCCTCAGACTTTTCTTCATCCACACAACTTTGTCAGTCCAGTTTCCTGCTCCACTACGTCTAATCTCTATTCCATAGGCTGCCTGTTGCCTCTTAAAATAAGAAATAGATCACGTTAGGCACAACTTCATTGATCCTTGCACAATGCAGGGAAAACCTACAGGCCAGATTACACCTCATACTTTCAAAGGCAACCACAAAGCCATAACCAATACGAGGAGATGACAGAGAAGGCAACTATATGCTGTCACATGCCTACGCCATTTAGATTGCTGTTAAAGCCAAAATGACCCTCAGCATAGGTTATAGAAGCACCAAGCAGCATGAATTAAATTTAAAAGACTGGAATATGTTAGCTGCTACATGCCAACCCCCTAAGCAAATGCTCCGTACCTACGTACAAGTGCAAGCAGACTGTCTTTGAAGCAGTCTGCTGAAAAAACAACTGCTTTTATAATCCTCAGAAAAACTAATATAAGATACATTAAAGGTGCCTTAACTATCCCTCCGCTTAATTGTGCAAGAAGTTTACCTACACGGACAAACCTCATCGTACTTTAAGCAAAGTGACCTTATAAACTTCCCAGAACTCAAAGTCAGGACATCTCTCTGCTGTCACCTTTTCCTCCACATCCAGCACAAGCCCATCCTGATGCCGATCATCAAATACGCCGTGTTCCACCCTATTCGAGAAGCCATTTATAAGAGAAACAAAAAGGGATATCTGA
The DNA here is from genome assembly GCA_013396635.1 of Penelope pileata. Classification (NCBI taxonomy): domain Eukaryota; kingdom Metazoa; phylum Chordata; class Aves; order Galliformes; family Cracidae; genus Penelope; species Penelope pileata. The sequence goes on along the minus strand of WBMW01003931.1, from coordinate 394,446 downwards.
TTCAACAGGCAGGTTTTATTCTTATATATGTACACTTTGAAGAGTCACTCCATCCAAATTTCATCCATTTCCCTCACCTGGCTCACTGGCCAGCACCGTCAGCACAAGAAAGGCAGCAGAACTGAAGGCAAAGGTGAGTTGCACCATGAAGTTACGCTGGATTAATCCTGGTCTCAGGCAAATTATGACTTTGACAGCTCAATAATGTTGTAGCAGCATTTTGTGCTATTATCTTGTCCTAGGCCTAACCACGGCACGATTTGGGCATCATCTTCTTTCGCATCCAAACGCAGTCTTAAATGAGTTTGGAAAATGAAAGATCATTTCAAGCCACAGTATCCCTACTGCCCTCAGATAAACAGCGAGATGTGTACCTTGGGATGGGCTATGATGAGCATTTTTTGGGATGAAAGTTGGCATAGACTGAAGGTGTTATTAGCACAGTTGATATCAGGGAAGTGTGCAACGATCAGTAAACTTCTAAAAAAAACAAAGCTGCATGTACTCCATGCCTAATTTAAGGCTTGTAATTCCTTTCTGTGCACAGGAAATTTCCATCAAAAATTCATGTTGTGCTTCTAGCACACGGCTCACTGTGGTTCCACACCACTCGGATCTCCAAATTTCAGACCCAGTTAACAAAATAAAAATATAAACCTCTCCCCGTGGAGCCAGATCGGCAGCAAACACACAACACTGACTGACCTACTAACCGTAAAAATCTTGCTTAATTTCAGCTTGAAGACAGACGAAACATCCTTTTCTTGTAACCAGAAAACAAATCCTGTTCAGAACGACACAAAGCAAGCCAAGCAGAGAAACTGAAAGCAAACACAGCAGTACAATAACACGCATCGGCAAAAGGATACGAGAGTGGGAAACGGCAGAGAGCATTTACCACCACCACACCGCAGCCAAAGGGATGCGCTGCTGCAGAGCCATAGCTGAGCTCCGTGGACGGCGTCATCGTCTCGGTGATTTGACAACTGCAGAGCAGATGCTCCACAACCTCCCATTCAAAGCTGCTCAGAGCAGTTTCCCAGCATTAAATGCACTGAGTGAGCCGGAACGTGCTCGTGTGCTGCAGCAGCCAAACTGCTGCCAAAGGGGGAAAGATGCAGCGTGAAAAGGGTTTCAGGTGTGATACGAACCTGTGGCTGGACTGCCACAAAAAAAGAAAAATAAAGGAAAAAAGCAACCTGAAAAGCTCTGCTTAAGCAATACTTCTAGGAAAAGGGATGAAAGTGCATCTGAAAAACATGAGCTGAGTGGCTTATTTTTTACCGATTGCTGTTACGGCGAATGGAAGAGGGAATGGAAGAGGGAATGGAAGAGGGAATGGAAGAGGGAATGGAAGAGGGAATGGAAGAGGGAATGGAAGAGGGAAAGGAAGAGGGAATGGAAGAGGGAATGGAAGAGGGAATGGAAGAGGGAATGGAAGAGGGAATGGAAGAGGGAATGGAAGAGGGAATGGAAGAGGGAATGGAAGAGGGAACACCAGCTGCTCTTGAAGTGGATGAAGAAGAGGATGACAGAGCTCAGCGTTTACCAGGCAGCTGCAAAAGTTGAACTACACGAAATCACTCTATCAACAGCTGCATCAGTGAAAATAAATAAAGAAATCGGTCAGAAAAAAAAAAGAAAAAAAAATAAGAAACTGGTCAGTGGAAGAAGCGAAGTGGAACTGCCCCAACGCTTGCCTAGGAGCGTGTTTCCCATCAGACAAAAACAGCAGCTCGGCACGCTCCCACTTCCTGCAGAGCACGCAGCAGAACGCGGCTCCCTGCCAGCTGCCGCCAGTGCCCGCCGCTGCCCGCAGCCCACCCAGGGCCGGGGCTCCACCGCCCGCAGCCCCGCCCCTCCCCGAGCCCCCCGCAGCGCAGCCCCAGTGCCCCCCGGCGGCCGCCAGGGCGCGGCGGGGCGGCACTCACCCCGCAGCGGTACACCTTGTTGGCCCGCTTGATCTTGATGTCCAGCGCCGTGCCCATCGCGCCCTGACGGGAGCGGCCCCGCCGCGAGGAGGGAGCCCGCCCCCGGTCACCTGCTTCCGCCCGCGGGGCGAGGGGCGGCGGGAGCCGCCAACATCCGGGGCTCCGGCAGCGTCATTTCGCGGCTCGTGACTCCGCTTCCCGGCCCGCTCCACCCGCTTCCCGGCAGCGGGGAGCAGGGGGCGGCCGCGGGCGGGAGGGAGGTGCTTCCCGCCCGCCCTCTCTGAGGGGCGGTGCTGCCCTAACGGTCGGGCTGGGCTCGGCCTGGGCCCGGCCTGGGCGGGGTCCGGCGTGCGCGGCCGTTGCCGCGGGGGTTGGGGGCTCGGCGGCCCCGGGCGGGCGGAGGGAGCGGCACAGAGGCGGTCCCCGGGCGTTGCGGATGGTTCGGTAGGTTTAGGAAGGCAATGCCTTGTGAAATAAGAGTGAGAAAATCTGTCTGAAATTAAAAAAAAAAAAAATCTGAAGCAAAGACATAGCTGCTCTGGTGGATGTTACGGGTAAACAACTTGGATGAGAGGGAATGGCCTCAAGTTGCTCCAGGTGAGGTTCAGGTTGGATATCTGGAGAAATTTCTCCTCAGGAGTGGTCAGGCACTGGCACAGGCTGCCCAGGGAGGTGGTGGAGTCACCGTCCCTGGAGGTGTTCAAGCACCGTGGAGACGTGGCACTGAGGGACATGGTCAGTGGGCATGGGGGGAGTGGGCTGGTGGTTGGACTGGGTGATCTCAGAGGTCTTCTCCAACCTCAGTGATTCTATGAACTGATGCATACGGCCATGTGTCAGCGCTGAGGGAAATCGTTACATCTCCCGTAGACAGAGTTACTAATTCCTGTGCTTTTAGTGGGACTGGGACTTGTCTACTGGTGTTATCTCCACTCCTGAAGGAAATCTACAAAACCTGAACCTTGTAATGCCTTATCTACAGTTACTATTCTTACCATGTTAAAAAATGGCGGAACACATTTGACTGAGATGTGGCAAACACAAACCTTAGCAGCCTCAGAGACTGGCAACACCATTCCTTCCTCATCTTATGTGGA
>WBMW01003931.1:373751-391384 GCA_013396635.1 Penelope pileata | reverse complement strand
ACAACAGATAACAACAGAACCACTGAGAGCCTAAACAAAGTCTGGAGGTGGAATCATAGAATAATTGAATATCTTGAGTTGGAAGGGACCATGGAAGGAACATGGAGTCCAACTCCTGGCTCCACATAGGGCCACCAAAAATCAAACCCTGTGTCTGAGAGCAGTGTCCACATGCTCCCTGAACTCTGACGGCGTGGGGCCATGACCACTGCCTTGGGAAGCAGCTATTGTAAGTGGGCTCGACAGTGACTGATGTGGATGAAGTGTGCAGGCGAAAGGTAAAGACATTTTTCTTTGGAGTTGTCTTCCAAGAAGGCTTTAGGTGGTCCAGGATCATGGAACTGCTCGTTGGTGACCTTGTGGATCTTTGAAGCCTGAATGCTAGGGCTGGTCTTCGTCACCTGAGTTTACTAGTTAGTATTATTTTTATTGCTGTTCTTGGTGAAAATAGATGAATGAGTCTTGAAGGAATTAGAGAATGAATAAACATTTGAGGAATTCTGAAGTCATCTTTATTTTAACTTTATTACCTTTGTATAAATAATTGCCCTTTTTTAGTGATCAGTATTTAGAAGTCGTAATCTAAAGATACGTTTTCTTAGCTTCAAATAGTTCAGAAAATAAATACAGGGCTGTGAAGGTACCATGTCCTAGCAACAGCATGCACAGAGGTCATTCCTGAGCACGAGTGGGTTCCAGAGATGGCAGGAGGGAAGCACTCAAGTGACATGAAGAGGGTGCAAAGCTCTGAGTCTGCACTCAGCCCTCCCAGCCATGTGAAGCCAAGAAGTTGGTTCGGGCCTATCCACCCCCTCACTCCTATGCAGCTTTAATGCTAAAAGTGGTGCTGTAAGGATGAAGGCCACCTAACTGCTGTGCCCTCTTGCTGGGTAAGTATTTGTGGAAAGCTTGGCCAAACACACAAACAAAACCCAACAAAACAGTGTGTACTTGTAATTAGCAGCATCTTTTGTTCTGGAGAAAGACATCTGTCATTACTCGTTCTACAGAGCGTGTTTGTCTCAAAGTGCTAACTGTAAAGAAAAAGGAACATTTAGCTTTGGTTGCTAAGTATTAGTACCCTGCCTCACAGCTAGTTACTGTTGCTAGTCACTGTGAGTCAGGTGAAGAGGGACTTTTTTTCTGTTTATTTTTCACCCCTACAGAGAAGAATTCAAAAGAAAAGAATATTTGCCCAGACTGTGCAGTTGTCTTCTGAGTGTGCAGATTTTCTGCCATCACTTTCACAATCAAGTGTTTATCATCCTTAGGGAACTTTTTTAAAGGTACTTCAGTTACTCATTTCTAGGAAGTGAAGTCTCATGTCCAGAAAAAGCTCCGGTTGGTACAGGCTGTAGCTGCCCTCCTGCCTAGCAACACAGATCATCACAAACAAATCCGTCTGGAGCACCCTGGCTCCCGATGAACGCAGTGTCCAAATACGGTCTCTGTATCAATAGTTCAGCACTCTTTGTGCAATTCTCCTTGCCAGCGTTGGACAATACGTCCTTCATGACTGCACCGTCTGATTCAGGGTATGTTCTGTTGGATTAGTGAGGCTGTTGGCTAAAATAAAGGGATCTGCAGATGTGGTCATCAGTGTTTCTAAATGTCTGGACTGAGCTGATCCTAGTTAGAACAGTTAGAGATGCCTTGGCCAGTTCTGAGCCAAATACCATCCTCATCAATACACATTTCCAAAGTCTGACGTTCGATTTTTACTGTTATTTTGTTGTAATTGTCCCTTCTCCTTTTAACCAGTTTTATCCTCAGATTAGGGGGGAAAAAAAAAAAGGTTCGTCATAGTCAAATCCAGCTCTTTGAGGAGAAGATTGTGAGTCACCAAGTGATCATCTCTTACATTATTGGCTTCTGTCATGCTACTAGTTATAGCCTAACTATATCTTTTCATAAGAACTGATTTCTTCTGATTGATCAAAGTCATAGATTTTCTTCACTGACCTCGTAGGGAATTATTTTGAAGATTTCAGCAGAATCGGTTAAACAGTTTAAGCTTCAGAGCAAAGGCTTGAAATTTGGCAGGGAGTCCTCTCATTGTTAGGGGTATGCTTCTTCTGTCCACTTGAAAAATCCATTCCAAATTTGGACAAATGGTGAGACTGAAAATTCTAGGCTTTGTTTAGCCAATGGGAGGTTCTTCAGAGAATCGTAACTGTGCTTTGTGCACAGCAACCAGCCTCCAATCTGAAAGTGCAGGAGTGATGACAAGGGGAAATGGGGTACCAGGCTACTTCAGGGATCATTGCTGCCCACCGGCTCTGGTCCATGGCCCAGGTCGCCTTTCAGTGTGCCTTGGTTGTCAGCCAACACTCAGGGTGCCTGGGACAAAGTGCGTGGCTTGCTCCTTCAGAGGGCAGGTCCCACCACAGGGTGATGGCAACTGGTATTGCTCAGAGTCAAGTAGCAGGGGTCTGTGATGGGGATAAAGACATTCTTTTCCAACAGAGAAACGTGGGAACCACTGCTGTTCCGTATAGCAGAATTTGGGAGAGTTTTTTGTTACTTTCTTCGTCTTCTTGGAATTCGTAGGTGCTTAGTAAGACTCCAGAGTGAAAGAATCGTAGGTTTGGTAATTATAACATTAAGGGTACTCTGCAGTCTTCAGGTGCTCTCTCTGTATATGCATTTTAATGACAATATCATACTAAATATTTCCGTTCCTTAAAGTAGTTCTTTTATTACTCCTTCCCACTCTCTTTTTAGAACATGGTTTTATTTAGGAGATAGGAGCTGATTTAGGAACATAGTAGCTACTGCCATGAGACAGCTCTTTGTTGCTTAATTCATGTAGTTGTTACTGTTGTTGGCTCATGCAGCGCTGCATTCAGCTGCGAGAATAAGATTAAATAGATATATTCTGTTTACTCCTGAATTTATCACAAGGAACTAGTATAGCAGCGTACGTATTTTACTTGAATTCATTTTGGATGTGGTTCTGCTTGTGGAGTGAACCAAACTCAAACTTGAATTTGAACTTCAATCATTGTTTTCAAGTTTTGCTGGCCCTGAACAAGAACTGAACTACAAGAACTCTTGTACGAGGTGAATCTAAACTGAAAGCAAATGAAAAATTATATTAAATTCAGCAGAATGGTACATGCATTTGTTTTAACTGACCGCCTTAGAGATATTATTTAGAGAAATATGTTTTAATTGCTTAGAGTAATCAGACTTCTGTGTTTGCCTCGACACAAGGCTAAAATTTATGCATTAATATATATTGCATTACAGCATTTGTAACTTGGAATAAATAAAATTTAATTGCCTTTGCCTAGAGTACAGGAGTATGCTTAGGGAATTTAGTGGAAGAATTGTACAGGTAATATAAAGTTGGACTTGAAAGTTCTCTACTTGTCATCAGAAGAATATAGAGACGAATGTTGAGAAAAAATATTAAGTTTAATAAAAGTAATTACAAGTATTCATGCACTGAACAACTTTTACAGCAAGATATGGTTTATGAATGCATGTACTTGATAAACTGAAAAAAAAAATAGACCTCAGGAGTGGAAAAAACATTCTTTACTCCTAAGTAACAGAAAAGAGCTAGCCATAGAAGTAACAAACTGATCCACTAAACAACAGGAAGCATATTTAAATTTATTACCTTTGGTGCAGAAATCATAACAAATCCCCTCGTTGCATCACGTAAGTATTTGGCTGGGTTTCTGAATGCCTCAGAAATGAAGAAGTTAATCAAAAAGAAATAAAAAGTCTTTGCACTACATAGGAGTTGCATACACGTTAGATCTTAACCAAATCTGAAACACTTTGCATTACGCAGAGATGTCTTTTTCATTAAAAATTATCCTTGAAAGTTTTTCAGGCTTAGAAGAACTGTGCACGTATATAAAAAAGGCTACATAAGGCTAGTGAAGGAAACTAAGCTGAAGAAAAGTCAATAAAGAAGGTTCTAAAGAAAGCCGGGTAATATGTAAGGTTAAAACTAAAAGAGGTAAGAAACAAGTAAATGCTCAAAGACTTGAAAACAGGAGACATAAATAAAGACGGAGGAGGTGCGTGTACATCCTTTGTACTTATCAGTTAGAGGATCATACTCAGCTAATGGGAACGAAAAAGGATGAGATTTTACGCTATTGAAATCTTCAGAGCTGTTTTGTGATAACTGCAGTTGGCAGCATGGTGAGGACTCCTCTAGAAAGGGTAAAAACACTGCTAACTGATCAGTCACAGGAAATGTAGGGGTATTTATCCTGTCAGGCGGCAATGCAGTGCTGGAAGCTGAAGTGTTATAAAAACAGGAAATAGTTAGAGTTAATCCCATAAACTGGATATTTTTCTATAAATCCTGAAGGCTTTTAACAATCAAATAACTGATTTTACACCAACAATGCAGAATTCTTAACAGAATTGCCTCAGATAAAATGTGATTAGATAGTTTACAAAAGGGCTGGAACTGACCAGAAATTAAACTGAGCTTTACTCCTCTCTCAAAAGGAAATATGGAAAATGTCATTATGAAACGTGAGGGGTGACAACCAACAGCGTATAAAACAAAACAAGTTTTTCCATCTGATTCGGACCTTCAGAATTTTTTTGAGAGTCTAATAGGTAAAGAAAATAGTGGCAAGCAAGGTCTTATCCTAAATAAATACTTTACAATCAGAAAGCAAACTGTAGAAATAAATTGTATTTTTTCATAGTGCAAAAGGTTAATAATGGGTTTTGTGGGATTCGGTATAACGTTGTAACATGTTTTTTCAGAATAAAAAAACTAATTTTTTTCCTGAGTTTTCTTTTTTAAGTTGACAGACGTATTATTCATTGCAAAAGCAGCAGCTCTGACGTTCACCCAAGGTTCTTTTCATTATTTCCCTTCTACACAGAAGGCAGATTTGGCCTGCGTAGAGGCAGGAGTTGGACTCAATGATCCTTGTGGATCCCTTCTGAGTTGGGATATTTGCTCATTCTGTGGAAACATCCATGATCACTAAACATCAAAAAATTGTTCCTCAAAGTATATTTTGGGAGCTGGATATTCCACAACTCTCTATGATGTATTTTCTGACAAGTTTCGTGTAGATATCGAGATCTTGGATCAATCACCTCACTGGTTTCATCCAACTTGGTAATTTTGTTACTTCTTTTCTTATAACTCCCCGTGCTTTTGTCATGGCAGCTGATTAGAGCAGCAGAGATTATTTTTTTTTCCGGGAAATAAGCACAAGTTCTTGCTAATAATGCAACACAAACCTCCTATTTTACATCAGCTTTTATAATAACAACCTTTGCATAGTTAAGTTTTGTAGTGGCCTCTAAGGAGACTTACATGTAACAGAACTTTTTCATCTTCTAAAAAATATTGATTTGACACTGGAAAAAGAAACAAAAATCGATATCAGTAACTGATATCAATACCCTTGGCTGTTTACTTTTTTACTGTGATATAAATAGTTTTTTAAACTCCAAGTCTAAAATTAAATTTATGGATTAGTTTTTATCCACTGATGTTTCTTTCTGCCAGTGTTAGGGAGTGTGTAAATAGGCATGCAATTTACAGTATGCTAGTGACTGGATATTTACAGCCCTGCTCTTCTGATTGGTGGACTGTGGAACTACCTGAGATATTAAATAGATCCTTTTTAGTTTTCTTCTTGTAATTTAAAAATAAAACTATATGACTTAGTCCCTAAAATAGCGTTCTTCTTTCACGTGTTATAGATACGGTGGCAATGAGATATCATTGCAAAACGTTGAGTTACACCATGCATTTTTCATTACATATTTTTCTTACTGTTTGGATGGCAATATTTTAAAAATGGGGTAAAGGACAGCATGGAAATTATTCTTAAAGATTCTTCTTAAAAACTGTGCTAGTGTTCAGTATCTCTTTCAACACTGTGGAGACAGATCCTTGGCTGCTGTTTGAGTAGGACTTGTGATGACTAAGAATGTCAGAGGAGAAAGAATCCTTTAATGGTCAAAAATAATTTCTGTTGACTGAGTGATGCAAAATAACTCTTCTGCAAGGTAAATTCTGGCCTTTAGGCCTATTCTTTAGTATCTGAGAGAAACCTAGTTTTCATCCTCATGCTAATAATGGGTTACTCAAGCTTTTCAGAACACAATAAATACATTAAAGAAGAGGAAGCCACTACAGCTAAACAACATGGTAAGGGTGATTACTGGAAGCAAAAAGGTATCCTTTGGAAATTGTTCTGGAAGACAGATGGATTCATAGATACTATTATATCAGTAGCCTAAGGACATAAAAAATGAGTTTGAGGAATGACTTGCAAGGCTGTGGGGGAAAAAGAAAGAAAAAACACAAAAAACTCAAGTCCTTTCCCATTAAGTATCTGGAACAGGAGGCCTGCTACAGACTGGGTAAGGCCTGTAGACCATCCAGGTGTGAAAGGAACACTTAGAGAAAACAAAGCCATAGAAAAGACTACATTCATGTCGTTGCATTTGTATTTACACTGCAAGAGCTTAGAGAAACCCATGCCAGCACTTTCCATTATGGAGGATTCAGCAGATCTATCTCAAATTTAAATATGGGGCAGAAAAAGTTAGGAACAAACAAAATAAACAAGACATCTTGGGGACAAGATGGCATCCATCTGAGAGCTCGAAGAGAACTCAGGTGTTGGAGAGCTGAAGTACTAACTGCAGCATGTGACCTAGTTTTGAAACCTCTCTCCCTGATAACTTGGTGGAGAACGTGCCAGCCATTTTTAGAAGTGATTCCAGCGAAGACCCAGGCAGCTATACAGGAGTAAGCCTGTTGTATTATTCAGCTGGGCAAATAAGTAATATCTGTCCCAATTAACGGAATCAATGGACACATATATGAATAGGACATATTGAAGAAGACACAGCACAGCTTTTGTTACATTATGTCACATGTTGCAAATGTATAATTCTTTGGTGGGGTTCACATGTGTGGGCAAGGGACAGCTGGTGTTTAAGGGCTATAGTATTTCCAGTGGCAATGGGAACGAGATCCCTAAACAAATCTTCATAAATTAAAAAAAAAGAAAAAAAAAAGGAAAAAAGGAGAAGAAGAAGAAAATGGCCTTTATGCAATAAGAAAAAAAAAAAAGGAATGGATCAAAAAATGGCTAAAAGACACGAAACAGAAATAAAACAGAAATGAAGGTTGATTTTCATAGAAGAGGGAGATCACAAGAGGAGTCTGCAGGGACCTGTGCTGTGACTTGTGCTGCTTAATGTATTCATAAATGATCTGGAAAAAGAGGGTGAGCAGTGAGATATCACAGATTGCTAATGATATTAAGCTATTCAGGTAAAGGAAAGTTAGAGGACAAATTGTGATGAAGTTTAAGGGGCTGACTGTGAAGAACTGAAGAACTAAAGGAAGACCTTACAAGACTGAGTGACTGGATGATACAATGGCAGATAAAATGTGATGTGGTTAAGTGCAAAGTAGTGCACATGGGAAAGAGATTATATATACGGCAATGGGCTATAAGCTGACTTTCCACTCACAAATTAGATCTCTGGGTTCTGGTGAATATTTCTGTGACAAAATCAGCTCAATGTTCCCCTTTATGCAGAAAAGCAAATCAAATACTTGAAATAATTAAGAGTGGAACAGAGAACATTGTAATACATCCGCCCCTGTATCAATCCATAGTTCACTGCGCACTGAGTAGTGTGTGTACAGTCCTTTTCCTTACATCTCAAAAAAGGCATAATAGAACTGAAAATGATTCAGAAAAGGTTTAATAAGGACAACTGAAGAAACATAATGGTTCTGCATGAGGTGTGCCCACAGGCTCCTTAGTCTGAAAGACAGAAAACTGAGGGGAGACATGACAGAGGTCTATAAAATCACCAGTGGCAGAGAAAAACAGATCTGGAGACACTGTTGCTATTTTTCCAATAAAAGTACAAAGGATATTTATGAAGCTGGTCAGAAGCAGGCTCAAAACAAAAAGGAGTTCTTCATAGGACATCAAGCTGTGGAACTCTTTGATGCAGAATACTATAAGATGTAAGATGTTAAAGGTGTAGGAGTTAAAACCCAACCAGACAAATTAATAGAAGTAAAATCCATTAAATATAAGGGCTGTTGAAGAAGAAAACAGCACCCACCATCTGCACTGCAGAAGCCCCCAAACCACAGATTAGTGGACACTGGGAGTGCTTGCGGACAACACATGTACCTTTTTCTTAAGCTGGGCATCCCCTGCTGGCTGCTGCTGGAAACCAGATACTAAACTATATAAGCTTCAAGTTCCCAGTATGGCAGTTGTTCATGAAAATGCTATAGACAAGATTCAGATGCCATAAGATTTACCATTGTTAAATGATTCCAGGTCATGAAAAGTTAGGAGAAACACTGATGGCTTCACGAAGAAAAAATCTTAATCCATACAGCAGAAAAATAGGGTCGAAAGCAGTTAAGCAGTGAACTAGGTCACCCACGTGCAAATAGCTAATGCCCTCTGCAGGGGAGGAACTCTGGAGTCAATGGGTTCTGCTGGGGATGTCTGGGACAGCTGTTGGCTCCAAAGGCGTATCACTGCGCAGAGGGAGAGAATGAACTTTGAAGGCCAGAATAAGAAAGAAAGAACACATGGTAGAAGAAAGGCTGTCTCCTTGTAGGACAAGAGGCCACCTCAAAATCCTTCTCCAGAAATAAATAGAAAATCTCCATGGGCCATTCGAAACATTTTGTTTTTCAGATGGGCGCAGTCATTGTGAGAAACAGAAAAGACAAGAGTGCAACTGTGGGAGGCAAAAATGCAAGAGGGAGCATGATAGTTGTGTGAGAGAAAGGAAATGCAATTTCCTCCCTTGGTATGTGCATACTCAGCACTTCTTTTAGATGTATGGTAGAACATGGTATAATACTATGACGCAGCCTAAATTTAAACCTTTTTATTCAGTTGTGTAAAGGTAACTTGAAAGCTGAGTGTGTAGGAAATGCTCATCTTACCTCTGCTCTTTGCACGTTCTCCAGATTCTAATGCTTGCTGCACTGAACTGTGTCAGCTAAGGTTACAGTTGAATGTCCTTTCTTATCTCCCTTTTTCATCATTAAAAAAAACTTCTGTGGTGGAGCGTTGTGTACTTTGTTTCAACTCAAGAGTTATTGGGAAACTTAAGGAAAAACATTTTTACTTGGATAAAATGTGGGAAAATATGTTTTCCATTAGTCTCCAGTTGAAAGGCCGCACAAACGTAAAGTGAAAGAAGACATTTGGCTTGTGGGGCCATTGAGAAAAGGAAAAAACCTAAGTCTGAAGAAAATCAAATAATTATTTTGATAGTGCATGTATTTAAAATTGAAATGTCTATATTGATGCAGTAAAAAACCACTATTCATTCCAGTTGAAATATAGCTAAAATTATTTATAGTGCTGTATGAATATTGAGCTACTGTGATACTGATTACTCTCATTGCCAAGTTACCTTACACAACCTAGTAGTGGCCTTGAAGGACCTTTTGGTTCTGACTATTCTAACTATAATTGACATTTCTGCTGCAAGTGCTGTGTCATTTTGGAGGTGGTAAGCCCAGACTGCTCCTATCCAAGAGGGGACTGGAAAAGTGACAGTATTTAGAAGACTAAGCTGCTAAACTGTGATCTGTGTACCACACGTATAAAATCTGCACCAGACAACAGACCTTGACACTTGAATAGGAATATGATTAATTAATGAGTAGCTTAATTTTATTTGAAGTAATGTGTTTATTCTTACTGTTGGCCATAAAGCATGTGTTTTGTGCATCGTATCAAAACTACAGGTTGCTTCTGTTGGCTCTGAAGGAGAGGTAACTTCACACCTTGTCTCTCTGAACTGACTGTGGTTAAGTCACTGACAGGATTTTGTGACACAGCAGAAAGCTGTTGCTGAAAGCCGTGTTTTCTGCAGCTTATGATACTCCGTTGGGAAAAAAGAACAACAAATACTTGGAAACTTTCCCTAATTCAGAAGAAACTTTTACGCACATTTTTTTTCTTCTGTAGAACACATACTGCGGCACTTGTCTGTTGGCTGTAACAACATTGTTTGTTATCTCTTTCACTAAGAAGTAGATGACTCTTAGAGCCATCTGGGATTTGGGTAAAGATTAATGACACAGAGCTGGATTATTTACCGTAATTTATTATACACTGATCTCACTGCTCTGAAAAGCAACATGAAAATGACAATGAAAAGTTCCTTGTTGTGAAAACCTAGGATAGAAATATTTTTGCTTCTGTTCTCAGCCTTTTAAACCGGCATTTTGTCTGCAGTCGCTTAAAATTTTCCCAAACTGAAATATTACCCTTCCCAAAGCAATCCCAACCTCTCCCTATAGCTAATCTCTCAAAAAAAAAAAAAAAAAAAAAGAAAGAAAAGAAAAAAAAGAGAGAAAAAGCGAGCCTGAAGCAACAGCCTGGGTTGAAAACTTCTTCCAAGAAGTTAAAGCTTGGCAAACCTATAAACAATGGAAAACAAACAAACAAACAAGGATTAGCTGGATGTTTGCCTCACCCTGAATGTTCTGGAGAAAAAGAAAAAGAAAAAAGTTTCAGCCATTTGCCAGAATGAAGTTAGAAGGAAATATGCATGCTATTTTAAATTTCTGTTAAGCCCTTAGTCTTTTAACTGAAAATGTAGCTCTCTGAAACCAGCTCTTAATAACCAATATGGGCGCTGCCCTGCTACAAGAGAGGTTTTTCTGTTCCTTTCACGTTACGGGTGCTCCAGGCTGTGAACGCCATGCACACAAGTACAGCTCGTCCAAGACATCTGACGTCATCCACATGTGCAGGCTGCGGCTCTGTGTCACACACAGAGAGGGTCTGGTCTCAGTGATTACAAGGCGCACACAGATCATTGACGTTCGGTGTCAGGCTTATTGAACCTATCTGAAACCGAGACCTGCTTCTCGTCCCAGGGTTTAAGACTCGGCCCTTCGTATTACCCTCTCCATTCAAAATGATGAATGTCTGAAGAATCGCAGCTGTCCGGGCACTGTAGGAACTTTACACTGATGAATTACCCAGAGTTCCTTCTTCTCCAATTAATAAAGCAACTGGCTAATTGAAGTTGCATGTTCCAGCATTTGGTGGCATCTAAATTCTGGGCACCCACAGGGAGAATGTCTCTTTCGTCTCCAAGGGAGAAAACTATCAGACTGAATATGAAAAGACAAGGACCAGGGTTACTGCGGGCAAGAGGATAGGTACAAATAGGGAAATAAATATCGGGGGTGTAGGCCAGATGGTGCAAACAGGAGTTTCAACTTCAGCAAAAGAAGTAACAGTAAGACTAGCCTTGGGCCTGTGGCTGCTCTTGGTGTGCTTTCTGGTTTGGTTCTATCAGCCCGCAGTTACAGCCTATGGTATTTTGTAGTATTAGGGCTCTGCCTGATTTCATAACAAGTGTACAGTTCTCAGCTCTGAGCCAGGCCCAGGAATACACTGTCCAAAACGACCACGTCTGCTGGTATAAAATGGCAGATTAACAACGGTGATGGCCACCAGCCTCCAGTGGCTTCTCTCCTGTGAGCTCCCCCACAGACACCATGGCCCTACACGCCTTCACTTCAGGTAGAGGTGATCGGGGAAGGGAAGTATCTGCTCTTTTAGGGCTGGCTGTGGAGCCAGAGTCACTGAGTTGTGCCCATATCACGCTGGGCCACTTCCCACAGCACAGCTCGACATCCTATTTCATCTGCTGGAGCATTTGACCAGGTTAGCCAGCTTTTCAGTGCAGTTGTGAGGTGAGTGTTCTGTTCAGTGGGCACTGGCATTAACCTAGCAATTAAGAGCAGCATTTAGAACAGTTAAGTACCAGGGAGGGAGGGTTGGCAGTTATAAAACAGAAGACCTAAGTAACATGGCATTCTGTACTTTGCATAGGAAAGAAAACGGTACGCTCTGCCCATTCCAGACATAAAGTACTTGTGTAACGCTGAGCACTGGTTTTGTGTGTCCCTCATACTTGGCACTGTGTAGTTAGTATTTTGTTAAGTGAATATGAACACATTCCAGCTCTTCAGAAAATGTATTAATCCAGACTGCTAAGTGTCAAACTTGGGGTTTGCACAGAGTGCTGACACACCTAGAATAAACAGAAAAAGTCAGAGTTGCATCAATTTTTTTACATACGTACATGACTGCAGACTCATCTCGGCTACAGACAAGATGAAGTTGTGTTAAAAAAAAAAAAAAACACCTTAAAAATGAATATATCTGCGTTTCTCTGTAGTGAGATTTTGATACGGATGTTCACAGGTTAGTTTTTGGGTACTTTGAATTTTCAATGTGCCCTTCATTTACCTTTGTTATAATTTTTAAATTTGAATTCTTCAGAATTATGTTCTGCCTGAAATTTGGCTACAGCAGTCCCATCTCACACAACTGAGGTAATGTCTTAAAAAAAAAAAACCCAGCCCTCCGTCAATATATGCAAAATCTGTTGGAGGCTTACTGTGAAAAGCCGTGCCATGACATGTAGGTTGGAAGGGTGAAAAAATGGATTCGAGGGAGTTTTTCAGCTTTTGTTTTTCATAACTGAGTTTTATATACCGAGAGATAAACTTTATGTGCTGTGAGCACAACAGTTATGTGCTAAGCTTATAAAGTTGATGATGTGTGCACTCATAGGCATGACAGTCTGCGCATCCATAAACTCGCTGGGCCCTACACATAAAGATATTAGCTGCCTGGATTTATGTTAATTTTATACTCCAGAAGGGAAGGTATTGATGGGCAGTGCACTTAGCACAGAACACAGAAGTTGTTTTGTGCAACCACTGGCACAGTGACTTTCATATGTAGCTGCTGATGAATGAAATATTTTGTGGATACAATTTGAGATCTCTGCAGGCTTGCCACTTTTACCCAGCCCATGTTACTATTTAAATATTACAGGTTTTTTTTTTTTGTGTTAAGTTTTCAATACTGTTTATGAAACTGCCAATGCAAATGCAAACACCCAACAACAAATGAAACAGTAGCGGAAATCATTATTCTCCTCCGCTCACAATTAGGTATCGTAGCAGTCATGCCAACAACACATCTTCAGTTACTTTACCAATACTTGCCAGTTTTCCAGCATTCCCGGTATAAAATATATTTCTCCCGTATCACATAACTGTACCCGCCTTCCACGAGCAGTGCTGGTGATAGAGAAGGGGGTATTTCAGCAGGCAGAGGTGAGCTGACGAGGATCTGTGCTATTTACACACGTGACAGAAGTAATGTGCGTGCCAGTGGAGGTGGATAAAATCAAAATGGCTGCGTGCCAAAATGCAGCTTTAGGCACATTTAAAGTAGAACGAGATTGTATCCAGAAATGCAGTCCAAACACGTGGATGCCAGTAACACCTGACCATGTTTAGGCAATCAGTAGCCGTGACTTTGTCAGCGTGTAAACGTATCCTAAACAAATCCGTGTGACTACACGGGTTTCAGCCAGCTGTAGAACACTATCTACTGGTCATGCATCTTGTGTTGTCATGGATTTACTCAACGTGCAGAGCCTGGAACTGACCTTAAAGCATGTGACAATGCACAATCCTGCAGAGGGAAAACCACCAACAAGGAACAGCCCAGCTATCTGTTCTCTGTTGCTTGTAGGCCGGTTCTTAGCCAGAATATGTTGACAAAAGCAAGCATCTGCTCGTCTCAGGTTTTCTCGTACTGATTTGGAAGCAATTGAAATGCTTTTTGCTAGGTTTTTTCACAAACATATCTGTATTTAATAAATGACCAGCCAGACCTCCTGACTTCAGCTGGTGAAGACAAAGCATGCG
This sequence comes from Penelope pileata, assembly GCA_013396635.1. NCBI lineage: Eukaryota > Metazoa > Chordata > Aves > Galliformes > Cracidae > Penelope > Penelope pileata. The sequence goes on along the minus strand of WBMW01003931.1, from coordinate 377,616 downwards.
CTACCCCACGTTTGTTTCTGGTGGGCTGCACCCCTTGCAGGGTTTTGTCATGTCCCAAGACCTGAATGCCATATCTGTCCAACTTTCTTTTTTTCCTTCTCATCGTGGCAGTGCAGCTGGCAGGTAGTCCAACTTCAGAGTCCCAGCACAAGGGAATTTAGGGTGGAAGTCACTGGCACAAGAAGACAGACAGCCCCACAGCCTTTCGAAAAGAATGGGATGGAGAACTCTGTGCAGAGCGTGTCAGCCTCGCTCATTGCAAACCATCTTGTGGACTTCTGGACTCATCCCCCCTCTTACACCTCCAGAGGGAGCTGGGACCTGACCTGACCACGTGGAGAGCAGGCTGGCTGACATGCTAGCACCAAACCGTTTGTATGATGTTATTCTTCCCGTGCCAGTTTCAGATTTGTGGCCTCATGCACGTTTCCCCCACAGATGCCTGTGGCATTCTGCCCTCCCCAGACTGTCACAGACAGCCTGGGGAACCTTCAGCACAAATTCTTATGGGATATCCTCACAGCAGCAGAAAAACCCTGCCTGGCAGCCCATGTGCTATTTTAGTAGCTCTGTTCTGGCAGCGCTGTCCCCACAGGACTTGACACCACAGGCCTGGTCAGCCTCACCACTGGCATGCAGGAGTGATCATGGGGTGGGCCCGGGCATTCACAGCATAAGGTCAGCACCAACCTTGCCTGCCTTGCCAGTTCCCTGGAATAACTTGCTGAGGTGAAACTGCGGGCCCCTAAAAAGCATGCCCTACAAAAAAGGAGTGCAGCCCCACATAGCAATTAGCCTACATCAGTGATGCCACAGAATGTGCTCCAGGGCTGAAACAGTGCGGATAGCCAGGGAGCTGAGTCTGAAACAGTGTTGTAGGAAAATAATGTATACACAGCTGATTTGTTTTACATGCATAACAGAAAGGACAAATTCTTTATTCTGGTTTCACAAGGCTGAGTGAACTGCTTCTTGATTAGTCCCTCAGTCCATCCCTCACCATAATTTTTAACTCCTAGTAATGACCAGCCACTTCACAAACTGATGACTCTTCTTTGGCAGAGATCTCAAACAAAAGAAACTCAAACAAGGTTTGTCAAAAATCGGTGAGACAACTGATCCTGTTTAATTAGTTAATTTCTCACTACGGGAAAAGCTGAACCACAATCTCAAGTGTTAATGGTTCTGTTGGATCTGCCAACTGGCCAAGCTACACCCATTTAACCCCAAATAAATCCTAGTTCAGAGTCACCTCTGCTCAGTGGGGTCACATGCTGGAGCTTTGGGGTCATTCAGAGGGAGGTACACAGGAAATCTGGAACCCTGAGATAAAATCTTGTACTGGGAGGAGACAGAGAATCTGGGAGGAAAAAGGGATAGGTAACCAAGCACTGTGGTTTCTACTGTTTGAACAGTGATTTCTTAGTATGGCAAATCGCCATAAGCAGCAAGTTTAGAGAAAGGTGATTTTCAATTTGTCCCAATTTGTTTTTCTTAGCTAGCAGGAGGTTTCGTGGTCATGTAGGCAGGCTCCTAGCAGATCATGCATCTAAGATCTTCCATGAACAGATCTGTGAAGTCAGGATACTGCAGATACCATGTGTCCGAATTTCAAAGACAGTATCCCTCCAGAGGGAGCACAAGAAGCTTTCTCTTGACACCAAGAACACAGTTTTCATTTTAGCCAGCAAAGACATACATTCTGCTGCGCAACTACGCTAAGGAAACTGTATTTTCTGTTACTGGAGAAGCTTCAAAAGAAGCTGCCAAGGAAGGACCTAATTTTAACGGGATCGAGGACAACTTTTTGACTCTTACAGGCATTTGCTGTAGACAAGCAAAAGCGTTACATGGGGTAGGTGCAGGCAGAGTCAACTGAACTACGTTACGATCGGTAGAACCAAATGCAAATTTTTAAAGGGATGGGCCTTATGCTGTACTGGCCCTTTTAGATGCGAGTGAAATTTTACAGTTAACAGAATGTCTTTTTCATGTTTCCAAATACAGAAAAAACAGATCCCTATAGAAGCTGGAAACTGAAGATGCAGAGGCACTCCCAAACAGGACAGACTTGAGACTGTATCACCTGATTTGCAAAATTTTTAAAGAATCACAATTCTTCAGGATGTCTGATTTTGATGGAAAACTGTTCTGCATTCATACAGNAGGACAGACTTGAGACTGTATCACTTGATTTGCAAAATTTTTGACAGAAAACTGTTCTGCACTCATACAAATTTATTTATCATGGAAAGTGGTTTCAAGAGAAGTTCTATGGTGTGACTTTAAATTACACCTTTGCCCTAAAGTAAGAAACCCGGTCTCTTTTCCAGAGACTTCTTCCCAAAAGACTCCATTGTTTTGGGGAAGGACTTTGACATTGGAGTGAGGAACTTGTCACGCTTAGAAAAGTGACCTTCAGCTGCCTCTTCACAGAATGAGAAAAGCAAAGATACACAACCACCATTCTAGAGAATATTAGAGAAAACTCAAGAAGCTACACAATTTTTTTTTTTTTTTCATAGCAAGCCTCATCTTGCAGCAACAGCAGCAATTCCAGGACCTTCTGGTCCAGAGGCGTGCCAACCTACACAACATGCAGTACTGGCTGTCAATCCAAAGCCTGTACTATCAAAGCCAGGCTCTGATGATGACTCAAAAGCATATCTATCTGCATTCAGATAGGTTACCATGGCAACCTCTCTGGCCTAAAAAGAGATGGACCACATTAGTTACTTAGCAGCACCTTTTTGACAGGCGAAACACAAGCTGCTCACTCCAGATGATGGTTTGATTTAGAATGAAGTCTGTCTGAGAGCTGCTATGGTGTGCTCCGAAGTGTTAAAGATGTAACCCAGAGAGAAAAACTTCTTTTGGGACTTAACTTCAGATTGTGGCCTAGCACCAAAGGGACTGAGCTATGTGGTGGCTTTTCCTGAAAAACACAAGTTAACAGAACAGCTGACAATCTTTTCCTACACTCTAAGGAAATCCTTTCCAAAGGTCTACGGTGGGTCTGTTGGGCTAAGAAGGCCACTCTTGCAGAGGACATGTAGGATACCAAGGATAATTTGAGATGCTGCTGGCACAAAACATCTTCTAGATTAAAATACATATTCCAAGTACAAATATTGAGCCCTGGAAGGGTCAGAGCTCCCATGACTGGTGCGAAGGAAGCCTGGAGTTCTGACAGAAATGCACACACTCCAAAGGAAAAACTGCATGGCTACGAGGGATTTTTAAGGTTTGGATTACGGAATGAAGACTTCCAGAACCTAGGGTGAACAGGAAAGTGGATCCTTCTACTCATTGTTTGATTGAATAACTAAAATGCTGTCTTAAAATACCAGTTACATGAGTCGAGATTCCTCACTCAAGTTATGAAGCCCTCGTAATTGACAGGAAGTGAGGAAGGTTCTGAAATTACGTGTTGCTTCCTATACCTGTGACCCAAGATAGGTAAATCTGGCATCACGAGCAGAGTAGCAGACTGTGCCCATAATCAGAGGCAAGCAAACGAACCAACCAATAAATAAGCAGTACAGGTGGATGGAAAAAGTGCCGTGTTTATCACACCAGTTGTCCATTTACTTTAATGACGTTTCTTGTACAGCAGCGTTCACTACCAGAAACAATTATAAAACAAGCATACCTAACAAATCTCTACTAATCTTTACTAAGTAGAAGCCTCAAAACATGAAATAAATATATTTTTCAGCTTTTAACTCTGATTCATTGAACTCCATTCTATTACTTGGACAAAAGAGAAAGTAAATAGGAAGATACAAATATTTGCTTATGACTTCATCTGTTTGTGCCATGTCCTATAATTCTTCCTTCAGGTGACAAAGTTGTTTTTTTTTTT
>WBMW01003931.1:290400-369119 GCA_013396635.1 Penelope pileata | reverse complement strand
GCCCGGGGGGGCCGTGCTGGGGTACCTGTGCGGGGCTGTCAGCGGGCGGGGGAGCGGCGGCCGTGGGCACGGGGAGCTGCGGGCGGTGCTGGCGCTTAGCAGCCGGCTGCGGGCTCGCAGGGAGCGGGGAGCAGGCTGCGTGCTGCTGGGGGTGCCGGGGGCCTCCCCTGCTGCGCAGGGAGGGGGTGCTTCCCCCGGAGCGGCGTTCCCTCCCGCCGCCGCGAAATCGGAGAGCATAATTAAAAGCGCTGTAATTGGGAATTTCGAAATGGGTGCATTTTTGAATTTCGGTCAGCTTTGAAGTTTTGGGTTTAGTCTGTCCAAAGACCACGTAGGGGTTCTTTGATCGTGTGTCTAGATTGCTGCTGTTCCTTGGTTCTCCTATTACTCCCCGGTCATCGGGGGAAATAAACGTTCATTGTTCTTTGAAATTAACAAAGACAGAATATCTGAGTGCAGAATAAATCCACAAGAATGCTTTGGACGAGCTGCTGCTTCAATCCCAATGAGAGCGTGCAGGTGACTTCTGCCAATGGGTGCGTGCGGTCACTCTGGCCATAGGGATCTTCAGGTGCCGTAGGGATCTGGATGAGCAGAAGTTAACAGCTTGTTCTGTCCTTGTACTGGTAAAGCTGAGGAATGTGTCGGTGATGTCTGGGAGTAAATAAGCAAACGTTTGGTTTGTAGTGGTACTTCATGATCTGCTCCTAACTGGGCAGGATGTGACTTTTCTCATTGACGTAGCGTAGCCCGAAGAAGTTTTGGTAGAACTTGTTTCTCTTTTTCGGCACTCCCCCTGCCTCTGTAGGTTGGATGTTTTTGGAAAATTAATTATACTTTACAGAATTAGATTAATAGCACCAAACATAACTCCAAATATGAGCTAGTATTTGCAACTATTATCTACGTGTATTTAGAGAAGTCAGTGTGTGTATGTGTAGACTGATTCTGTGGGCTGTGCCCAACGCTTTTGGCCTATAGGAAGTATTTGGAACTAGAGCCTCGTCCTTTGCAGTCTGACATAGAACGCGTGTGATGGATTTGCATTTATTCTGTGAATTAAAAATTGTATCAAAGCTGATGAAGCTTACTGAGTTCCAGTCGTGTTTTTTGAATATTTTTGAATGAAGCAAGTGTCTTGCTCAAAATTGGATATGTAGGGTGATCGTCTTAAATCACGGAAGGAGGGCAATTTCTGTTTGTAAATTGTGTACACGTTTGTATGCTGTGGTAGCTTAGTATTGTTTCCAGGCAAGTAGGTATGGAAGTTTGTTGCGTGGTCAGCAATATTACAGTTCCTGAATCAATACTCAGGTGGCTTTGGGACGTGTCATTGGAGTCCCCTCCCACCATGCTGAACGGTTACGGAGAAGCGGCAACAAGGATAATTTTACCTAATAGCAGCCAAGTGTTCTCTATTTCAATATCAGTTTATGGGTGGTGTTCCCTTCTGTGAAAGAAGGATGTGGTCATCAGGGATTTATCGGTTTTTCAAGTATGAGGGCTTTGCGTGGACTGGGAACTAGCATGCGATGGCTGTAAGGTACTTGTAACACACTGGCAGGTAGTTCATGCAAGGCAGAAAAACATGGCTGGCATCAAGTGAAAACAGAGCTTTTAAAGTTACACTTAACTAGGACATAGTTGCTAGCATGTATGTCACATCTTAACTCTTGGTTCTGATAGGGCCTTGCTAGGAAATGTGTCTGGGTTGACTGCATTGTTAGGCTTGGCCTGGATGAATTTACTGTGAGATTTTTGTTGTTGTAGTTCATATGAGTCAGTCAACACCTCAACATGTAAAGTGTGAAAGTCCCTATTAGGTTATGCTAACGTGTATGGAACCGTACCACCTGCTCGTCTGGTAGCGTGCAAGAGGACTAGTTAATCAAACTAATGAAAAGCCATGCCCGTATTTGCTATGGTAGCGTTTTGTGGTTTTGTCTGAACCAAAGTGGGTGGAGCCGCTTACCAAAGAAGCAATTTTTCTTGCTATAATTAGATTCTCTCTTCAGCGCTCCTCTTAATCCCTCTTTAGTTCAGGTGTATTTCAGCCTGTAGCCCTGTAGTCGGGGTTAAGGTTCTTACAACTTAGTGTTCTTGGCTAGTCTTCCTGTACTCATTTTTAATGCCATTTGGACAACTATTTTCCAGAGTGAAGTCAAAAGCTTTCCTGATATCTTTGTTTTATGGAAGCATGGAAAACTTGTACAACTTCTGAAATCCTTTTGTAAATAGATCCTGTTGTTGCAGAATAGGATTATTTACAGAGAACTGCTGCTTTTGTCTTTATAACTGAATACAATAGATTATTTGTTAACTTACTTCACTATTTCATCTCTTTTCCTCTTTCAGGAAGAGTTCAAGCAACTTTTTGCTAATGTGTAATAACTGTTCTACTAACTAGACTCAAATCTGATTAGTGAGACTTCTTTTTTGCTCTGAGACCACTTGAAATAGTGCAAAAGCTGTTCTGAACAACCACGTCTTCCTTGTAAACTTAAGTGAAAAAAGTCAAGGAGGCTTTGGAAAGAGGAATGCTCTCCTTTCCCTTCCTCACCTTGTGGGTCCTTCAGGACTCACAAGTTGTGGGAGCCGTAGCTTACTGACTTTTTAAAAACACTGGGGGAAGAAACCAGCTAGGAGCAGCTGTTCCTCCCAGAAAGGCACATTCTATAGGTACAGGCAATTAGTAATCTCTCTTTGAGATGACACAGTATGCCCATAGAGTTGAAGCGACCTACTCATTAGTTGCGTGTAAGAGTTTGTAACTGATACCCATAGATTATCTTTCTCCTTCGTATGGAAGGAAGATAAAATTCTGGTTTTGATTTTGTTTTATCAAACATACGGAGAAATAGCTCAGTTCCTTTTGCTAGTACAAATGTATTTCTCACTTTAGGATAGGTCTTCAGCGCATACATACTTCACTTGTATTTGGATTTTAGCTCAATTTCCTCTAACGCTTGTGTATTCATGAGTCTTGTCCAGTGTCTGTGGGTGTTTAATTATGACTTGCTTATCAGAGAGCACAGATCACTAAAGAAGCTCCAATTTTTGGACTGGAAAGTACCTAGTGATGAGACGGGCTACGTCCCTTCCCTTACCTCATATCCTCATTAACTCCAAAGTGTTCTGTCCATGGGATTTCCAGGGAGAATGCCAACAGGAGGGCTGGGCAGATGCAGAACATAGTCCATACAGTACCAATACTGTGGAGCCTCTGAAGTCGAGGTAGTGGCTGCTTCGGTTGGTTTGTATGACAGATGTAATCCATCTAATTTCATCTCTGAATACAGCATTTCTTAAATTTGAAAGCAGTGAAAAGGTTTCTGTAATTGAAATAGCATGAACTAACACTTGCTGGTAAACATAGTCCTTGCAAAGTTTCTAGGACCTGTAGCTCTATGTACCTGAAAGCAAAACTCTGCAACTGAAAGTGAAATCAGCTCTGCTAAGTGCCAGTGTTTTGTTCCAGCTGTGAGAAAGCAAGCTTTCAATTTGTGTACTACACCAAGTTCGAAAGCTTTCTATTTTTTTTTTTCCTTTTTCCCCAGAGGCAAATAAAAACACACTGAGTTTTGAGTCAGTTAAAGGAAAGGTTAATAACGCATCAATATGTCTATGTGTTGAAAAGTTTCCTCTTTCGCTTTAATAACTGTTTGGATAGTGAAATAAGAGCAATGGAAACGTACAAATTGGTTTCTGATGGCAGAGGTATTCCTTCAAAACACAGCTGAAAAATTTCAGAGTGAATTTTGGTGCGTTACTCAAAAAATGGAACTAGTAAACGATGAGCTGGTGCAAGCAAAGGTAGGTACATCTCAGTGATCAGATCCAACGTGACGGTGAAACTTCTTGGAAAAAAAAAAAGCTTTTAAATCCGAGTGACCTGCAAGCCTATTGTTCATCAGTTTTTGGCTTCCTGGCTTCAAACACTGCGTGTCCATTTGAAGTCCTGTTTACCTCTGTGTGCTCACATCTTCGTTTGTGTTACTGTGAGCTGTGCAAATTACCCATTGCTCCTCGTTGGCTTTGCCAGTGGAGGAGCCAGTCAGAGCACCGCGCGTTCGCTTACTTTATGGAAGAAATAGTTTCTTGCCATCAGTTCACTGTTTAAACTGAAGGAAGGGGGAAAAAAGAAGAAAAATGACAGGTAGGGGAGTTAAAGTGTTACTAGTTACTCAATTCTTTGGTTTTTCTTGAACACTGCATTTCCTTTCCCTGACCTCTGTTTGATCTGTCCAGATGTAATTACAGCTTTTTTTGGGTATGAAAATATGTAACCGTATATATTCTTGGTTTTTAAATATGATTTTACAGAATTTTTAGATGAACTACATGTAGGGTATACGTTTGATTACAGGCAAGTTTTTAATGCACTCTCTCTCAAAATCTGGTTGACATGGAAGGCTCAGGCACTCTCCTGGATCGTGTTGGATTCTGATTTCTTTCTTCTTGTTCTTTCTAATTTGTGGATAAGCAGGCATTAATTCAATGGTATGCCAAAAATTGCAAGTTAGTGTTTGAAATGTGTTTATGTCTTTGTTACTGTTACAAGAAGTGATTGTTGCTTGAAGATCTTGGAAGTTTTTCTTTCTGTACCAGTTACTCATAAACCCTACCAATACTGGATGATGCGTGTGGAATAATGCGGCTGAGGATCTGGTTTTTGCTGTGGTTGGGTGTTCATAAGCTTAGAATCCGGTGTTCTTGTGTTTAGGGTGACTTTGCTGTCAATGTCATAGTGTGCCTTCAAAAGCTGAGATTTTTACAGCAGGAGAATCAGCGTTACTGCAAATGTTGCACATCAACATGATTGTGCATCTCTGTGCCTTCCCAGTGAAATCAGATTTTTGCTCAAGTCAAGTTCTCTGTATGCCAAGGCTACAAACTTGCAACGTGTTTTTCTTTCCTCCAACATCAAAAACATCAGTAGGTGCAGTTCTGGGGAGAGGGCAGGGAACTGTGCAGTTACTGCAGCTTCACACTGAGTGACCCTTACATCTCCTCAAACTTTCCCTGATGGTTTATTATTTTTAATATACACGGCGTTTTACAAGCTTAGTTTCTAAGCGAATTAATGTCTTCTGTGAACTATGTCTGCTAGAGACAGCATCATAAATGATTCATCTCTGTTGGAGGCAGGGTGGAAAAAGTATATGCGATACTCTGTTAAAAACTATAGTTGCGTGTGGTACCATAAGGGCGTAGTTAGAAATTATTTGGTTTTGCACTGTTGCTCTTCTTAGACCTTCGCTGGGGTCAGATTGCCATTTAGGTTTGTATTGTGCAACATGAAGTTGATATTATTTCTTTCTTCACTTAGTTTCATGACTTGGAGAGGTGCACTTCTTTGTTCCTAGCATTCTCCTGCGTAGCATTTCTGTTGCCGCGCTGTGTAAGCGCGTGTTTGCGGTTTGTTCGCTTTTTCTTCAGGTAAATAAAAAAGGCTGTGAGCGATTGTAACTTGATAGTCTGCTGTTGTACAGAAGTTTAACAATCTAGAGGTGTGAGTGGAAATCATTAATGATGATGGTCAAGGCCAGGCTGGATGGGGCTTTGAGCAACCTGGTCTGCTAGGGGGTGTCCTTGCCCATAGCAGGGGATGGAACAAGGTGATCTCTGAGGTCCCTTCCAACCTAAACCATTCTATCATGTCTGATGTCCTTACATCCTTACAAGAGGATTTCTTTCCTGGCTTTGTAGGGTTTGCCAAGTGATATTTCACCTGTGTGCTTGACACAGTGTACAATGATGATTTGCAGTTCACAGTGTCCATGTAAGTCTGCTTTCAGTCTTGTTGCCCATCAAAGTATTCATTTATGTCTCTCTACGGAGTTAAATTGGCCCGTCATGCCCACAGCATGGGCATCTTAGAACTTCATGAAGCCTGAGAAATAGTTGCACATGTGGAAACGTTGTTGGAATAGAAATACTTAGCTGCCTGCCTACCTTAGTGGTCAATGATAACATTGAAAACCTCTGTTGTCCTTCTTAACTCAGCATCGGCTTTGCTTACTGCAGTGGAGACCCAAAGCTTCTGTAATGCTTTCTTCTTCTTTTTTTTTTTTTTCCCCTTCTTTTTTCCCTTCTTTTTTTCTCTCCCTTTTTTTTTTTTCCATATAAGGAATCCTTAGATTTGGAGACCATTTCTAACTGCATGTTTGAAAGTAATCCGTAGTGCCCCTTTACTTAAAGGGATTGGTTGCAGCAAGCCAAAATAGAAGTTTTTGCTAAAATGTTTCTGTTTAAGATATTGGAAGTTAATAAACAAAGAAAAACGTACTTCCATCTGAATATGTCTGAGTTGTGTTTGTTGTCAAAAGTATTCTGTTTTAAAGTGTATTTTTTTTCTCTGTTGCAATGCAAGGAAGTAGTTGTGTACCTGAGTATGGGCAGCTGTGTCCTGGTTTTAGGCTGGATGTTCTTACCCAGCATCCAGTTATTTCAAGGCATGAAAAAATAGTTCCACCTTTTAGTTCACAAGGGTCAAGTATCATGTTTGGAAATTATTTTGCATAATTTATTAAAAAAAAAAATCTTTAAGTGAACTGAGGTGTTTTAAAATATGTTTGTTTCAGTTTTGCTACTGTTCTAATGGAAGTGAAATATAAAGGTAAAATGTATGTAGTCATGTAAAGGAACATTCATCTCAGTGCTGTGTGTGTGAAGGAAAGGGATATATGTGTGTGACAAACACATTTTTGAGAGGTCTTCTGAAATTCTGCCACTATACACTTGTGGTGCTTTGCATTTAGCAGCATTAGGGAAGAGCAGTGATTTATGACCTGTCTGTATGTGTGATTTGTTTGCCTATAGACTATCGGTGTTTGTAGGGTGTGGGGCTTTTATTTAGAGCAGATGGAAGGAAAAAATATCTCAAACTTTCTAGATGCTCATTAAGTGTATATCTAAGGACATAAATCGCTTATGAAAGAGAAGGGACTTAATTGACCTTCTCTGTGCCATTCATCATTTTATGTATTTTTATCACAACGTGTTTGTCTTCCCCTTCAAATGTATCCTTTTAGGCCTACGTACCTGAAAGCGTTTCACCATACTGTTGGCCTCACTCTTTTCTTAAGATTTTGAGTATTGTGGTTCCTACCAGACTTCACTGAGATGTGAGAACATGCAATTGCTCCTATACAAGAGCTTGAACGTGGGATGAAGAGTCTAACTTTTGGACTTCCGTATAGGAAAAGTTTGCCCTTGATATTTTCTGCTACACAATTCAGCAAAGCAAAGTATGCTTTGCTTTGATTCTCTTTTCTCTGGACTGCTGCTACTACTTCAATGTTAATTTCAATCTTTGTATGTTTCATGCAAACAAAACAATTTGAAATTTGTGGTATGAAATGAGGCAGAAGCTCAAGTTGCATTTATAGCAAGCATACGGTGGGCCCACGCTACAATTTCTAAGTTATGTATTAGTCATGTGTATATTCCAGAACCTACGAGTTCCCACCTGGGCAGTGCCAGGTTATTTGTGCATTTGAGGAAACAAGCAGACATTGTATTCCATACATCACAATCATCTTTCTCCTTGTATTTTAATCATGTGTACATCTGTGCAGTTGTCTTTGACTCAACCATTTCCATAAAAATTCCCAAACTGAGTCAAGCACTCAGTAACAGAAATGAGAAGACTATCTCTTGCTTTTAGTATCTTGATTCATCCTTGTTTCATTCAGATTTTTTTTAGCATCATGTGGAAGAGGTGTTTTTTTGGTCATTAGAATCTAATGCACAATAAAATTAGTACCAAAACTGGTACAAAAAGCCCTTCAGTTTATTTATTTATTTTGTGTGCGTGTCTTGCTTATTGGCAGCCTAACCTAAGGCACAGTTTTCTTTTTACTTTTGAGTGGGTGGGATTTCAGTGACTTTAGGCATTCTGTATAGCACTGAACTTCATGTTGCTTTTGATACACAGTGCTTCTTGCCATGTTAACAGGAGATAAGTGCCTGTTACTGAGCTGCTTTTTAGCAAGGGAAATAAAAGCAAAAAAGGTAAGGTGACTTGCCCAAAGTTGCGCTGTGATGCAGAGGGTGGAGCTGAGGTTAAGGGCTTAGGCATCTTAAGTCTTAATAGCAAGATGCTAAGTAGTTACAGTTGCATTTGTCTTGAGTTTATATTCTGAGTGCTTTGTGACTCAGAGAAGCAGTCTCTGAAGGTTGGAGAGTGACTCAGCATTTCCAGATAGTGGTCTGCTCACGGAGCTCAGCATCTGCTTGGAAATTTGAGAGCGTGAGGGGTGGAACTCACTTTTCTTGAAGGTGGTTTGTGCCCCCCAAATATATATGTTTGTAGTCTCTTGCCCTATTTGATACACGTCTTTCAGTTTCTGAAAGCACTAGCGGAGTGTTTCAGTGGTAGTATGGTTTACTGGATAGCTGACGTACCTTGTAACTTTGTTTCCAGTGTTTCACCCTTCCAGTGTACAGCTGTTCAATGAGTAAAATAGCATTTGACTATGAAAGCAGTAAAGTTTGTGTTGCACGAGACAGAATTGTGTATCATGCCCACCGTAATTTAAACACTTCTTAACTTGTTAGTCTTTGATTTTATGAAACTTAGGCAAATTTTTCACATAGAACGAGAAGGAGACATACGGTATTTGCACAGTTTGTGTGATGGAAACGTCTCCTCCTTAGTAAAGACCTACCAGGTTAGCTACAGCCACTGGCAGGGCTGAGTTCTCAGTCTCGTGGGTCAGCTCCTTGAGTGAACGGTTTGCAGAATGACAGGTTGCTCGTGCAAGAGTGCCATGGTTGTGTGAACCACACTTCTGTACACTTTGGTTTGGCTGGCTGTCATGAAGCAAAGCTGGCTGCGTGTCTTAGCCACGACTCTTCTGCAGTGGTAATCTGCGTTCTAGTTCCAGCTGATCAGACTTCTCCCAGAGCCTTGAGCCGTCGCTCAGTAGTGGTGGCAGAGAAGCCAAATGACAGATGCTGATGAGTGAAGATTGATACTGTTGGTCTTTTGGTACTGTGCTTTTGTAAATCTGGGCAAAATTTGAGAAGACCTCTTTTTCATCTCGATCAATTCCATCTTCTAGCATGGGACAAGACAGTAGGCTGGTACATTATTTCAGTGCTGAGAAAATGCTGAAGGGCAGCACAGCGAAGAACAGTACATGCAGAGGAAGGCACAGGCAACATTGATTCTCTTCCCGCTTTCCTATGTTGCTCTCCTCAGAACTGTACCTATGCCGAATTTCATATAACAGATAAAGAAGCAAAACTATGAAAAGCGCATCTCTTTAATATTTCATTTACAAGGGCTGTGGGACACGAGCAGTGTTCAAACCTGATGGTGTTACACGTGTTGTTTTTACAGCATAAGGATGAGCCAACTGATTGGAAGTTCCTGCTGCAGCGTGTACTGCCACTGAAGCACTTTGCGTTAGGTTATTAGAGGAGTTTCTAAGGCAGAGTGTGCAACAAGCAGTTCTCTGAAGGCAATTGCAGCTTAAGCAGTTCCCCTTCTCTTCAGATTCTGGCTGCTTGTTCCCACCTGCTTTGTGTTGGCACAGCTGTTGTAAGACCAACCAGTGAATCAGACTTGGAAACTGAGTTGGCTGAAATACATGATTTTATATATATAACATTTGGGTGTGTGTGGGGGTGGAGAATCGGGTTACTTCTCAGTCGGATCGGTTCCTGGGCCCGGTATCCTGCGCTGCTGCTGAGACATTTGACAAGATAATGGAATGGGTTGTGTGGGTGGACAGGAGCAGGGTGCCTAGGAGAGGCAGGAGTTGGTTAGCTGGCTCTGATAGCTCTGTTACTTAATGGAGAACATCATTCTGAGGAATTTTTGCCACCCCTCCTGGAGTAAATCACTGCTCTGACAGACAGACAGACGCGCACATGCACGCTACCCGCCCTCCCCGCCCCCCTTCTCCGGCTCTCTCCCTCTCAGACTTTCCCTTGCTATCTCAAACTGCCGTGCTTGTTCCCTTTCAGGCTCCCACTCTGACGCTGTCCTGCTCGCGTGTGCCCTAGCACGCATGAAATGTAGCAGCCTTGCTTGATAACAGTTCTCGCTCTTACTCTCCCGCTTACTTTCTTGATTTATCTCTGTTTTCTTGAGCTCTGCTTGTGCTTTCAGCCAGATTCTTTCTCACTCTCACTCTTTTTTCTCTTCTAACTTGTGCTTGTGCCCTCAGTCCTGCATCCTTTTTTTAGCACCTCTCTCGAGGTCCCCTTTTTCTCTCTCTTGCTCACTCAGTGTTCTCTTATTCTTTCTCACTTGTTCTTGGTTTCTCTTTTTCTTTCGTTTCTTCTTGCTTCTGGTGAGAACAGCACTTTGGAGAGGAAAGAACACTTCAACTTTTGAAGAAGAAAAACTCCTGAGAAGCCCGAAGTTCTTAATTTTTTGTCTTTTCCCCTCCCCCAAATATTGCCACAAAACAGCGCAGCATCTTGATTTCTTCTCAAACTCATGCACTTTCAAAAATTTTTACTTGAATTCTGTACCGTCATTGCTCAGTTTTTAGGGGTAGTTGAGGCTCCTCAGTCAAGTAATGGTTTAGATACCTGAATATTTAGTGACCGTCTTCCCCCTCCTTTCTTTGGCAATCCATTGCACTTGTCATCAAGCCTTGTTTCTCATTTTCCTGAAATTCCTATGTGTTTCTTATTCTGCATTTCAAAGCTTCCCACTTGGTACATCTTCCAGTAAACCAAACTCAGACTCCTCTGGAGCAAATTCTGGTGCTGGTGGAGATTCTATTAAATCAGAAAGACCTATAATCTTCATATTTCTTTTATAATTACTTAAATTGATCGAGCTAATGCTCTCCAAGTTATCTGTCAGTTTTCAAGAAGCAAACATGGCACTAATGTTGATAAAATTATAAATTTATGTCCAATATTTGGATGCTGGGATTGCTGGAGTTCCCAAACAGTGCCATAAATAATCCCAAAGTTTCAGCTTCTTCTGTTTGGCTTTTGAATTTTGTAAGAGCGTAGTTTGACAAATTGCATCTGAAGGGCCTCTGTGAGAGTTCTTCTGGGCTTCTGTATCAATGAGAGATTTTTTTTGGACTTTGTCTTATGGCTGCCATCAAAGAACATTGGAAAAATAAATTCCATACATCGTCATTTCACTGAAATTTAGTAAGTCATTTAAAAAAAAAATAAAATTCCAAGTTTCCAAATTCTTTAAAACCTGTATTATACCAAAATTTTACATACCTATGCAAATGATTTGGCATTGTGCATGTGTACCTGTATGTGAAACCCAGCAAGTAGACCTGAATGTAGGTGGTTTTCTTTTGGATCAATTAGTGTTAGAGCAGCAAAAGTTGGGAAAGGGACAAATGTGGGCAGAATGTTCCCCCTCCTCTTTTTTTTTTTTTTGGTAGCAACAATTGATTAGATTGGCTTAGCAATTGTGTACTCCTCCATCCTTGACTTCAGCCTTGTTTTGCTGTTGTCTGAGCGAGAGCAAACTCACGTTTTTGTGGGCTGAGAGAGGGGGAGAGGGAGGAACAGGGAGAGAAGGAGAACGAGCAAGATAGGGGGAAGAGAGGGAGGGAGAGAGGATGGTACCTTTTGTTGGATTCATAAAACCTCTTCCATGTTAGAAAGTCCTTGTTTTTGATGTAAGCAATATCAAATACAATTTTAATGATGGTCGGTGGCTCGTTTTGTTTGATGAAAGGGTATCATGAATTCTTCTTGATCTTTGAAGGCTTTTAAATGACTAGGTCTTTTTGTGGGGTATTGCGTACCTTGGCTGGAAGGTGGGGGCTTGGTGAGGGATTACTGGCTGAAATTCTAAGGAAGTCGTATTGGACTATGATGAGTATGCTCTGAGCTTAGTAGGATGTTTTATATTATTATTTTTTTTAATGGCAGAAATGATTTTTGTGTTGCCCAAGAAATGTTCTGGAGTCTCTGATGAGCTACCTGTAATCATATTTTGTAGGGGCATGGAGCTACCATGAATGTTAGATGAAATTTCTATAATAAATGCATCCCAGTAAAGGTTTTGTTAGTCGATATGTGCCCAGTGTACTGGCTTTTCTCCCTGTGTGTGCATGTGTCCACATATATATGCATATGTGTCTTGAATAGGGTGTTTCAATTCTTAATGGCTTATCATATCAGTTAAAATTCACCAAACTTTTGCTGCCCACAACCTATGCAGTATGGTGTATCCTTCGGATATATCAGTATTATGTTTAATGGCAGGGGTGGAGGCTTACAAAATAATAAAACAAGACCTCAGAGTTTAAATCTGAAGAATAGGTGTTTTGACTTCACCACTGGATTATGTGACAATTTACTGAAGTTTGTTAATTCATCTCCTTCTTCAATGAGAGTTTTCTAGGTCAGTGGTTCCTTAACTGGGGAATAAGGCCGTGGTAAAAGAACTGCAGTTAGAACTTAAAGCCGTACTAAATTGTGTTAAGCTGAAAAAAAAAATGTTAGCATGATTAGCACTTAAATTTTTGAGACTACGGTGGTCTGTATTCTGTTAAAGGGGGCTGTAGTTGTGGAGTGAATGATGTGAGGTAAATGTGGAATCATTTATTTATTCATCTTTATTTATTCATCACGTTGAAGGAACAAAGAAGGGAAAACCCATTTGTGCATTTTTTGTTGATCTACTCAGCCTTCTTTTACCATAGTTTTGAGTGCCTTGTGATGTTCTAGGCATTGGAGATCACTGTAACTCCTGCGTCAGACTCAGAAGGTAATTTCCTACTTCAAAGGTGACTTACGAGACAGAGGAATTCAGCTAGATCCTCTGATGGAGCTGTCTTCATGACAACACCCACCTCTTTGGTGCCTGGGTGTTGCATGGAACCAGCAATCAGAATGGGTTATGTGATAGAGCTGATTTGACAGCAGCCTAAATTAGATTACAAGGGACTGCGTCTGCTTTCTCCCTTGGTCCTACATTACTTGCAATTGCTCTCTGTTGGCACTTTCACTTTACTTTTCCATGCTGGTCTAGTTGAAGAAGTTAAGCCAAAAGCCTAATGATATAAACAAAAGTAAAAACTTTACTGCTAGTTTAGCTACCTAAACTGTTTCATCATGAGGTGAAAGGGTGCCAGGAAGATGAGCCTTGCCTGTGACGCGAGCCTTTTCTTTTCTTTTTTTTTTTTTTTTTTTTTTTTTTTTTTTTAAGTAGGAGCGGTGAGTTTGTTCAGCTGATGAAGCTATGTGCTTAGTGTGAAGTTATATAATGGGACATAAACTGAACTAACATCTTCTTGCCACAGAAAGTCCTGTTCCCCATTTTGTTCTAGCTTCAAGTTTTTCTTTCCCTTTGAACCATGGGAGGAAACGAACCTGACAAAAGGCGTGAAGAGTTTTTAGTTGGATTGTTGAGTTGACTTGTTTTTTCACACCGAATACATGGTAAAACACGGAAGTTTTCACAAAGAAGGGGGCACAGCTGTGCACCTGGGAGAGAGGGAGAGGGGCTGCCCCTCTTGGCGCTGGCAGCCTGTTGGATCGTCTCAGTTGTAAGCATAATTTTACCTGTAGGTCCAAAACTGTGCTCTAAGCACCCAGTGCTGTAAATGCTTTCCAGAACAGAGCTTTAATAGCTCTTAACGCTCTTTGGGGAGGCTGTCCAAGCTATCTCTGGAGGATGTCTCTTCTGAATTAAGAGCTATTTTTTTTTTTTTTTTAAGTTGTGCTCTTCTTTAAGATGCTTTTGGCAGAATTAGTTCTGTCTCATAACTTTGTTCTGGAGTTAGGCATCTGAGCTATTTTAGAAATCTGTGAGTATTGTTTAAAACATAGGTACAGAAGGAGTTGGGAGTTTCATCATTTAGACCTCAGCTGTTAGAGCACATGCACGAGCTCTGATGGACCTCAGTTAAGTGTGNGGGCTTTGGGGTCCCCTCCAACCTGAGTTGTTCTTTGAGAGAGTCCAAACTCATTTATTTTTGCTTCCAGTGAGAACACGTAGATCACCTGTCTCTTCACATGTTCTTGGCAGCTGTCCACAAGACCCATTTAATCAACGCTATTGTGCCAGAAAGAATCAAAGAATCATGGTACAGGGTGAGAAAAGGAAACACGGCTATCCAGTCCAGCAGCTAGTATGCTCACCTACCTTAAAGGAAGAGGAAAAAGAAAATTTCTGGGATTTAAGCAGTGCTTACGCCTTCAGGAAATGGCTCCTGGATAATGTTTTATTTTCTCAGTGCAAAGATGTTATGTGAATTACGCAAACATAGGACAGCCACCAAATCAGGAGTGCTGAATGACGTACAAATAAAATGGACTGTGAGAGGGCGTATATAGAACATAGGATTATTTTCAATTTACTCTTCAGTTACTTGCTAAGGAGCTTTGACACTAATTTTTATAGTAAGGTTAATTTTCTGAAAGAATCTGATAAATGTTTTTGCATTTATTAATTTATATGATAAAATTACAAGTACTCTGTGAAATTTTTTGATATGTACTTGAGTGTATGTGTAAGGTACAATTTGTAAGACATAGATGGTATTGTGCTTATGTTAGAGGTGTCTTCAATTCCAGAAACAGTGCTTTTCCTTAGCTCCTCCAACTTGATATCTCATGAGATGGTAGAAATAATGTTCCCTATGTGATTGTTGCAGTAATCCAAAACAGAAGCGTTCTTGCTTCAGAATTCAGATATCTCCTTTACTGTTGCATTGGTCAAACTGAGCCTGAGTTAGAACTTAAGGCGTATCGTGGAAGTCTGTATGTATTTAGGCTGGAACACTGAGAATAGTAAGGATGCTGTGGTAAAAAGTCTTTTTTTGTTCATTTTGCTGTCAGAGAAGTTTGTAGTTGGCATGCCTGATTAAATTTATTTCTTCAAATTTATTTAGGTAGACTATTATGACAGACACGAACTATATATAGAAAAGCCTGTAAACATTTCACTTGTGTTCTTGAAGTAGAGGTAGGGTCTGTAAGTATTGATATCAAACCAGATGTTAGCTGTGGTTTTTGAGGTCCTTTGTGGCAGTTTGGCAAGAACTCTCTGGAGTGCTTTGCCTAGCTTGCTCTTCAATTCTCCTAATCTGTGTTCATAGCACATACAGTGAACCAAATTATAGATAGCTGAAGTTTGTCAGCTCTTTACTTTTGCTTTTCTGTGGACAAACTTGGTTTGTTTAGATGATGAGCTTTTTAGGGAAGAATCACAGTTGTATTGTGTGTCACCCAACACCTACGATGATGAGGTTCTCCTGCCATGATTAGAATACCCCATCTCTTATCCCAGCCCAGTTTTAGAGCATGGCTGCTCACATCCTGTACCAAGTACCTGGACTCGTGGTCCTGACCTAGGAGCTGTCAGTTTCAGAGGTCGAGAACATCAGAGTCTGTACAAAAATGCAAATAAATTTGCTCATGATCAAGTATTAGTATGCAGAATATAAACATATGGGCTGTTTGCATGTGCTGAAGAGATTGGTTAGCTTTTTTATTTGCTGCATAGATTTTTTTAAGCTGAAAGTTAAACTCAGGCTCTGGCGCTATGCAGAGTCAGCAGAAAACTTATCAAAAAAAGTGGCTACTTTACATCATGCTAAGCTGCGGAAATGAGTCAACAGGACTGGGGCAGGTGCCAGAAGTGGTGCAAGAGATGGGCCTGCACTGAGTGGCTGAGGACAAGGAGGGTGTGGGTGCGAGCACAGCAGCCAAATCTCAGTCGGCTTTGCCTTTTGTGGAACTGCAGCTTCAGAATTCCTAGTTTAATGAAATAACTCAGTTTATTCATTGTCATTTTTGAATGCATCTGGTTGTCATGGAGCCTGAACTTGACCACTGTAAGTTTATTTTCAAAGCTACTGAACTTCATATGAACTGCTATTTGAAAGCATATTGAAGCAGATTTTTAAACGTGGTGTTTCTGTACTGACATGTCTGGCGAAAGATGGAACTTGTTTTTTGATTTCCAAGTTAGAGCTGGAAGAGCAGTCATGGCATACGTAGTTCTGGAGGTAAGGGGTTCTCCCTCTTTTTCCTTAAACAATTTAACTTCTCTTTCCAATCTATCAATTTAGGGACCAAGTTACTTTATCAGTATCCTAAAATCCTAGAAATAATGCTAATATTTTAAGATTGATAGGTAATTAAAAGGCAAATTTGAGTTTGTAAGCAAATTTAGGTTGTGTTTAAGAGTGAATTGTAGAAAATCCTGAGCTGGAACGGACCCACAAAGATCATGGAGCCCCACTCCTGGCTCCACACAGGACCCCTAAAATCCAAACCCTGTGTCTGAGAGCGGTGTCCAAACGCTCCCTGAACTCCGGCAGCGTGGGGCCGTGACCACTGCCCTGGGCAGCCTGTGCCAGGGCCCGACCACTCTCTGGGGAAGAACCTTTTCCTAGCCCCACCTGACCTCCCCTGACACAGCTCCATGCCGTTCCCTCGGGCCCTGTCGCTGTCACCAGAGAGCAGAGCTCAGCGCTGCCCCTCCGCTCCCCTCGTGAGGAAGCTGTAGGCCGCCATGAGGCCTCCCCTCAGCCTCCTCTGCTCTGGGCTGAGCAAACCGAGGGACCTCAGCCGCTCCTGATACGTCCTGCCCTCTAGGCCCTTCCCCATCCTTGTAGCCCTCCTTAGGACTCTCTGACAGTTTTATGTCCCTCTTACACTGTGGCACCCACACCTGCACCCAGTGCTTGAGGTGAGGCCGCACAGAGCAGAGCGGGACAACCCCTCCCCTGCCCGGCAGTGCTGGGCCTGGGTCACCCCAGGGTATGGTTGCCCCTTTGTACTGCCAGGGCACGGTGCTGCCTCACATTCAACTTGCCATCAGCCAGGACCCTCAGCTCCCTTTCTGTGGGGCTGCTCTCCTGTCTCTGACCCCCAGTCTGTATGTAGATTCAGGGCTGCCCTGTCACAAGTGCTTGCTCTTGTTAGACTTTGTGCTGTTGGTAATTGCCCAGCTCCCTGGCCTGTCAAGATCTCTCTGCGAGGCTTCTCTGTGCTTTAGGGGGTCAGCAGCTCCTCCCAATGTAGTGTCATCTATGAACTTAATATAACTTCAAGTTTTGTGACTTGAGTGAATGGAGGGGAAAAGCAAAATGACTATTTCATATTCCATTTCAGTACTATTCTTGGGATGTGTAGAAAGATCAATAAGGCACTGAGATTGAGTTGTGCAAAAAGAGAAAAAGGATGTTCTTCCCTTTTGAAGCATGTGTTTAGAGTTGCTTGCAGGAATAGCTGTTTGTGAACCAAAACTGATTTGGTTTCTACTGTCAACGTGTTAAATCAGCCTCTACCCTCTTTGTGAAGAGACAACGTCTACCTTGTTTCTGAAGTACTGAGTTCAACTGTTGTAATATAAATGTGAAGCCTGAGAACTTGTCTGGCATAAATATCATCACCCTGATGATAAGACAAGGCTGTCTTGCTTATTTCCCGGAGAGAAGAAGGAAATAAATTTAAAAAAAGAAAGTTAAGAGCTGAGGCCATCCTCCATGTAATGTCTAGTGTCTTAAATGACTACTCTAGATACGGTCATTTAATCTTTCTCCTAGTCACTGGAGAACTTGCTATCAGAATGATGACGTGGTCTGAAACCTTGTTGGGAAGACTTAAGATTTGGCTGTCTTGTTGATTGACTTTAAGTGTTAGAAGTCTATTTTAGAGGAGGTTTATGTTGAATTCTGCAGGACCTCTAGGATGAGGAAAAATGTGATTTTAGCTGAAGAAATCTCTTCCTTTTTCTGTTCATTTTAGATACAGTGGCTCAGAAACATACCTGAACAAGTATCCACCAGAAAACCCATCTAACTGGATGAAGTATGACAGATGCAGTAAGGAAAATACAGGTGTTTGAGAGCTAAATATTTTCAATTAGTTTTTTTGGATACAAGGCAGAAATAGACAAGCTTCAGTTTTTCAGCCTAAACTGAAGCTTGAGAAGTTGCATATGATTTATTGTATTAAACTGGAAATTATATCAGCAGTAATTTTTCGTTGTCACTTTTCTATCAGAAATGTGATATGAAGATGCAGGGATTCGGGGGATAAAGTCTGTTTTAAGATCGAGGCGTATGGTTTACATACGAACAAAGAGTACCAAGGTATGTGTCTGCATACACAGTCTGTGTCTCTGAGATAATGAAAGGCAAAATTAGATTCTGGCATTGCAGCTGTCAATGGGAGCTGTCATATGGGGATCAGTTAAACAGCAGTTATACCCATGGTGCAGTTAAACAGTTTAAAGAATGTTTAAAGAAAAGAAGTACACGAACCAGTATATTGCTTGAACAAGCCACTTACCAAAGTCTTAAAAGCAAGCCCTATCTATTTACAGAAATACGATTTGTTTGTTTTTATTTCAAAGACTATTGGTGGCCCCACCTCCACGTAGTAAAATATTTCAGAAGCCTTCAAGATAAAAGGTCGTACTGTATCAGGGCAACCAGCATCTAGGTTGCTGTAAATGTACTTGTAATACATAACTTTAGATTGCCTCTGAAATTAAGGTTGGAAACTATTGGCTGCCAAAGCTGAAATGGAGAAATAGTCTTATTTCATGTAGACATGCTATAGAAGCTATACAGGTAACTTCCTACTGTGTAAATATATAAAATATTTTTGTAACATGGTTTGTTGTGGTCTGAGTAAGATTTTACAGTAGGTGTTCTACTTCATCTCTATTTCTGACCAATTCTGTTACAAGAATTTTAGTTTCCATATCCTGTTACATGTAAGTTGCAGCATGATACAGAATTTGTCATGTTTCTGGGCAGACTTAGAAATGTAAAAGAAAAACGAAAAAGTTGAAGCGAGGAATCAAATTATGGCAAAACCCAGTAACATCTGAGTTTGGTAAGGATGGTTCCTTCCTGAAGCCAGACTCTACTGAACGTATCATAGTATTTCTTTTAAACCCCTGGTAGCTGCAGAAGGACTGTACCATTCAGATATCCACTTCATTTTCATGTGTTTCTTGGAATTATCTTTTTTAATGGCTGCTTCAGCAAACTTTAGGAGTGAAACTGTTGTCTGCACCTGTTGAAAAATGCAATTCTATCTTTTCATGACTATAAGGGCATTACAATTAAAATAACCTGCATGTGCCTGGAAGAACAACTGCCCTTCTCTCAGGTATGTGTAGTCATGTAGTGTGTGTGTGTGTGTGTGTGTGTGTGTGTAACGTATACTGTGGGTGTGAGCTCATGTAGATTTTGAGAGGTAAAAGCATTTCAGCACATGTTTCTTGGCTGGAAAGCACAGCCAGTGCTGTCCCAGCTCTGGGACAAGGAAGCTGAAGAAGCTGTGTCTGAGCATTGCTCTCTTGCCAAGCCTCTGAGAGGCAGATAGTCTGTTTGGTAAATAAAAGAACAGGAGAGAATGGAAGTATAGTAGTTAATGATCACTAAACAAGAAGAGTAGTAAACTGTACATAATAAGTAGGTTGTAGTAAAGATCCGTAAATTGAATGATTTGCAGCTTTCTGTGGATGTTTTAGTCATTCCTCTAAGTCCTTGCTTGCTGGCTTTATGGCAAAAAAAAAAAAAAAGAGTAGAAAGGTTACACTCGAGTCTTTTTAGATCTTGAGATTTCTTAGATCTAACTTCTGAATTGATGAATGAAAATACGTAGTGGCATATGTTTTGCTTAGCGTTTTTAAAGTTATTTCCCCAACCACAAGGAGCAGAAACAGTTTTTGTAAATGAAATGATCGATGCTTTTGAGGACATGTATGGAAAAGTCTCTGCTCTGAAAAGCGTTTCACAACCATGAGAACAAATTAAACTGGCTAAACTAGTTTACAGCCCTCGTAGATACTCTACTTTGAAATTAGACTTTACTCACATGCTACTGTTTATTTCATGTATTATGTAGTAACTGAAATGGCTCTGTTTCTAAGAGCATTGAATTGTTGCACGTGTCACCTTTTACAGGAGTTATAGGTAGGAAGCATGTGTTAATGCGAAGAAGGAAGTGCACGGTTGTAAGAGTTGAGTGACATCAAACTGGTGAATATTTCAGCTGACACTGCAGGGGATGGACACCTCCTGCTATAGCATCTCTTTGCTTTTGGGTGAGGGAGGGGAGTGTAAATAGAGTGGTGTGACTTTGCTGTTCTCAAACAGTTAAAACTTAACTGTACCCATTTTGCTTGACAAAATTAAACAGGTGGAAAAATAATTCTCTGCTCTAATCTATGGCTCCTTATGTGGTCAGTAAAGTGAAAGGTGTTTTAAGTGTGTGCTTCTGAGAATGAATACTTTTAATCAATGAGTAAGGAAATGAACATATAGAAATTATCTGAATGAATCTAATGTATTTGAACTTTATTCGCGTGTTTTTTCTCTTTTTGCCCCAGTTCCTATTTTGTGTCACTGTGATGCTCCCTAAAACCATAGGCCTTATTGCACGGTTAACACACACAAATTTTTAAAAAACAAATCCCAAGTTGTCTGGTTGTATGGGTCAACTACAAGGTTTACATGCTCAGTACAAGGAAAAGAGTGCATATTTTAGAGGAGAGTTGTATTCCTTTTCATAAAGAGGTCAGGCTTAAAAAAATGCCTGTTGTAAGTCAGCTATTTCAGAGATTCATATTGCACTCTGAAGTCTTACCTGAATTAATGCTGGTGTGGCACCATTCTAGGTCTTTCTGTAATAACCTTAGGTGTACTTCAGTGTTTAGTATTTTGACAGCAGTGCTGACTTAGGAAGCCCCTTTTTGTCTCAGCTTTTTGCTCCTGCTGCCAGGTTGCTGCTTCCGTTGTGCTGTGCATCTCTAGTGAATCAGGTTAGAGAACTGGGTTAAAAATGTTGGCCTTTTTTCCTCCTGCTCCCCCTGGTTTTCCACCGGCATCAGTTCCCCAGTGCTGTTTGCTGAGCAGCTCTGTAATAGCAGCACTCTCAACCAAGCAGGGAGCAGTGGAAAGGATGCAGGCTGCTTAAGCAGTATTGCTATTGAAAAGAAATTCTTGCTGAACTGCAACTGTAGTTTTCCCTTTGCCAGGCTCGAATTTGGATGAGAAACTTTGTGATTTCAGTAAAGCTGTTTGCACATGCTTTCACACTTAAAGGATGCATTCTTGCATCACACGGTATAAATTTAGCATGAGTGAAACTAGTCATTCATGGTATTTTCTTTTTAGAGGAACCAGTGCTTTTTAGAGCACTGAAAATCACGATTTTACAGTATACAAGAATGAGGACGGTACGCGTGTTTTGGTGCGGATGTAATTGTTTCACAGGCATATCAAAAATGTTGATCTAGAAGCCAGTAATCTTCTAGTTCAGCAGTGTGCGTTGAAACCCCTTTGGTAACACGCATGGTAACATGCTTTGGTAACATTCATGCTCTTAGCATGAATGCTGTGTTACTGAAGTGTAGTATAAACTAGGTTTGTATTATTGTGGCCTTCTTGAAAGCCAGCCACGTATAAAAAAGGCCTCTTCCCATAATTTTAACATTCACTTTGTTAGTTATGTGGTAGAAAGGCATGTGAAGGCCACTGTGCTCACAGCTGAATATGCAGAGTAAACTGAGGACAGGTGACTGGTGGTGTTCAAGGCCAGGTTTGATGGAGCCTGGGCAGTCTGATCTGGTGGCTGGCAACCCTGTGCATGGCAGGGGGATTGGAACCAGACGATCTTTAAGGTCCCCTCCAACCTAAAGATACCAGAAGATAGCTTCCTAACTGAGGATCTGTACTGATGTCTGGAGCACTGGAGACAGCACTTAAACTGTGCCATTCATACTTCAACAATGCACAACAATTAAATTGTGTTACCATAGCTTTCCTGTAGTCACTGTAATTTGACTGCATCTCATAGAGCCCCATAATGGCTGAGGTGGGAAGGGCCCTCTGGGTCTATGTGGCCACCCTCTGCTCTGACAGGGACACCCAGAGCGAGATGCCCAGCCCGTGACCAGCTGGGTTTTGAAGGTCTCCAGGCTGGAGACCCCACAGCCTCTGGGCAGCCTGTGCCAGTGCTCCATCATGCACAGCACAGGACAGAGCCTCCTGCCTTCCAGTTTGTGCCCGAAATCATCAATGTATGTTGACCAGATGCGTGTCAGGTTGTATAACAGATGAGATTTTGCTTAGTAACAAAACACACTGTACGTGCTGGGTGTTGTAAGAACACCAGTTTGGGAGTTCCTCAATTGTGTGTTTCTGGGAAGCAGTCCTCGCAGATGACAATAGCTAGCACTCTGTGGAATTTAATTATTAAACATTAGTATTGGTTTTAGTTCACATCTTATTATGCAATATTTTAAATAATTTACCAAGTCTGTTTTTTTGTTGAATCTTTTTCTTGGTATGTCTTATGTCAAGCAGCATCCCGTATTGTCCATGCCTGGCTTAGGGATTAGGCTGCTGAGATGCAGCTTCACAAAAAGCCTGAGAAATGGCTGCTGTATAGCTTTATATGTGCCTTGCTCCAAATCTGCTAATCATCCCCATCATTTCAGTGTGGTGTATATAATTCAGGATAGTTTTACCAGTAAATAAACATTTATTTTTGCTTTTAAGTATTTATATTTTATCTTTCTAGCAACAGGCTTGCATTTACTGAAGGCCAGTGACCTGAATTCTGTTCATCTCTTACAACAGTGAATGTCAGAGAGATCTCCTAGTACTTTATGAGTATTGCTTTAGAAGTTACAAAATAACCTTTTCACAGAGGAAAAAGGAGCTGTCAGAACTTAGTTGTGTTTAGTTAGCACAATCTTCCAACTCTTTACTAGCAGTACCATACAGAATCTTGTAACAGTGATGCCAAATAAGGAAAATAAATCTATATACAAAGTGTTTTAATTAATAGCATGTAAAAAGCAAAGCCCTCCCCGGCAGACTTTTCTTTTGATTTGAGCTCTCAGGTATTCTGTTACTGATATTCTGAAAACTTTTAAATTGTCATGAAAGAATGCTTCACGGATGCTTAAAATTAAACCCAAGTTGTAGTGAAAATATGACATTTTTTTAAAGGGGGTTTATGATTGTGGCCTTTAACACTTAGAATGCTTGCGTTGGATGGAAAAACTTTTAAGCTGTAGATGCTTTAAATTAATATCTACTTTATAAACTAAATATTCAACACATTATATGACTTACCTATATTTCTAGGTTTATGAAATAATGTTGTTTGTTTTTTTTTAAAAAAAAGACCCACTGCTCTGCTGCCTATAGATCTGGCTGAACTGAATTCCTGTTGTACTCTTACATGATAAAATTATCCCCATTTGCAAAAACTCATGATCTAATTGGATATCCAGGCAAACACAAAGAATGAAAAATGGGGAAGGATGATGAAACCCCTCTCCAGAGAGACGTTAGTAACGTTTTTTGCATTTTGTTAGGTTTCCATATGTATGGCAGCTCTGAAACCAACTTCGGTTTACAGTGAGCTATTGGCGAGTATGCTGAATATTGAGTGTCTTGAAGCAAGGAGAGAATGCTGTTAAGGAATATGGTGGAATAGGCAAAAACTGAGCTTACGAAGTGAGGAAAAGTCAAAGACGCATGAAAGCTTTATATTTTTCATAGTCTCCATCTTTACAATATGGTAGAGTATAACCTGATATGAAATATGCTCAGCATCGTGGACTAGTTTAACTAAGCATGTTGTAGTAAGGCTGAACTCTACACCTGAAATTATTCCTGAAGGTGAAATTGCTTTGGATAGGTAGGTAATCCCATTGCCTATTTTTTGAAGAGATCAGAGGAGAATTGTGTTGGAAAGGACAGATGAAGAGTAGAAAGCAACAGTAATTAAAATAGGAAACAACAGCTTAGAGTACAGTTTTAGCATGGTAGCTTCACATACAATTGATTTCTAATAACTGCTGTCTTTAAGTGAAAGACTTCAGCGTTTATTCTTTTGCTATACCACTTTGAATAATTTGCTTTTCAACACCTTTCTTGACATCTCTTCCTCCCTCCGTTCTTTAATTCCAGTTTGCTTCTTTTATGCACCAGTAAGTAGATCAAGGTCGATTCTTGAAGCCCAATAAATGTTGTTATTAAGGAGAGATTTTTTTTTTTTCCTAGTAATGGTCTTGCAGACTGTGTGACGAGTGGGATTTGTTCTTGCCTACTCTCATAATCAATTTATTACCTGAAACTTGTATGAGCCGTGTAAAAGGCCTTTTGGTTTTGAGGACTCAGCAATGCAGACACACGATAGAAGACGCTCACTCAGTTATTGAGTTTAAATGTCTTCCTCCTGCAGCTATTATATGCTGTTGGATTGTATCCATTTTAAAAAGAATGAGATAATTTAAAATGTTACTCTTTTACATTGTGTCTGTGGTACTGGTATCACAGAAATTAATCATCTTTGTTTTAGGCTGACTTTTTCAATTACTTTTTCTATTTGGGGTCAATTGTTAGAATACTGCTGTACAGCAGACACCTGCTTTCTGCTTCTGATCGCTCCTTGCTTCCACAATAGTTGTCCAGTTCTTCAGAACTGCGGGAATTGTCCGTGGGGTGGGGAGATGCATTGCTTTGCGATGGGTATGTTCTGCTGGTGAGCTGTGAAGTAGGTGGGTGCACACCTTCCCTGTTACGAGCTGTTAATGACTTTATAGTTATATCAGCAACTCTTATTGCCTGTAGCTTTAAATTGATCTTATCGATTAAAAAATGATTCGGGTCTCCTTGTGATACCTTTCTGGTTTGGTTTCTCCTCGTCTATACCTTAGCGAGTTCTTTGCAAGGTGGATACTTCTTAAAGAGTCAGTATTATAAGTGATCTAAAACCATCCTAGAGTAATTTACAATCAGCAAAAGGCAGTGCTTTCCATATGTGTAAAGTTGCTTTATTGCTATGACAAAATAAGCTGTGTGTGATTTGAAGTTCTGTGGCTGCCGCTTGAGATTTTGTTGACTGGACAGCATGTTCTTATCAAATGATTTCCTTTTTCTTGTAGTTCAGGATAAAGTTTGCAGGGCAAGATAAACGAGGAGTGGCTGAGGTCTCTTGGTTTGCTCAGCCCAGAGAAGGCTGAGAGGTGACCTCGTTGCAGTCCACAGCTTCCTCACAAGAGTGGAGGTGGAGGTACTGATCTCTTCTCTCTGGTGACAAGTGACAGGACCCCAGGGAACAGCATGAAGCTGCCTCAGGGCAGGTTCAGATAAGGTGTTAGGAAGAGGTTCTTCACCAGAGAGTGGCTGGCCACTGGCACAGGCTCCCCAGGAAAGCCATCGTGGCACCAAGCTGACAGAATTCAAGAAGTGTTTGGACGATGCTCTCAGACATACAGCTTACTTGTGGGTAGTCCTGTGTGGAGCCAGGACCACATTGTGATCCTTGTGGGTCCCTTCCAACTTGGGATGTTCCATGATTCTGTCACTCCGTGATTCCGTTTGCCCATGACAGTGCTGCTGTACGTTGCTGGTGTTGCCATCAGTTTGGTACCATGCTGGGTTGTTGTAAAGCACTGGAGATGTGCTAATGGGCTTCTTTTGGAGCCTAATGTTCCAGGGTAGAACTGGCAGAGGACACTGTAGGAATGGTCTGCAATCCAGTTCGGCTGAAAGTCAGCTAGGTTTGCTCAGGTGTGTTTGTTGATAGTTTGAACTAAATGGACAGTGTTGAAACTGGCCTTGTTGTGAAGTGAACAAGAGGAGATCCTCACTGTATTTGAGCTACGGGGTGGTAAAGACAAGCTGACGTCTTCAGTCCTTGCAGAAGCAGCTGAAAGGCTTTCTGTGGTATTGGTGTTCATAGGCACTGCAGTTCAAAAACAAACAAACAAAGAGGATCTTAGCCAGAGGGAGCTTTCAGATCTGGCTCTGTAGCCTTAAGATACCCATGTAGGCTGCATGTATCTAGCACTTTCATTGTTTGTCTAAATTCCGTGACTATTTAGTGTAGAGAAGAGTGTTTTCTTCCTTCTTCTCTTGTTTCTGAATGCAAGTGACTCTTTCTGCTGAGTTTAGCCAGACTGAGCTTAATGCAAGACTCACTGCATCTGTTTGTGTGGTGTATATGTTTAGCCTAAGTACCAGACTGAGATTTTTATCCAAACAGAAACAACTCAGGCATGTGAGCACCTAGTCTGTAGGATCCTGTGTAGCCTTAGGCAGTACGCATCGGCCTTGCCAGGGTCATGGCTACTGTGAATGGCAAGTGACATTCAAGGTGTCTGCAGAATCTCACTAGTGAAAAAATAAAGTTGTTCATTTACGACGGGGTTGGCCAGTTTTTGTTTGTACCTTCCCCCTTTAGGAGACGTGACAGAACTAATTCACATACAAAATAACAGTGCAGCCACTGCAACAGTATTGCTTTACCATCACCCCCTTTTGTGTGTGTGTCACGCTTGTGTGGTGGCAGAACAGGTCGCTGGGGCTAAGGTAGATGCGGTACTTACACAGTTACCTGTTGATCAAGAATGTGAACTGCAGCATTTTCTGCTTAGATTGCAGTATCTAAGTGCATTTTTAGGCTAGAAACACTTTATTGGAGTTGCATACATCAGGTGTTTAAATAGTAATGATCTGTACTACAACCTAATTGAGCAATTTGCTGAAGTTCTCCAGAATTCTCAATTATTAGTAAGAGTTTTTGGTATTTGCATAGGTTCTATATAATGCCTAGTAGTATTTCATTTCAAAGCATGTGGAAAACAAATAATTGAAAAGTACTTTGACCAGGGGTTGTTTATATGATGGTTTTATTTTTTGCTTTGTTTTGTTCTGTTTTTTCTTTACGTAATCACCACTATTGTTTTGGTGGAATTATAAAAACTCAGCTTTAAGATCTCCTTGTTTTGTAGAAAGTTAATTTTATTGTTCTAAGCATTTTTTAATTTAGTGGAAGGTGAGCCTAAGTGAATTTCATATAAGATACAAGGGAGAAATAGAGTTGTACATTATGGATTTCTGTGTGCTTATATTCCTTTAGTTTGTTGGTTTGGTGAAATCCTGCAGAAGTTCAAACCTGTTTTGTAAGCTTTGTTCCGAGTTTCAGTTTTGCAGATTTGACAAGAGCTTTTTGGGTGACCTCAATTTTTAGAGATGGTGAATGACAGGTTGAAAGCTAAGTTAATCCTTGAAATTTTGTCAGATAGACTTCGTAACGTTCATGTCTACTTTTACTGTTGGAAAACTTCATTTTCTGTTGGAACTTCCTAGGTTGACCTCTCTGGTTCTACCTGAGAAGCTAGGGTTGGACTAAGCATTATGTGAATCCAGAGGAACAGAGGTTTACATTTCGTGAGGTATCTTACTGGTTGTATTTAGACTTCTTTTCTTCATTTTTGCAGTGTTGTTTCCTGCTGGACTTCCCCTGTCCCCACAACCCCCCAGGATGATATGAGACTTGAAAGAAGACGATGCATACAGGTGAGCTTATTTTCAAGGGCTTTTATAAGGGAAGATCTTTTGATGTTCTTGATCTACTTTTTGTTTCCATTCCTTTCTCTGTATACCCCCAACGTTGTCATTCTGAACTTAGAATATTTAAGAACCTGCAGAACTTCTTATGTATTTCTTTGCCCTTTGAAACTTTTTGTGACCGACCAGGAAGAAAATGGTTTCTCTGAATGGACTAGAGCTTTGTGAAAAAAGGGTTTGCTTTCAAGAATATTGACTAAGCATACTAGTTCTTGTCTTTCCTTGTTTTTACTTTGTTTTAATTATGCCTGCTTACCAACAGATGTGTGTCACCTGTTTAGCGATACACTGTTTCAGTCTTCCGTTACCCTAATTTTAAAGAAATGTTATGGATCCATCTGAAAATGGTCATACCAAGCAAATAGCTCGGAGTTCATTATGCCTAATCACATCCTTATGTCCAGCTATTGTAAAATTTCTCAAGAAATGAGGATAAGATCTTTGAACGTCTTCAACTCATTAGCTGTTCGTAGAATTTATGTTTTAGGAAGTTCTTCCATTTTTTGCTGAGCAAAGTAAGTCCCAAGTGTACTTGCTGATTAAATAGCTTGTTTGTAGTGGTACTGTTTTGCTGGAAATATTGAAATATTTTTGTTTGCTATTTTGACGTGAAAAATCACGATCAACAAAAGAAGAATTAAAGTTGGGTTGCACAGGAGTATTGGTGTAGTTCTTCATACCTATGTGCCGTTATTGAAGTCACAGGAGTATGTGTTGCTTATATTTTGAGGCCTGTGACAAATGAGTTGCATGCAAGGCAAGGCTTTCGTTTGCTTGCTCTGCTTTAAAACCCATGAATCCTTGAGGCCAGGAAAGAAGCTAGATACATTTACGTATGCATGCAGATCATCTCCTGATTGACAGTTTTCAGTCGCATCAGCTGTTCATGCATAAACAGCTTTACGGGGTATATTTACATGGAGTATGTTGGATTAAGGCCAAGATGCTGTAAGTGGATATTTCATTCTGTGAAAACGAAGCATTTGTTCATTTCAGTTGAACGTGTATAAGTTGTATGTTGATAGCTCCAGTAAAAGTGGGCCTTAAGAATTATAAAATGCAGTATGGCAAAGAAGAAGAGAAAGAAAAATATTTGGAAGAGGTATTTCATTTGTTACATATATACATATATATACGCATATGGATATGGAGAAGTAGCATTTGAAGTCTTAAAATTGAATCTTTTCATGTCCCATAAAATTTGTGGAGCTCTATCAAACAGGCAGTCATAGCAACTGATTAGTTTGGAGGTCATTTGCTTATTGCTGTGTAGATGAAAATACAGCCCAACTTAAATATTGAGACAGTGGTTTGAAAGTTTAAAAGCACTCATACCACAAATCAATGGAGAGGTGACATTATGAAGTAGTATCTTAAGTACTTTATACTGTTTGAGAGAATTGAGTTTGATATTTTTATATGTACATTAGTCTGATTTAAAGTAAAAATAAAGCACTTCCAGTGCTGGTCAGGATTTCTGCTGATGGTAAGCTTGTAGAATCACACTGTTAAAGAATAGAAATATATACAGGATTTTTAATAACAGTATTTCAGTTAGTAATTGTATCTTCTAAAGTCCAAACTTTTCATTTAGGAGTCTTCCGTAAATACAGAGTGAAAAGCAGTGGTACCTTGACAAAACTTTTGGACTTGTGATATGATTGAAGTTGAAAATTGGACAAGTAGGATTTATTTGCAACTTCCCGTCTATTGGGAGAGCCGATATTTGTATGCTGAGGTTCTGAGAATAAACACGATTTGCATGCCTTAAAATGAAAAAATGTGCTGTAATTATTCTCTCCTACAGTAGCAGCCAGAGTCATGTGATGACTCTGCTGATACCTGTCTCTCAAGTTCAAAGCAGCTGGTGCAAGCTCAGGCCAGACAATGAAAGGTCTTGTGGTTACTGAGGATGGTTCCTTTTACTTTCTTTACAAGGCTTGGCTTCTGAGGGTGACTGATCTGGGGTTTCAGAGATGCTTGGTAATTTCTAAGCTACCTTTGGCTAAAGAATGGGAGCCTGCATAGGGTAAAAAAATAAATCTTTGCTACAGCAGGCATCGCTTCCTCTCACTGGAAAGTGACCTACTCAAACCCCCGAAAATTAACCACAGCTTAACTAAAGAAAACAATCCCTCCTGAGGAAGAACTATGTTTTTTCACATCTTCTGTCATGAAATATTTAAATTTCAGTTCACTGTTTAAGCTGAAAACACAGTAATATAAGGTACGCTACTTTAAAATAACAACTGTAAATACAAATGGATGGTGATATTGAACCTTGTTTTTTGATTGGACTAAGCAGGAAAACAAATTTGCAGCTCTGTCTGTCTCGTCTGTTTATGGGGTGGTGTGTCTTAGAACTTCTGTAGCCAGGAGTGTCTGTGCACAGATATGAGCTGTATCATAATGGTAGATCCCTTGCCAACAGCGTCCATCACAATATTGCTTCTTTTCTTTTAAAGATGGTGATGCGTTCATTGCTGTAGAAGAGGGAGAGAAAGATGGCTTACTGTGTTCTTAGCACCTACGGTATGCAGGACACAAGTAGAGAAGGGGACTGTTTGGAGGACTGAAAGATTTTCAAGATTGCTTTTTGTCAGTCTTGCTAACCTAAAGATTTTATAGGACTTAGGCCGCTTTTCTGTGAAATACTCTGCAAAAAGCAAAGCTGGAGGTTCAGTTCATTACAGGAAAAGCTAAATTTGTATTTCAGACATGCTTATAAATTCTAAGTATGTGGTGGTAACAAAGCTTGTGATAAAAGTGTATTTTCAGAACGTATGTTTTTCTTTTTTACTTCTTTGAAAGTCAGTGACTTCCAGTGCAGTTTCTGAAAGGAAGGAACTGTAAGTGCCAGTGCTATTGCTACCGTTACGGTGGTAGCCCATTGATATTGCTGTTGTGCTGATAATCATACTAGCAAGTGTTCAGTTTTTATGGTGTGGTAGCATTAACTTTGGGATTGTGCTTGTGTACTTACACGGGAGGACTGGTCCTGTGTTGAGAAGTGTATGTTTTGCAATTGATTGCTACATCTTGTACTCTGCTTAGCAGGTGCAGGACAACTGTGTGGTTGTTTTTCCTGTTCTTGTTGCTGTTGTTACTCCCCCCTGCCACGACTTTTTGGAAGCTGCCTTATAAAAATGGATTGGATTTAAATAACTTTCTGGTTTGGGCTTTCATTTTTCTTGTTAGCTGTGGCCTAACAATATGTAACTAAGAATAATTAACTGTCTGATCTTTAAGCTTTTGAAGACCCTTTTATCTTTTCTTGACCTTTGCAAGGAAGATTCACATCTCAGTTGAGTGTGTAAAGGACTGGTGCAGATCTACTAAACCAGAAATCCAAGTTCAGGAAGATCCAGTCCTTCATGCCACATGCTGATCCTCTCAGAGCAGAGTATCTGGTAGCAGTTACTATTGGGGAAGTATTATTCTTGAAAGCAGAAGGGAAGGAAAAAGTGGCTCCGTGTCCTGAGCTGCTTTTTGATGATGATGAGTTTAACATTAAAACACAACAGGTATTTCTTACTGGTTTAGATCTCCACAAGACCATTGAACACCATTGTTCTGAACGCTGAGGGCAGCATGGAAACAAGGTTAACTGTTATCAGTTATGTCTTTAATAGATTTATTTTTCTGTAATACCTTTGTCCAATTTTTGTCTATACTTGAACTTACCCAGGGGTTTGATCATGTAAAATTATTAAAAAGAAGCTTAGAATGGTTATTTTATCTTCAGTTGTGCACTAAAAATTTATCATGTTAATGTCATTTTTTAATATATTCACACTTTTGTGGGTAAATTTGCCTGTAGAAAACATCAAAATAATGGTGGTATCTAACTCTTCTGTTCATTGTGAAAACATATTGAACACATCAGAGGTGCTGGGACCCAAGCAAGTCATCAAAAATGTGAAAATGCCATATTCAAGTTTGAAAAAAAACACTGGAAATGATCGTATTGTTCTTAACTTTTAAAAAATATTGTTCATGCTTGGAAAAGGAAAAAAGCCCATTCCTATATTGCTCAATAACAATAGTACAAGAACAATGTAAATAGTAAATACGTATATTGTTGCTATTTTTTCCCAGTTTCATTGCTTATTAAAATTTAGCAAATGCAGAGTAAAGACTTTTGGAAAGTTCTTGGGTTGGATTGAGTCTTACAGGTATTCAGGTGTGAGTTTTACATAGGAGTAGAACGAAAATTGAGCGTTGTGCCATGCCTCACGTATTCATAATAGTCTAGCTACAGATTTCATTGAACTTATAACTGCTTTAAAGAATGCTTCAGATATGACTAGTGAAACAATCAATATCCCTCCCCACGAAACAAAATCCCCAAAAAACACAACCAAAAAGATTCCTGTTGTTGTGTACTCAGAAAAAATAAAAGAAACTGTGTCCAATATTGCTGCTCTGTATTTTGAAGTTCACCTCTTTTTTTACATCACCTCAGAGACAGATTGGCAGATCTGGTATAGTTTGTTTAGAGCTATTTTAACATTTACCAGGAAATTCCAGAAACTTATTAGGGCATCACCTTTTTATCATGTACCTGTGTTTTGTTGTTGTGGAAATGATGGATGCACTATCTGTGGTTCTGCTTAGGTAATTGCATACCTGGAGTCTCTTTTGTGAGATGTATGCGGTGTTGGCATAAAACCAGAATTGGATTAAAAAGGAGCAAATGCTTGGCCCGTGAGCTCATTCCATACTGAAGCGCGGCGTGAGCTGGTTCTGAGCTTTCATTCCAGTTGGACTGATTCTGTCAGTAACTTTGTCACATGTTTATCTATACCCTTACAGGCAGTTTTTCCTGGCTGTTCAGGTCTTGACTGCACAGGTTTTCGTTTCATCCCCCAAAAGGAAGATGCCAAGAAAATAATGTAAGAGACAGAGTTGCTTATTAGCAGTATTAGTTTTAAATACAGATAGCTCTTTGCATGCATAAAAATGCTTTTAGGATTAACCACCATTTTTACATAGGTAACTCCCCTGGCAGGAGTTGTTTGTGCTGTCTTTCTGGCTGCTAGTTTTCTGCCAGTAATTGTGAGAAAGCAGAGAGGAATCGAACGCAGCTGCTTGCTGAAAGGCAACAGTTATCATACGGAAAGTGGAAGTTCTGCTTTTCAGAGATGGAGTCATTGACCTCAATGAATGATAACCTTGAAGTCAAGAGACTAGATTAATGCTCTACTTTCTCTTTCTGAGATCAGGAATCTGAAAACCTGGACAGCTAAAGTTAGATTCCTGCATCCATATTTAAAAAGAAGTTGCCTATTTAAAAAAAAAAAAAAAATCCCCTCCCCCAAAAGTGCTTAGTACCTGTGATACAGAAGATTTAATCTTTCAGCCTCTTTCCTCACCAAAGAGGAAAGAAATAACCAAAAAAAAAAAAAACCTGTTTACCTGTTTCTGGGTTGTGTCATGAAAGTATGGCCTCATAGAGAATGCTGCTTTATTTATTTAGGAACAGACCAAAGCATCTAACGTAGAAAATTGTTAGAAGCCTCAGTTTTTATTTGATTTGCTTCCTCTTAAGAGCAACTTTGATAGGTTTGAATTCCTGTAGGAAGTTGTGTTAATAGTTGTGTGGGGTTTTCCATCTCTGGAACGTTAATTTGCTCTTTGTAGCAGAATGAGTTGAAATGCTTTCTTAGGCTGTGGGTTAGGAGCAGTGTTGATGTGAATGCTCCATGGGGGCCTTGGGTGGCAGCAGCCAGCAGCAGCTTCCTGAGGGGTGCAGGGAAAGGGAGGGATGCAGAATTCCAGTTGCTGTGGCTGTCCCTCCCTGTCCTGTCTTGGTGGAGCTGAGATGGCAGCTCAGTGGGCACCAGGAGATAGGAGGGTCAGGCTGCACGTTCACATTCAGGCTGCATAATGCTTGAAATAAAAGTGTCTTAAAGTAGTTTCAATATATTGGAAAAATAATTTCTGTTCATTTTGTATCCTTATATATGTGGTCATCTTTTCAAAAAGAAAAACGAAACTTTTTTGAGGTAACTTACAACAAATATTAAGTGATAAAGATGTTTTTCTAATAAATAGGGTGAGGCTGAATTTTATTTCTGTTACCTGTTTCTAATAGCAAAGACTCATTTAGACTTGAGCAAATACCCGATTTTGAACAGAAGCTCCAATTCAGTTGATGAAATATGATCTTGATTATT
Source organism: Penelope pileata (assembly GCA_013396635.1). Taxonomy (NCBI): domain Eukaryota; kingdom Metazoa; phylum Chordata; class Aves; order Galliformes; family Cracidae; genus Penelope; species Penelope pileata. The sequence goes on along the minus strand of WBMW01003931.1, from coordinate 335,581 downwards.
ATAAAAGTCGTTACACATTTAAGAAGCATTAACCTATTTCTGGAATTTTTGGTCGACCCATCTGAGGATGTCCAAGGTCTACAGCAAACATACTACTGCAAATATAAAGTTTTTCTAAAGCCCTTTAAGTCATCAAGTGGGCAGCTGTAATGAAAAAGCACCTGTGGCGTTGGAGTGTTCAGTGTGTGATTGAAAAGTAAAGGTTCTCATGGGCAAGGCAGTAATGGGATGGCTAGGCTGCGTTTAGAGCTGTTCATGTCCTCTCAGCATTCTGCCATACCATGTTGGCTTTCTGGCTCAGGCCTTGTGAGCCTTTGTGTCCTACGCTTCGTGCTGGGTAGCAGACAGAGCTTTTTTGTCATGTTTTGTGCGCTTGGAGTAGCCAGCTTCTTTCACGGAGTGATACTGTTTGCGTGGCTTGGGTGACTCCTGAGTGACGTTGGGAGTGGTGCATGGGCTCTGGGGTGACGTGTAGCCGTGTGCCTCCTGGAGGAAGAGCAGCAGTCTCTATATAGAGGGAGCTTCTTTCCTTGAACTCAGCACTGGGCAACGCCAGATCAGTAGCCTGCCCTTTCTAGGAATCATGTCTGAGGTCTTGTGTTCCTAAACTATGTCCTAGGGTTGAAATTGGTACCTGCAGGCAGCAGTAGCTTCATTTGGAGTTGCTATCTGTGGAGACAGAATACCCTCAATTAATCAATTTTGACTGTCTGTAGCACTGGACAAGCGTTAATAGTAACTTAAGTTAAACATGCACTTCCCTAATTCCTCAGTGCATCCTATTTTATAAATTATGCACTCAGATGTAAATGTCCTCTCCATCTCAGAACAGTTATATTCTGTTGGGGTTAGGTTTTAAGATGCAGTGAGAGAGGCCCAGGGGTGGCTCTCTTAAGAGCCTGTTCATAGTAATACTTGATAGTTTCTGATAGGGATTCTCCTGATGCTACTTCATCAGGTAGGTAGGATGCAAGAACTGCGTAAAAACTGTTGGTAAGTCTTGCTGAAGGTGGACGTTGTGACATTTTAAAAAAACTGTTATTTCTCTGTTACTAGTCGGTCTGCTGTTTCCTCTTCAGTTCAGTTCATCCCTTATTAGTTCAGTTTATCCCTTATTCATCCCAGTTATTAGTATATTTATATTCAGAGTTGTTTCAGAGTGGTGGCCACCACATTCTGATAGCTTGATGCGTAACTATTGTGTCAAGCTGGTGTACTTCCAGCTTGTGGAACCAAACTAGGATACTCTATGACTTGATTGTGGAGGGTTTTGCCTATGTGTACGTAGGGAGTAGCTGTTCTTTCCACCAGGTTTCATGACAATGACTAGGCCTCAATATGCAGTCCACAATCTATGTTTGTCAGCTTGGACATATTTATCAGACATTTTATGTCACTAGCCACAGTTCATACGTAAGCTAAGTGGTATAGTTAAAACCTTCTGTACTAGGGAAAATAATAAAACTTGGTAAATAACTTGAGGCTGAGCGTGTTTTAGTTCTCGGATGTTCATCTTGACGCTCCATTTTCAAAATTGCCTATTTGTTGGTGAACTGTTACAGACAATGATTAGATAAGAGACAAAGAAACGATCATTTTTATGAATGGTGGTGAGACACAAAATGTGCTGTTTTGGCCTTTCAGTTATCCTAGCAACAGAGTTAGTGGATAATTTGTGGCACAACGTACGTTGATCAACTGAAGTGACATTCTGAGGCCTTGTTTCTGAGGCGCAGCACTTCACTGATACTTCCATCTAATTCCTGTTGACGTTTCTGTGAGTTAAGTATCTAAGTATCTTTGAAGATCTAGATTTCTTCTTGTAGTGCAGACAGGAACATCTCTCCACCGTATTTGTTATGAAGATGGAGCAGGTGGCAGGAATTCTGTTCCAGATGTGGAAGAGAAATTTGTTCTTGATTTCTGCGTTGCCTGCCCCCAGCCATGGCAATCTATCAGTGCCTGTGTTTTCATAACTGTTAAGGGTGCTTTAAAAAAAAAAAAAAAAAAAAAAATGAGGATACATGCAAGGAATTAAGTCCTGCTTGTACCACTTAGTTCTAGTTCATCTAACTTTTTCTTCTCTACCTTCCTGATCTTTTTATTTTTTAATACAAAGTAGTTAGTCTAGGTTCCCTTAAGTTGATAGCGTGTGCTATGACGTTTCTTTATTCTTACATCGACTATCTGAAGAAATGCAACAAATCTTGAAGTAGAAAAAATTGTTATAAACTGACTTATATTTCATTGTCTTATTGAGTCCACTTTGTGTGAACAGAGACTCCGACATAAAGTTTGGTGCACAATCCAACTTACCTTGTCTTGCAGCATCTTTAATAACATCTTAGAACTGTATTCTTGCATCTTGCCCATTTGAGGTCAGCATCTTGCAGTGAGCTTGCTACTTGTTTGCACTACCTCTGAACTCCAATGTAGTAGGATCAAAATGTGTTCTCTCCGAGAAATATAGTAGAAGGATCAGGTTTACAATGGTGGGTGAAGTTGATTTAATTCTTAACTGGGTTGTGGTCACAAGCGATGTTCTACCTCGTTATGCAGGCAGTGAAGTATTTGAGTAGAGAAGAAGCATTACAATGCTGTGATTATTGTCCGCAGTTCATTGCTTTTCTACCATTCCAGAGGAGTAAATGACCATTTCTGACAACACCCGAAGACCTCTGTACAGGCAGCAGCAATTATAGGAGTCCAAGAAGTGGGTTGAATACAGCCCTACTTTAGTGGATTCTGTCTTAAATGCAGGTAGCTCCATTCATCTTCATGCTTCTCCAAGGACATTGAAAATGTCTAGATGGTGTGAACTGAGACTGCAAGTTTTTATGTATTACTAGAAGTATATATGATTTCGTCTGCCGTATATTAGTGCAAGTTCTAACTGTCTAGTAGTGTTTCAGAAATAGATCTTTTTATGTAAAAATAAGTGATACCTTCATGTATCGGTGGAATATTGTCTTACGTATATTAGATAGGCATATTAAAAGTATTAACATTTGTTTTTAATACTCTTAATAAGCTAAACTTGGTAAACGTCTTTGTTTGTCTTCCCCTAAAATGGAGCGTTTGTGCTACCTTGTAATACAAAGGTGAGTTTGCCATTTGAAATATTTCACTTAAAGTTTATCAAAACGTCTGTGAAAAGCAACAGATCTCCATCATACTTCCCTTTACATTTTTATTTTAGGTGGTGTTTCCTATGTTTATCTTTCTTTGCTTTTTTAAGTGAGCTTTGTGACAACTCCTTAACGGTTGTGAAAAAGCATTAATTATGTAATCGATTTACTCTTGTTTCTTGAAAGTAAGTTACACATCTGATGTAAAATCAAGTAATCATTTTACAGTGCTGAGTAATTCTTGGCGATTTATCTGAATGAAATGATATTTCCATACCATATAGAGTATTCACTGGTGATTGGTCTCAGAAGGTGCTGTACAAAAGCCAGTGTTTCTGTTATGCTGAATGTTCACATCTCTGGAGTTTTCTCTGAAATTTAGTTTTTAAAAATTGCTACATTGAGATGTCAAAGGAAAACTTTGATTCTACTATTAAGATAATTCTGGCAAATAAATGAAAAAATACAAGGTAGTCTTGTGTAGTAGAATTTAGACTAGTTTGTGAAGTATGTATGTATGCAGTTTGCATGTATGTTTTCTGCTTGGTGAGCCTCATTATCAACTAATTGTTGTTGCCCTTTGATCTCACTATGCAGTTGTTTGATTAGAGCGTTAGCTTCCTTTAAATCAAGAGCCTTGCGAAGAAACAGATTGATTTGGCCAAAGTCTTCCAAGCAAACAGTGCAGTTTCAGATGATAGCTTCTGACATGTCTTCTTCCTTTCTTGCACCCTGATTTTAAAAAAAAAAAAAAAAAAAAAAAAAGGCATTCACACACAAATCTTTTCTGTTATTTATTTATTTATTTATTTATTTATTTTTTCCTTCCATTTTCACTATTTGGAAGGAGATTTCCTCCTAACAGTAAGACGCAGTATTTATGAAGTATGCCAAAAGTTACAAGAGCAGACATAGTCAGAAGAGGTTTGAGAAGAAAATTTTATAGACAGGAATGCCCACTTCTCTGTTTGTAAATTGAGTGTTCCCAGTCACTGAAGCTGATGACATGGAACAGCACGCATCTGTGCTAGTTAACTGTCCCAGCCTGTAAAACTGGATGGCTGCCTGAAAGCTGCATATTGGGAATGGCTCCTGGGACATGGTGGCTGCCACACTTCCCCAGGAACTCTTGGGAATGAGTTCTAGTTGGAATGGATGTTGTGAATGCGGATTGTAGTCCCGTGCTTGGGAACCTTCGCTGGCCCAACTGACTGCGCTAGTGTAGGTGTACGCAGCTGTTAGTTCCATGTGTATGAAACTATGATGTCCGCTATTCTCTGCTAGTCCTTACAGGACTGGTAGAATTCTTTTTCCTTTCCCTTTGGACTTACTGTCTTAGAAGAACATTGCTTGGTCAAAACGCAGAAAATTCTTTTATCTTTTGCTGTATATACAGAATGTATATACATATCTATATGGATATAATCCTTTTTTTCCCCCTGACCTGAAGCTGCAAAAATATTCCTTTGCTTCATTCTCAGTTACAAAGCCCAAGAGAATTTTGTGTTGCTTTCCTGTAGGTTTTCCATGTTTTTTTTTTTCTTTTTTGTCCTCTCTATCTTCTGACAGTCTTCATCTGTAAAGTTGTTTTTGTTCTGTGACTTAGGCTGAGTTTATGAACTTTATAGGTCTTCATGACTTTTCTTCTGAAGAAAAAGATTTTCTATGGGAAAAGAAGCTGTTTCACACTCAAATCAATTGGTCAATTTTCAAGCAAGGGTTCTGCAACTTTAGTTTAGAATGCTGTGTTCAGCTTTGTATTCCTACGAAGATATTGGTAGCAAAAGGCCCCAGGCAGCAACTGTTTGAATCTTGAGAAAGGCAAAAATTAGTTGTTGTGTTGTTTGTTTGTTTGTTTGTTTCCTCGTTATGTCTGGAGGCATGTGGAGCTCCAGTGGAAAGCAAGAAGCGAAACTTCATTCTTTTCTGGGGAGAAATCCAGACGCTATCGGCTGCCATCCAACTGCAAAAATTCTGACACTCTGTTCAGAAGAAGTGCCACCGAAATGTAGCTAGCTGAATATTCCACTTTTTCAATAGAAGGCACATTCCTTAAATAGAATTTGGGAGTTAACTTTGTCTACAGTAAAGATTTGGGTTAAAAACACTGCCAGGTCTATAGTGACGTCTCTTTACTTAAGTCTTTCACTCCAGCTATAGGTACTCAACTCAGGTCCATTTTAAGAAAGCTCAGGAATATTTTCTGTCCTGTAACTGTGCAATCTATAACATATTACTTCCATCAAAAAATCTGCTTCATTTTTTTTTTTTTTCCAGTTAGGAGAGGAGAACATTGGTAGAAAAGAGAATGGAATTCTTGCCTTGCTCATGATTTACAGCCTGGTTACGTTTTAAGACTATTTTAATACAGTATTTCATTGTTTTACTTTGTGTCACCCTCCCCTCCCCCCCTTTAGTAGCAATATCTTTTAGCCATCAAAAATCCACCTTATCCTTAATAACAGATTACCAATAGCTTCGCCTTTCCAAGAAGCTGCAGCAAACCATTAGGAAGATGGTTAATCTCCCTCTTATCTAAGCCTTTTGATCAATTTAGAGAAAAGTGAATTGGTGTCTTATAAGCAAGTCTATCTAGCAGGCTACTTAGAAAAAGGAATTTGGTCTCCTTTCAAGATCAGATTCACGATTATTTATCTAATTAATCAGCTGAATTTCATCAAAGACCAGGTAATTAGACAGATATTGCACCTTTTGGATTAATGGAACCTCTGATAGACCTTTCTTTCCTTATCAAAGTCCATTCAAAGATATAAACTATTTGCAAGAGTTGATCCATTCTTGAAAAAGAAGAAATGCCTTGGAAAATCATTAGAAGTGCAGACATGCATGCATATATTTATATTCTTATTAGAGAGCTTTTCAAAAACTTTGTACCACTATGCTTGTGTGATAACCCAATGATAAAGTTGAATGTTATTTCAGTAGGAATTTTGGTCACTGTTGAGAACATCTAAAATTCTGCTCCATCAGTGAAAATGTTTGCTTGGTTTCTTTAAAAATGACAACAGCTCTGTTGTCCTTGATAAAAAGATAGAAGAATGTCCAGTGAGAGATAAAAATGCATGGGTGGGGGCAACTTTATTTGGTCTAAGATTTATTTCTGTATTTATTTTTGCTATTTCTCAATAGTAGTATTTAATATAAGCTTCTCTTAATTGGCACGCATTAGCCCAGACATAATTACTTATTATTTCTTTTACATGTCAAGGTTAGATATTTGAGCATTTTTCCTTTGTCATCACTAAGCCAGTATACTGAAACTTTTTGACCACAATTTTCTGTAATTAAAAGAATTTTAGCTTCCCCTTGCAGAGTTCTTTTCTGTTTCCTCTTCAAAGAAGATATTGGAGACTTTGCAATCTGAAGATAAAAAAATTTCTACACAGCGTTGAAAAGGCTGTAGGAGTCCATCAGGTCACATTCCTGTGTGGAAGGGTTCCTCCCACGACAAGAACATAATGCTGACTTCTTTTGGATGATGAGCACAATCTAGCTCAATCTCCTGTTTGTCAGAGCTTTAAGACCTAGAAAAGTCAGGAGCACTGCTATGTTTCATGAGTCTCTCCATGCATCGCTATTTTCAGCCTCGGAATCAACCAGACTGATAACTATCTTAATCTTGTGCCTGTTGAGGAGTAGTTGGCTCCCGATCATTAGTGGGCGTTGTGCCCAGGAGCGAACCTCTGATTAGCTTTGTGGTCAGCAGAATAATCTCCCTTTCTCCTGCAAGGTGTCTCCCATGTTTTTCAGGACTGCTGAGAATCCAAGAGACGTTTACCACACTCCTGTCCATGAGTATGGTAGGGATGGACCATTTGCCACCAAAATTTAAGTCTCTGCGGCTAAGCTGGGCTAATGTGATGTGTTTCGGAGTCTGTAGGAAACACTGCTGTGGCTAAATATGAATGTGGTTAGTGGTTCACTATAGAGGGCCTCACTCACTTCCCTTGAAAATACATGGAGGTGGAAGCAGAGCTGACTAGGGGCTTCATTGCGAGTAGGAACTTGTTTCGTATGCCCAAGAGGATGACTTTAGCTTTCTTTCTCCATTTGATATCATGAGCACTTCAGAGAATAGACTCCTCCAGGGACTCTGGGACATGCTTGTGTAGCAAGACAGGTCAGGTTGTATTATTCTTTGCCTTCTCCACAGTTGTGCAGACCACAATGAAATAATTGCACATAAAGAATGCCGCCTCTGTCTTAAGTCCTTGTAATACTGTCTGTTCATCATTAGTCGCTGTGCAGCTGTACTTATGTAGCATAAAGTTTAACTGTTGCTGACATTTTCAAACATTGGATTATTGGGTATTCAGCTCAACCAGTACAGTCACAGTCTCAGGAGTCTGCCATGTTCCTTCTCACAAATGATGGCAAAGGCAGTTTTGCCATTTCTGTCCAGTCTCTTTAGTTCCTAGACATTTTGAATAAGAAATCTCCACATACCCTGTTGTGGTAGAGAAGAAGAGAGAAAAAGGGCAACTTCTCTTTGGTGTCTTCTGTTTGTACATAACAGGAGTTCTTGAAGTTGCTAAGAACTGTAGTGTTTCTGCAGAGTCCTACAGAAGTCTTCAAGAGTGTGGCTGAGATTGACTGACATTTTGAAACAGTTCTGTGCTGGCTTGTACAGCGATGCCAGTGAACACAACACCGTATTGCTTTCAACCCAGATGCTTTGGCAAATATCAGCTTCATGTGTTGCCGCTGCTTGGCATAATGACTGATGCTACAAAGCAGTAGCAGGTGGTTTGGAGTTTTTTCTGCTCATTCTGCACCAACTTCCTATTTTTTTTTTTTTTTTGCAGTGGCTTTGCAGCATGATAAACAATATTGCTCTGATTTTTTTTTTTTTTTTCTGGTAAGGATTTTAAACTCTTCACGTGCACTTGGTAAAAAGTCTTGTTCAATGGCAGCATACTGGTTGAGGATGCCGAGTTACCCAGCTCATTTTCTTTTGAAGACATTTTATAGGTGACAGATACTATGCTTTGATTGTATTTCCCCCCCAAATTCATCACTGTAGTAACAGAAAGTCCTATTAGTTTGAAGATTGTTTAATAACCTCTCTGATTTATGCTCCTGCTGTCAGTAACATTCCTCTGTACCCCTTTTCAAGCATCTTTTCCCACAAAAGCTTAATATAGCCAGCAGTCTGATATGCCTGCTTTTTCAGTCATGAGGAGGTGGGCACTTCAAACTGCTTCCCTCTTACCTTCTACTTGCTAGAGAAGAGCTGTGAAAATGCACATCTCCAAGAGTACATTTGCCAAAGTCCCCACTTGTGGTAGCTGCCTGCCATCCGTGAAGCTGAGCGTTTTAGTCAGCAAGTGGCTGTATATGCCCATTCATTCCATAGAGCGTGGTATGCATAGCTGAAGAGATGACGTGCCTTATTACAGTACTGCTTGGATTAGAAAGGAATTGGAAAGATGGTGGTTTTGTTTTGCTTTTATTTTCTTTAAGTAACAAGATCTTGTTTTTTCTAAATCAGTTAGAATTGTTTCCTTCTCATTGAGAACACACTTTCAGAATTTACCATAACGTTGAAGCTTCAGTATGCGTTGGTACCTAACCTTTCAAGACAGAGACTGTGTTAATTGTTTAATTTTCTTTACTTGCAGAGCCTAGGCCTGAGGTGAAACGACACGTTAGGAGATCATAGTTCTTTTGCATTACAGTACAGTGGTGTCTGCTGCCTGTAAACGTAATGTTCAGTATGTACTCATGAACTGGAAGTGTACTCTGACCAGACCACTGGCACAGTTCTGTTTGAAACTCTGTAAGAATTAAAAGCCTGCAGGGGTTAGAGCTTTGTTAGCGTTTATGCTACAAACTGAACTTGTGATGATTTTTCCCACAGAACATAGTTGTTAGCTGAACATTGAAGAACTGCTTGTCTGTTTAGTGTTCAGATATCATTAACATCTTCACGTAATCCCCTTTCCTTAAAAACATTCAAGACTAGTTCCTTAGGTGAAATGTCTTTTTTCATCTGCATGAAAAAAAAAAAAGTCAAACCAAACCGCGAACCTCATCTAACTACCTGGTCAGATTTTCCTTGGTGTAGTTTAGATGTCCTCTAGGGAATGGTGGAATGAGTTTTTTAAAATTTATTTTGTATTTTTAACCATTTCTGTGTTCCCTTTGAAGTAAGCTGTCTTTCCTGGTGGCCACAGTGTATTTTACTGTCTGCCCGTATTGATGCTGCCAATGCATCTGACACACCACTCTCTCAGTAGCCTGTTCTGAGAAGTGGCGTACGAAATCGACCAGAGAGCAGCAGAAAGAAAAGCTGAGGTGTCTACAGTTTAAGCAGGACAACAGGAATGCGTCGTCTTTGGTTTATGCATCTTCCATGATGCCCCAAGAGGAGAAAGGTGGAGTTTTTTGGCAAGGAGGAGCCATGCAATGGCAAACATGAACTCCATCTGTCCTCTGGTTACAGAGATTTTTTTTTTTTAACCAGGAAATAACATTTACAGATACATTTAGATGAAAATGTAGAGAAAAGGTGAAGTTTCATCAGTTTGCAAAACTCTGGTGCTTGGATAGTGTTGCTCTCATTGAGGTGAAAAAAGGAAATTTTGAAGTTATGGCCACAAGTTGTGCCAGGGGAGGTTCAGGTTGGATATTAGGAAAAATTTCTTCTCAGGAAGAGTGGTCAGGCACTGGCACAGGCTGCCCATGGAGGTGGTGGAGTCACCATCCCTGGAGGTGTTCAAAGAACATCTGGATGAGGTACTAAGGGACATGGTTTAGTGGTTCAATGGGTGATCTTGATGGTAGGTGGATGGTTGGACTAGGTGATCCTGGAAGTCTTTTACAACCTTCGTGATCCTGTGATTCTATTTTATGAAGATAACTTTTTTAAGGAAAAAAAAAATACCGACATACTGCTTAGTTTATACTAGAAACCATAAAGCCTGTAAGGAAGAATTGGTATACTTGGAAAATAATTTTCTTAGATAATGGAATTATCCTAAAGGAATAGAGGTTTGTTTACTTTTTATTTTCTGTTTTAAACTTGTACTACTTGGGAGATACGAGTTTTCAGTGAACCCCAAACACTTTGGGGTTGTATTCTTGTTAGGATTAATGAAACTTGGCATCGCTGTCTTTTGGTGGTTGCTAGTTGCAAGCATGTGTTCAACCCTAGTTACTGTTTTTTTCTCTTTGAAAGCTAGTGCTTCAAAATGAGAGAAATCAAAAGAAGTAATTACTTAAAAGTGTGTATACCAAATACAGAAATTACAAAGGCAGGAAATTATTCTTTCAAATAAGTGCTTTGAAATTGAGAGGTTTCATTGTATTTGTGAAAATTTAGTTTTGTTTCTGATTTTCATTGTATTTTTCTGTAACTAGCTAGATATAGAAATGTTAGAGCTTTTTACTGGGGAATGATTTGTTGCTTAATGATTTAAGAAATCTGGATGGAATTTGTCAGGAAGACTGACTTGAAACATCTAGTGTAAAATGCCAGTGCCAGAATATCATTTTTCAAAATATTGAAAACATGGCAGAAAAATGATTTAGTTACAACTTGTAAATATTTTTTTTAAAAGAAAATAATGGTGGTGCTTCCAGTCTTCTCTGGAGTGAGTAAAAAAAAAAATGTTTTGAATTTTATTATTTTTATAAACTATAATATGGATTAGTATGGACTGCATGCTTGTGAATTTGTAAGTATTCTTTTTTCAGTAAATATATTAGAATTTCTGTTACTAATATACAATGTAAAAATAGCACACCATCTCCAAATGCAAAATAACTGCTCTCTTAGTGGCCAAAACTAAGTGTGTATTATAAACTGCTTGTGTGAAATAAATTATTTTCGGATCATCACAAGAAAATAAGCCATGTCCTGGAATACCTATACCAGCAGATTCCCTATTATCAAAGTGTAATCTATAATGGTAGGGTTTTTCCTTCAAATTGTCACTTAGAAAGTTTTCTCTCTGTGTATCTCAAGTCTACAAAAAGCTTTTGTTTGACATAATCAATTAAGTATGNTTTTTTTTTGTCAGCATAGCAATCCTAAATAGAGTGTAGCATAGCCAATTTGAAACTAGGAAAGCAGGAAGATTTGCAGTATCATTGCAGCCATGCGTTATCCAAATCCTGCAAGTGGAAGGAGGGGACGTAGCTTAATTCCTGAAAACACATGCTTTCTCCTATGTGCAAAATAATTTTATTTTTTCAGTTAGTGCCAAAAATTTTAAAGTGAAACTATATAAGATGAAATCTACCTTCATGGTGAACAACAGGATGCAAGTTGGATGGACACAACATAGAGAAATAGCTTGAAAATAAATATGATTATTTAACAGTGCGGTGGAGTTGGGAAGATTTCTCTTTTTGGAAAAGATTATTTTTCATCAATTCATAGTACTGTATTTATTCAAACAACAAAAGTACTTTCAGATCCTCCCCCTCTCTTCTGAAAGCTGTTTTCTTTGGTCAGGTATTGAATAATTTATATCATGTGAGACTGTTGCACATGATGTATTCATCTCTTGTTTAGCTCTTACATTAATGGTTTGGCATGCTAGCTGTACATTGATATGGTAGATGCTTTCCATTTTTTCTGTACCAACTGTTTAAATATATCTTGTGTCTCAGCAACTACAAATGGGAAATGACTTGAATTATTCGATTTCCCTTGATGGTTTTTGTGAGTAGGAAAAGATTCCTTTATTTAATATATATATTTGTACTGTAGATTAAAGGAGAGCTTTAAAAAGTATTCACATATTTATGCTAACCTTGCATTGCGTTCAGCTGGAAATGTCTGTTAAATCTAAAATGTAAAGTTTAGACGTTAGGCTTCATGTTAGCTATAGGCATTGTTTAGGTATGACATTTTTGGTGTTTTTCACCTCTTGTACAGGTCACGTAGTTGGATGTAGCAGGTAATTTATGTTCAGTCTCTAGCTTTGCACTGTAAACTGAAGATTCTAAGTAATGTTATTTGTCTCCTCTTTGGAGGTGGGGAAAAAAAGACACAAACGGGAGGAACTCTTACTTAACTGCTGATAAAAGTATTACTTGGAGAGGGCAGTTGAGCAGACTAGCAGGATTAGTGCTGCGAGGTATTGGCCCAGGATGGATTGCTTGGAAAATCTTGTAAGCCGATGGTCAGATAACGCTCTTCTGCGGGCTGCTGCTGTGCTGTTACAGGGTGTGCTGGGTGGGCATAAATCAAAAAGCAGAAATTCAGTTTAAAAGACTACAACAAGACAAAGAACAGATTGAATTGATTTTTGCATATGTCAGAGGGGTCGGTGCACATACTAAGACAATTTTATACATTTTGGACATATAAGGAAATAGCAAATGTACTATTGATAACATGTTTGAAAAGAAGTTGTTAAATTTTCTGGATGAGGGAGCCAATGAAACTTTGATTTCTGTTAGTCTCTGGAGCCTACGTTTGGCACTGCTTTTCAAGCAGGTTCTGTGGTTAATAGCTGAAAAGCCTCGGGTGTCGCAGCGATTGATCATGAAACACGGAGCCTCTCAGCCCTTCAGCACTGCCCCGGGCTGGTGGCTGACAAAGCCATGGCTGGGCGGTAGGTGGACGGTGTCACAGTCCTTGGGTCGCTGCTTTGTGTCCTTCACCTGCTCCGCACCTGGAGAGCCCCCACAAGCTCCAGAGGAGAAGCGCACCCGCGCGTGTCCGTGGGGTGGTAGCACGCATCGCTGCCGGCAGGCAGACAGTGCAGCCAGGCACGCGGGGAGCAGCCACTGGTGCTCCCCAGGCTGCAGGGCCGGGCTGTGCAGCTGTGCTCCCCGCCTGAGGAGAGGCACTGCTGCAGGATAAGCCTGTCGGTCGCCGTGTTCGGGCACTTTGCTTTAAGCACACCGAGCAATGGCGGTTCTCTGAGAGCACATCCCTGTGTGTGTGTGTGGAGAGGGAGCGTTCAGGGGATGCTGCAGAGGCTGGTGGTGAAGCCTGTGTTCTGTGTGCACCCACTGCCGTACGGCGACACGGATCAATTGCAAATATTCTCTCGGATCAGCTGGATTTTTGTAACTGAGGGAAGAAACGGGCTATTTCTCATTGCGATACCTATGTTTCTTTATGTTTGGTCTTACCTGGCAGTTCAGTTTAGTCAAACGGACTGAAACTCGTTCATTTTAAATCTGTCGGTGGGGTAAATAATAAAGGACGTGCTTTCTTTTGTCTTTTCCCTCTTAAAACACAAACGAACAGGCGTTCAGTGGCTGTGGAAGTGGGATCCTGCTGGAAGCAGCCCCTGCTGCCTGACCCAGCGCCTCAGCCTTGCGGGGCCATCGGAGCACACCGCTGGCAGGGAGCTTCCCTCCTTCAGGTGTCACCGCGGTGTGAAGCCCTCCGAAGGCTTTTAAGGGGGAATCTCGCACTCGGGAGCGCCCGGGCGCTGTCCCCGTGGCCCCCTGAGCCCCCCGGCCCCTGAGGGGCGTCCCGGGCCGTGCTGGAGGCAGTTCGAATCCCGCCGCGGCGCTGAGCCCTAATCCCGCGTATCATGACTGCGCGGCCCTGCCCTTGCTGGGGGATGAAATATAGAATGTGCCTCTGATCCCCGCTAGACTCAGCTAATTTCGCTTTAAGCTTGAAAGTGTTAACGACAACTCGAAAATGTGACAAAGCTCAATTTCGTGGCTTGTTTATGGCTTGTTTTCCGATTGGACAATAGCCGGCAGCTCTGCCCTGGCAACTGAGGGCTGCGATTTGCATAGCCCCGCCTGATTGGCCGGCCTGCTGGCGGGCTCCTCCAATCGGCTGGCGGTGCCGCCGTGGTAGGCTATGCTAATTGCCCGCTGTTGCTGGGGTTCCGGCGGTTTCTGCGCGCCGCTCGCTGCATTGTGCAACGGGCGGGCGCGGGGCGGAGGGCGGGAGCGGGGCGCGCGCTGCTGCTGGGCGTGTGGCGATGCGTGCGTGTGTGTGTGTGTCCCGGTGTGCACCTGTGCGCGGGGACGTGCGCTGACACAGGCGTGCGTGTGCACCGGGTTCATTTAAATTATAAAATAAAATCTTCACCGGAAGAGCTTAAAACCTGTACAGAGCGCTGCGTGGATAGAAGAGGGCTGCCACTGCGCTGTCCCCTCGTCATTCTCTCTCTCTAATTAAAGTGCCTGACGTTGGAATAGCCAGATTTATGTGGAGAGCCTGGCTGCGGGACATCGATACAGCTCTGAAATGCAGTAACCTCTGTTCCTGGGAGAAGTGTCTGTAGATGGTGTGAATATAGAACCATCTATTTCTAGAACACACGCTTGCCTTTTAAAAATGGTGTATTCACATTGTCTTTTTTCGTTTAAAAAAAAAAAAAATGAAAACCCTCAGCTGTGACTGTTGAGTCTGGATTTTTACTGCCCTCTGTATCATTCCTGCCTTGGACCGTGTGGAAACGTAGCCCAAAACGTGTTAGTTGCTGAGATCCGCAGCTGCTTCCCCAACCTGCTTCTCCCCCTGCTCCCCTCGGGGTCAGTTCCCCGCCCTCAGGGCCCCGCTTCTCCCCCAGCGCCCGGCTCCCTGCGCTGCTCAGCTGGCCAGGCTGGCTCCGGCGTTAAGGGGTTATTTGGCTTAGCAAACCCATCTGCGTGTGCTCTCTGTCCTTTTCTGTTTCTCTCTTCCCTTCACAGAGGCATTAGTACACGTCTGAGGTGCGATACCACCTAGCACTTAGGAGTAATGGAGGAAATTACTGCTGTATTTCTGACACATCCCTGTTGTCAGCAGATTGGGTCTCCCTTGAGTTCAACTGGAATTGGAATTTTGTTAGTAGTCAAATTGAACCGCTTCTACTATTATTATTGTTTTTCTCTTGCCATATATTTTTTTGAAAACATCTGCACATAAAATATGTGATTTTTCTGAATTCGGTATAATTGGCTCTTACATACCAAGAGAACAGACAGCATTCTCCTGATTTAATGCCTGCAGTTGGCTGGACGAGCCAACCAAGAGCGTTGGTTCCGATGAGCAATGGTCTGCAGTCATTAGAAGCCAACTCACCAGGAAGACCAAAGCTTGCTGGTAGCGTAGCCCATGATTAAATGTGATTCTTATTTTGGCAGAGTTTGTTTTAATTTTTCAACTGTTCTGTGAACCCTGCAGAGGGCTGGTAGCTGAGCTAAATCAAGTCGCTTATGGATGAAGCAGACATTTAGTAGGGGAACTTCGTGATTTCTAGTGCATTTAAGAAGCTGAAAATCCAAGATATAATGTAACTTGTGTCAACTCAGAGTTGGCTTTTGAACCTTTCTGAAATGTGAGTGTAGAAGTTCTTTTGTAGCCTGTGGAAGGGAGTGACTCCATGCAACCACATTGCTTTAAACTTTGTCACTGCACTGCTGTTGGCTATATTACAAAGTTACCATAACTTAACAGAAAGTAGTTTTTACCTTTTCACTTTTTTACTTGCTGAATTTGTCAGAGCTCTGTGTAAGCACTGTTTTCTGTTCATATCCCTATTTTTCACAGGTTGCAGTGGGAACTGATAGAGAGATGTGGGCCTTTTACCTGGATGAAATACAATGCTGGAATTAATTAATAATTTTTAAACTTCTGTTCGGAATAATCAGACTTTATTCTTTGCTTCTGTTTGAATAGCTGTTATGAATTACCACCATAATCATAGAATAGTAAATAGCCATTTTCCATTGTCTTTATGTCCATGCTGTTTAAATGGCAGGATTTACATTAAATTTAGAAACTTAAAACTGTGTAATTGTAGACACAATTGCATGAAATTTTAAAATAAGCAGAGGTTTATGGAGGGGAAAAAAAATTACCAGAACACTAGTCTTGACACTTTTTCACCAGCGTTTGTCCTCTGAAAAATTAGTGTTTTGTTGTTTTGAAGGTTTTAATAAAACTTTTTTCCCTCAGTTTTTAAGCATATGTTAGTCTTTTAAAATATTGTTTATTAAATAATTAAGTATTGATTGCTCAGCTGTTCTGATTCACATTTCATTTGGCACAAGGAAAATGCCATGTTGGGCTGAATCATCAGCCGGGCTACTTGCATTTGACCAGTGTTTCTCAAGCTCCACATTCATGATGAAGAGCTGGACAGAGTTACAACATGGCAGGAAAACTTCCGGAGAACTGGAGCAGCACATACATGCCAAGTGCTTGCCTTGCTGCTGTCCTCCAAGGTGACTGCTGTTCACCACTGTCAGAGGCAGGGTACTGATCCGAGTGGGTCTTTGGTCTGATATGTGAAGGAATTTCCCTGTTACTGCCCTGTTGCTTGGAAGAGACAGGTTTCTTTAGTTCTTAGTCCAACGTGAAACAAGTACCCCTTCTTGCTCAGTTTTGTTTACAAGCAGAAATGAACATCTGTTTCAGACCTCTCTGATTTGCTTTACTTTTCCTGAATTTTTGAAACGACCTATTGAGCCTCTGTAGAACTCTGTAAAACAGATCCACTTACCAGCGTGTGTTCCCGGTCTTTATGAAGCCTTTCTAGTCATACAAGATCAGGAATTTAAAATCATGGAACCTTTTTGTCTTTAACCTGTCTCCCTTTGTTTTTCTGTAGATGAAATAAAGCTCAGTCTCATAAAAGTACTGCAGAAAGAAAGTGTGAACTGTATGTGCTGTATGTGTACAAAAACAATGACTACCATATAGAATATATATGCAGACAGTAACAATTTCATTTAGGGCCCAGTCTGAAGCCAGGTTGGGTGGGCCCTGGGCAGCCTGATCCAGTGGGTGGCAGCCCTGCCTATGGCACTGGGCTGGAACTGGGTGGGCTTTAAGGTCCCTTCCAACCCAAGCCATTCTGTGGTTCTATGACATCACATTAAATGCAGTGAAAATTCATGGTGTAGCAACCTATTCAATGAGCGTTACTTCCATTCCCTCTTTTAAAATAAATAGGCCATTAATGCAGCTGGATGGTATCATAACTTATTTACGTAGAGGCACTACATTAAAGCTGCCAAGTATTGTGTTGTTTTCTAATTTCTGTGCCCAGTGATCTTCAATTTTAATGTTCTTTGATTGAGTGCATACCTAGGTGAGGTTCCTGGTCTGTGTGAAGGCCTGCACATACAGCTTCAGTTCTCGCTGTTTGCTTGTGGAGCTGTAGGCTTTTTCAGATCTGCTCTTAGGCAGCCTGCTTCTCAAGAACAGTCATTTCAAAGCAGAATTCTCATAGAGGATTTTAGCACTTAGAGTTAGCATACTAATATTTCCTGTAGGTTTTAGCTGAGAATTTGGGTGATCTTGAGCTTCATTTATAAAAAAAAATATAAAATAATAATTTCACTTTTACATAATTTTCTTAGTTCTAAAATTCTCAAGAGTATACTCAAACTAATACTTAGATGCTAATGAAGCAGATTTATAGTGTTGCCAGTGGATTAAATCATAAGCTTCTCTGTTGTCTTTCATTTAAAGAGCTTCACGTTTGTGGATTTTAGACATTTCCTTCTCTTTACTTGTGGGAGAACTACAAAGAACAGTGGGTTTGGTCCTTCTACTTTGATTGCACCAGACTTTTATAAATGGCTGGGGTGAGATGCATATGTCAGTCTCTCCCAGTTGCTGGCCTTAGCCACAGTTCTTATGCAGCGAAGTGAACTGCTGTCCCCTGAAAGTACAGGTGCAATAGCGTAGACCACATGCTTGCAATTCCTGCCCAAAGTCCACCTCCTGCCACAGATCATCCAGGGCAGAGGATAGCCAGTGCAGGCACGGCACCCTCGGAACAATTAATGAAGCTCCTTCTGGCCTGTCTTTCTTGCTCCCCCTGCCAAATGTCCAGACACTTGGCAGATGTGTCATGTCACAGGTCTGCAAGCTGTTGGGAAAGATGGCACCCAGGAGCAGTATTTTTGTCACCTCCTAAACACTTGGAAGCTTCATCCATTGGGAAAGAGCTCAAGCAAGAAGTTTCTGCGGCCTGTGTGCATTGACCTGGTGAATGGGACTCAATGTGCTTGCTTCTAAGTTTAGGACTTAATTTTGCTTTGAGCAAAGGTAGCATTTAGTATTTCTGTACAGGGAAGTTGACTGAATAGTTATTGTAGAATAGCTTCTGAAGTAGCCATTCTTAATAACATAATTCCTCCACAAAAATATAGCTTCTCCAGAGGAAGGATATTTATAACGGGGTTGTTTGTTCTGCAGTTGCTGCTGCAGGTAATTTCCCTTTGTTCACTGGGTTCTCTCACAGCCTTCCTTGTTCCAAAGCAAGCTGAGTGAAATCCGTGTACCCTCAAATTCTCATGTGGTTGTTTTAAATGTGCTGCATGAGGACAATAGGCAAATCAATGTTTCAGCAGAGTAGTAGTTCACTTAGAGTTCAGGTTGGCATTTGCCTATTGCTTAAAATATGATTGATATGAACTACAAAATCCCAAGTGCTTGACATTTATTGTGCTTTGGCAGAACTAGGGTAGTCTGACTTGTCTTAAACGTGGAGGGTCATTTGAACAGGGAGTTCTCAAGATACAGGCATTTGTCTCTCTTGCTAGTTGCTCACTGCCTGTTTTAGGATGTGCTAACAATGCAGAGGTGGTTGGTTATTAAAGAAATGCAGAGGTCAGTCTCATCTCTTTTCAGACTTGTTTCTAAGAGATGCGCTGCATAATAGCCCAAGGTAATAACGATTATTAGTAGAGAACTTCTCCAAGCATGGATTTTATAAAAGAAGATTGAACAGAACTCTGCAATGGGATCAATTTTGAAAAAAAAAAAAAAAAACAAAAAACAAGGGAGATAATATGTGAAGGAAAAGGGTTGTACTGTTTGTCAGCTAATACAAGATTCTCTTTGAGGAAACTGATGGCTCTTTTGACATTCAGGAAAAAGTAATGGGAAAGTGGAGACCTTAATCTGTGATGGCATTGCAGGGATTGGAAATGGAGAGATTTGAAGTATGAACCAGCCATAAGCACTACTGTCAGCTGCCATATTTGGTCTGTGGTATAGACCCACAAGCTCTTGAACTCTGAATGTGGAAATGAGACTACCCATTGTGGTGAATGATACAGTTCACACTTTTATTCTCTGGTCATGTTTTCTAGCATGTTCTCATTCAACTGTGAATTTATCACTGAGATAGAATACCTCAGCACATTGCTAAATGACCCAAATAGTAGATAGCACAGATAGAGCAGGCAAAGGGAGGATGGGGCAGAAGGGAAAGGAGGTAAAAGGAAGGTCAGAATATTTTGGGTCAAGGACATGATCCCTGTGGGGTAAAAGCTAAAAAATGGAGAAGAGATTTTTGCAGAGAAATATATTCAAAGGGTTCATATTTCAAAATCAGATGACCCACAGTCCAGGAACAACCCCCCCCCCCTCAAGCAGCATTTCTATTGATTCCAATTTAGTTCTGCGTTATTTCTGCCAGCTAAATGCTGTTCTGCTATACTTTACCAGTCTTAGTTTTATGGATACAGTAAAAAATTCTTGAAGCCAAATTGAACAAAGAGGTGGGAACCTTGCGATAGTGAGGTTCATGAGAAACAGCCAAAGTATTTATTTAATGGAAGTAGCAATCGCTGTCTGGAAGCCTAGTGCAGAAGGCCTAGGCACAGAAGGTGCTGTGAAGTTGTTACTCCCTTTTTTTCCTTAAAGGAAACAGTTATCTAGATAGCAGGGCAGTGGTAAGTTGTCACACTTAGGAAATTACATCTACAATTTTAAAACTATGAAATAGAATGCTGATTCATTGTCTTTTTCCTGCTTCATGTTGCTGAACAGTCTGTAGACAATTTTAAAAGAAGTATTTTTAAGACTGTTGCAAAGGTGATGTTAGCAAGTAGAGAATTCTCTCTATCTCATGATGTAAATAAATCAAGATCTGCTATTGCACTGAAAGGTGTTTTTGTCAAACAAAAGCAAGCTTGTGCAACTCACAGAGTCGGAAGTGTCACAGTGGTCCATTTTTGTCTTTAATTTTCAATTGTAGGGTAAGCAGGTATGAAGAAATATCAAGGAAATGTCACTTGCAAAAAAAAAAAAACAAAAAAAAAACCAGTACGACGAGGTGAACAGTTTGCTGCTAGTATCATTTTTTCCCCTCCTCCTCTAGGGTAGTGAGTTGAATTGGTTCATAGACGTCTGTAAGAAGTGCTGGAGTTAGGACATAACTGAGCACCTGGATAGAGGTGTGAGGGCATCTATTATTTGGCAGTAAGCTGTTAGTTTGCCTCAGCTGTTCAGACAGCCTCTCTGTATTTAATGACAACTCTCAGAGGAGGCTACAGGTGTTCATGAAGACATGTGGGAAAAAGAATCATTTGGTAAGGATGAAATTATACCCAGACCTAACAAATCTGAGTGTGTGTGTGGATTAGTCTCTTGACCTTTTTGATGGTGCTTATTTGGCAATTTTCGTCTCTGGAGGCTTAGTTCTAACGTGTTTGAAGTCCAGAACTGACTGTAGTTAGTATATAATTGTTTTTTAGCAGTGAATGCAGCACTTCTTAGGGGCTTATGTTTGGCCACGCTCCACATTTGGAAAAGGAACATGAAACACTGTGAATGTACAAAGCTTTTTATTATTATATAAATTTGATATGTAATCTGTGGGCTTTTTTACAAGGTATAAAGTATGCATGATGCGTTCTGTGTGTAGCCCAAGCAGTGACCTTGGGAAAAGCTAAATCATGACTTCCAGTTTTGTTAGGTCTCAGACTGTCTAGAGAATAGACCTTACAACGGCCCAGCCATAGGGAAAACTGTGGTTGAAGTTTTCATGTTCTTAGACACCAAAGTTAAAAGAGCACAAAACACAGATTTTTGGAAAAACTGATTCAAAATTCAGTGTTTGCTGAACTCCTTGCTGTATTCTGTTTCAGAGACAGTCACCCACTCTTGGGGTGGCACACAGGGCTGCCTGCAACTCTCAACAGTCAGTTGGTGAATATTTGGGCCGTGTTTTATGTTAAAAGAATGCCAGCAATGCAGTACACCACTTGGTTATGTTATACTCCTTTTGGTAAGAGGTAACATTTAAATGAGTTACATAGACGTCAAATTGGGAAGAACAGATTGTAAAATCTGTAGGTAAGGTAGAAAATTTAATTTTGAAACTGTGTTGAGTTTTAAAAACGTACAAAATTGTATCAGTTTTTCTTCTATATTAAATCAATTGTAGTTCACTTACAGAATGTTTCATAACTGTGGAGTGTTTTTCTATTTTGAGTTACTAATTTCTTTGATAATTGAAAAAGTCATTTAAAATGAACCTATTTTGGATGAAAGAATTATTTCCCGTTCTCATGAAATAAATATATTCTTGAACTTAATCCCCTTCCACCATACTAAGGTACTTCTTTAAAGAAACAAAATTCACCTTCTTTCATCTGATAGGCCGGTCCATTTCTGCAGTGTCTGTATTTTCAGATAGTTCTGAGTTATTAGCTTCATTTGGGGTTATAATATAGGTTTTCTCTATTATCACATTTATGCTATTAGTCCCTTGTACACGTTTTCTTCTGGTTATTGTTACAGTGGTTTGCTCGTGCAGTAGCTTAGCATTTTATTAATGCTCACTTCGTGCTCACTTTTTCCTTTCCAGAGACAGTACATTTACAGAAGACAAAAGGTTACTCTCATTATTTATATTTACTTAAGGTATATGGAGTACCAGTAATGAAACAGTATTCAGAAAGGCTTCACTTCAAAGAGCTGTTCACGACTATAGGAAACAGGCACTCAAGGCTGAAAGGAGGGATGCCTTCTGTAGTTGGACCTTCTTGTCATAACAAGTTCTGATCTAGTCTCCTCACAGGCCAAAAAAAACAAAACTTTTTTTGTCTTTTCAACTACGTTTTTTTTTTGCCATTCCCTGACCTAACATCTTAGTTAAACCACATTCTTCTACTCACTGCAAATCTGTGATGTCTTCCCTTAAAGTACATCACTGCTTAGAGATCTTGGCATACTTTTTGTTGTTTTGTCATTTTGTTTCCTTCCCAAGTTGCATTATGAACTGCAACCATATCCAGATACAGTGGTTAGAAAGGGAAACTGGTGATTAACTAGACCTTGTTCTTTATGTATCTTGTATGTATGTGATGAGTATGAGCTGCTTTGGAGTCTAGTACCCTCGTGGTGTCAATAAATCAGTTTTATGAATGTCTGGAGCTCCAGAACTTTGGTCACCATGAGTTTTCTGAACCTCAATTGCACACAAATGCTCCTACTTATGTTTGTGAGTCCTCAGCCTAAAGAGGTCAAGATTGCTGTTGTAGCCAATTGTTCATTTCTTCCTAATGTTATTAGACAACAACAACAACCCGTGTCCAGTGCATATTGCAGTTTATCCTCAGATTTGATGTGACCTTTTGAGTGAGTGCCAAAAGATAATGTGGAGTCAAAGTATAAATCAGAACTCCATGCTACTGGGATTTGTGTGTGTGTGTGAATTTTCTGCTTTTTAGGGGTATGTGCAAATGCAGATTTTTTTGAAAATAAAATTTGCTTTTAAGTTATCTAATTTGCTAGGTATCTTATGCTGTAGGGGAACTGACCTGGAGTGAAAGGGAAAAAAAATACAGGAAACAGAACTTTTAAAATAAAAGGCTCTAAAATTTATAATAAACTAATATTTTTGACTATCTGATATCACCGTTATTTTGACTTTGAATCCTGTCACCATGATGCTGTCAAGTGAGTTTTTTTTGGTGAACTTCTCATCAGCCAGCACCCCCAGGTCCTTCAATCCATGCTTTCAATCCATACGTTCTCTTGCCAGCCTGTATTTGTGCTTGGGGTTGCCCTGACCCAGGTGCAGGACCTTGCATGTGGCCTTGTTGAACTTCATGAAGTTTGCATGGGCCCACCTCTCAAGCCTGTAAAGCATCCCTTCCCTCCCTGTCAGTCTGTAGAGGGCCTCATCTGCTTGGTCTTCTCATTTGGGTGGCCCCTAGTAGACCCCTCCCTATAATGTCTGCTGTTCCTGCCCTCCCTTAAATCCTAACTCGTAATCTTCTTATCCATCGCCAGGCAGAGCTCTATGCTCTCTAACTAGTCGTTCATAGAGTGACACCCCTTCCTCGTCTCCCCAGCCTGTTCTTCTTAAAAAGCCTACATCCTTCCAATACAGCACACCCGTCATGGGAGTCATCCCGCTACCTCTCTGTGAGGCCAGTGAGATCGTGGCCCCGCAGGCGTACGTGCATCTCTAACTTCACTTGTTTCCCCGTGCTACATGCGTTTGCGTAGAGGCATTTAAGTTGTGCCCCTAATGAAGCTCATTCACTGGGTTGGAGTGGCTGGGATTCCTTCCTGCCACTCCTCAGGTGCTCTCCTGCTGACCCGTGTTCCTGTATTGCTGGCATCTGCGCTTGGATTCCTTATTGCGTTACCTGAGGCACCGCGGTGCACACAAAAAAGTTGTTTTCGTGTGTCATGGTTATTTTGTGAACTTTTTTTCTTTGCTTTGGTTAAGGGTTTGAAGATCTAATGAAGCATTGTGAAAATGTGGGTGCTTGTGGGCAACTAGTTCTGGAGCAGTTTGTTGTGTTGGTGTTCTAGTGGTGTGGAATTGCAACACTTGAGAGAAGTAGTAGTGATCGGTTTGTGGGCGTGTAATTTTATTTCACCAGTTTTAAGTAATAGTGATTATACTATATTGAGACTTTCTTATTTATATATGTTTGAATATTATTTCGAAGATTCTTAATGAGTATCTTTTTTGAAAATGATGTTAATTTTAAATGGTGTTTGATTTCATCCCATGTAGTTCTTCTGCTTCTCTAATAGTTGCCGAATCAATGACGTGCTATCATTTTCAGTATTTCATTTTTTCTCAGCTTACAACAAGTGGCAAACTGAGCAGGTATTTTTATGAAAGTCAAATTGATGTGAGATGTTTGTCAACTCTTTTCTACTGCTTGTATTTTCTTGCGTAGTTTTGATTGTAAATGAAATGGAGGTTTCCCTTGCTGGTTAAGGAGTTTGCTTATCTCACATCTTGCTTCTAAATTTAATCCTTACCAATAATTATGCTTCTTGATTTCGGATTTCAGTTCCACTTGTATTCCTTCAGTGGCAATGGTGGTTTCAGGATGCCTGGCTACTTGTCCCATCCTGCTCTCTCTTATGTTGTGCCAGCATAGCATCCGTTTAGAGAATTTTTCCCCTCTGGCATAGTCAGCAAAAGGCAAAAGGATAGATGTTACATGTGGAACGTGCCAAACTTTCATTAACACAGAAGACCAAATTGTACGTGGATTCTGTCCTCTCCTGTTACGTTGCAATGAAGATACAAACCGACTATGAATCAAATAAATGCCATCTGACATATCTAAAATAACAGTTGTGAGGCGTTATATCTGTCCCAGTTAAAGGCGCTTTCTGTGTCTGTGAAATTTGGGATTTTTAGGTACACTATGGAATATAATACTTTGGCCACGCAGTTTGCCTTTCTCCAGCAACTTGACACTAGGCATTTTGTTTGCCTCTTGCTTTGTTGTTGCTTCTTGCATTCTGATTTCACCTTCCCCCAAAGGAATTAATTGTGGTTACAGTGCTTGCTAGCTGTAGTTCAATGAAACTCAACAGTTGGCATCAGAAAGCTGAGATGAAGCACAGTGCTCATTGGAAGTTAAAAATGTAGGTTAGCGAGCTAAAGAGTTTGTAGGAAACTGTAGCCTTTGAAGATGAGCAGATGAAGCTGGGCACTAGTTTTTCCTTTGGTGCAATCAGTTTAGAAAGTTGCTGTTAACAACGTTAAAAGACAGTACCTGAATTTTTTTTCTGGCTTTCTTGGGTATCCACACTCAAGATTCACGTTTGAAAATAACACTTGTCAATTCCAGTTGAGTTGGTGCGCATAGATGAAGATGTTAGAAATGGGATGTTAAGGATAAATATGAAAAAATGGTTAACGAGTAACTTGTCGCAAGTGAAACGGAAAGAGGTATGTCAGCTAGATAATCTTTATATGAGGGTGGATTTCTGAATTGTTTATGAAAATTTATACATATTGAAATGGTGAAACTATTAGTTTTTGTATGCTCTATGCTGGGAGATTGAGACTAACTCAGATAAATATTTTCAAGCCATTAACTTTGCATTAAAAACTCACCTTATCGTTGTAGGAGGAGAGACTTCAGCATGCAAACCTTCATCTGTTCGGCTTGCACCATCGTTTTCATTCCATGCTGCTGGCCTTCAGATGGCTGGACAGATGTCCCATTCGCATCAGCAGTACAGTGATCGTCGGCAGCAGAACATAAATGACCAACAGGTTTCTGCCTCATCATACACTGACCGGATTCAGCAACCTCTAACAAACCAGGTAAGGGATAACAGGGAAGTCTTTTTAGGTGTAGACTTTTTTTTTTGCTAAGTACATTATAGATGTATAAATTACAGGATCAAGGTGGATGGTTTTTTGTTTGTTTTCTTTATTTTTTATTGATCAACTCCTCAGACTCTTCAAGGATGAGCGAACAAGTAAGTTTCTGGAAGTTTTTAAACATCTGGTACATATTTATTGCGATTATTCTGCTTCCAACATTTTTGAGATGAGAAGCGAGCAAGATTGTCCAATTCAAGTTGGAGAGAGTCTGATATTAGCTTTTTTCAGTGCTGTTTGATGTTAGAATGTGATTTTGTTTTAATGAGGAGTATTTTGATGCAGAGTCACTGGTTAGTATGTTTGGAATGTAGAGGTTTGCACAAAACACAGTATTAGGAACTTTCTATAAACCAAAAAGCTATGATATCACTGGGATTTTGCTTCTACTTTGCTACTTATTATCAGAAGGAAATGAGCACAGCTAGGGATAATGACTATGGATGCTTCTGAGCTGTTAAAATCAGCGTTTCTTCCTTACTGCATTTGAGTTGCTAGAACTTCTGAAGTAGCTTGCTAACTTACCTAAGTGTTATTAATCTGGCATCGTGTCTATGAGCTTTAGTGTATATTAGCACGTAGTTGTTTTTGAACTGAAAAGCAAAATCAAGAAAGTTTACGATGTATCGCCATCCCTTGCCATTTGTGGTCGCAATTGCTTTTAGATGATAGTTGGTTGAATAATAGAAACCTGAAGAATAGCATTCAGAGTAGCCAGGAATTGTTGACCAAAGAATGCAGCCCACCAAGAGCAGTTTGTAAATGTAGGGAAAAGGTTTGGGTTGATTCTGAGGTTAAACATATGAAGAAATGATCAGCTGACCAGCTCCTGATATGGGCAATAAACCTGTCTTTGCAACGTTATTTTAGAATCTGTGTTTTGATATTACCAGTTCCATCTCGGTTTTTTTTCCGCACTGGAGCTTCAGTCTTACTGTTTTACTTTGGCTGCATAGTTGAAGTCTGTGTAGTCCTTGCCTAAGTAGCTCTGAATTATTACTCCTTTATTCTTTTAGCTGCTTTTAGTTCCATTGACTTTGACTATGGGCAACTTTTTGAAGTCTTCTGCTTTCTTGTTTTTCTTGACTCTCTCCTCATTTGAGTTCTTGTACTTCTCCCATCAACATTTCACATAACGAGTTTGTGTCGTCAACTTCCAGGTTTGTATAAAGGTTTTCTGTTGGCTTACTGGGGAGTCTCTGTCTATCTTTTTGCCTTTGCATGGCATTTCTGCTTAATCTCATCTGCAAAACCAAATTCAGCAAATGTCTTTATGCTGTTGACTCAGATCATCTGCTCTACACCTTGGCTCTGTGCGAGCAAAATTCTTGCTCTTCCTTTTTCCATAGCTCTTTTGTAGATGTCTAGCTGTCAGTTCTAGTTCATCATGGTTAATACCTAAGTCTTAGTCTTGTATCTGTTTATAAAAGCCATAACTACCTATTGGTGAAGCCTTTGTGCTGTCTTACATTTGTCCCTTGCTGTGGACACCACGATCATCTTGCCTTTTGCTCAGGATGAAATCTGCATACCATGTAGGTTTTCATGTCTAAATGATACATACATCTTACAGATTCTTTCTTTATGGCATTTCTACAGGAACCCTACTTGGTTCAAGATATTGTCTTGAATGTGCTGCAACTTGTTTCTCTCTGTCCTTGATGAAAGCAGTTGTAGAGGGTATATGTCAGTTTTGAAAAACTCTTGCAGAGATCGTTGTCTGAACCATCTACATGTGGTTGTTTCGTTCCTCTGTTGGAATCCCACCATCAGCACCCTTACTTCTTGTTTTTGTTAAGTACGTGTCTGTTATTAAAGTCTGTTAACACCAGACTAACCTTTCAGTGAGAGCAAACTCTATTCAGTCTCATAAGGTCGCATACATCTGTTTTCAAGTGCATATGGTTAAGGAGAGCATGTTTTTTAATTTGGGCCACAAGTGCGATTTTAAGAATTTGACATAAGCGTGCACAAAGAAAGAAAAAAATTACTGTTTATTAACTAAAGAACGGGCTGAATTTCTGTTGTAGAGGGCTTAATAGAGGAAGGAAAAGATGACCTTTGGCAGATTCAGGAAGCATAATTCTTAAAGGCTAGACCCTTTTAATGCAATGTCTTGCAGCCATTTGGACAGACGAGGAGCTAGGTCTCAGTTTCACTTTCCCAAAACTTCCTAATGAAGCAGTGGCCATCAGCACACTGCACGCTTGGGTCCACTTTGGTGCTACCAACTTCAGCAGCCTAAATGTAGCCCACTTGGGTGCAAACATCTGACAGTTACCTACAGCAAGCTGCCAGCCAGATCTTTTGCTCTGGAAAATGTGCCAAGACCACACTGATGCTGTTGCCATGTGGGTGAAGGAAGCGAGAATCTGTCAGGGCCCGTGCTGGCTAGGCTGGGAGCTGGGCAAAATTCTTTCCCGAGCTCCATCCACCATCTGCTGGCTGGAGCGAGGCATTGCACAGCCGGTCTGCTTCAGGTCTGAGCTATGGCTGGGAGCGCTGTCTCTTGCTAGGAATGTCATCCCTTGGATCTCCTGAATATTCCACGGTTTGAATAAAGTCTGTTCTTACCAAATACAAACCTGTGAAATAATTTGCAGAGCATCTTAGTAAATCTTCAGTTGAAGGAATTGAGAACAGGAGTGTTACAAAGGGTGGTTACTTGACCGCTACATTTGCTGAACTTTGCAAGTAGAGGATTTTTTCCCAGTCCAGACAAAAATGACTTGCTTGAAAATAAAACCCAGGATGATGAAGTCTGTTTTCGGAATTCTGAAATTTAATAGAACTAATGTATTAAAATAGATAATAAAAGTATAATAAATAATATATAGTATTCCCTCAAAATAAATTTCAGACTGCTGCAAGATGCACAAGGGTGCTGTTTGTCAGTTGCTTGAAGTAACTGTTAACTTTCAACATTTTGAGCAGCAGCGCTTTCTGTAAACAATGTCATTTTGATAAATAGCAAAGCTGATCTGTTTGGTTTTTTTTTTCTAATTTTTTTTTGGTCTGGCTGTCTTTTTATTGACAACTGACTCCTTTTTTGGAGGAGTATTATCTTGTTCAAGTTCCCATAATGATTTTCATTTGTAACCAAATAATAAGGAAGCTAGACCTTGAATGTTAATTCATTGTTTTTATTTCCACTCTGTCCTGCTTGTGTTTTGATTTGTAATGGCTTGCAGACTGTATTCTGGTATTTCATGAATCATTTACAGTCACAGATTAGAGGCTAGGAGCCAGTAATGACAAATTATATTAAAGTTTTATAATTCATGTTTGGTTATATGTTATCCTTACAATATTGTTTACATTGTCTTTTCTTTCACCTTTCACCTATCGCTTAATGGTTATGGTGGCCAAAATTTACTCATCTCATCATTGGCAAGGAACAAATAACAGGAAGATACTTCAAAGCCAACCAGACTGCTTTGGTTTTCCACTTATTTACAAGGTTTTGAATTACAGTCAAAAGCTTCCAGCTCTGTCCCTTTTTTTTTTTTTTCCCAGTAGTCATGCTTAAGACTTTTGTTTTCCAAAAACTGCAGTAAGGGTTTGCTCTAAATGTGTGATTCACCGAGTGTTGAGCCTGCTGGTGGGATGGGGTTGTGTGGTCTTACCTCTCTGACAAGTGCCAGAACCCACTTCAGGAAAGCAGTAAGAGGATGTGGCCTGGAGTGAATAGAGAAGATGAGATCTCTGGGACCTTTCTCCTGTAGCAGAAACAAGCAGTAATATTTGTTTGTCTTGTCTCAACTGGCTGCATCTTGAGAGTTCAACATAGCCTGATGTTACTGTAAGATAAGAGCTTAAAAGTCTTTGCATCTCCAAACAAGCATTTCTTTTGTGCTGTGCTAATGCTTGTCTTCATCATGGATGCTCAGATTGCTCAAAACTTTTTTCAGTTAAGTACAAAAGATTAGAAAATTGGTCTAGTTGATAAGTAAGTTGAGGTGAGATTCCTGGGCAGAATTTGGTAACAAATTCAAACAGTTTAGCTTTTACAAAGCACCTGGAATTTAAAGGTCAGGCTGGCAGCTAAACATCTTTTTATATGTATCTAAGATCACTTATCACCTGTAAAATTCTAGGTTTTGCTGACCAGATTGATTTTGTTGATTACAGCTATGTAGTTGGAAAGTGTGTTCTAGCAAGCAGTAGCAACTTCTTAGTTCAGTTATTTCAGCTACCTAATCATCAACATTATTAATGATGACCAGGCTTCAGAGACTGTAATGAATGTGAGCATGCATTTCATTTTAGAAGAAGTATTTCCCTTACTACTTTCCCACTATCTCAGGTATTTTTTTAGAAGAGTATCTTTATGCTGTCATCAAAAATTTCAATGCTTTTTTTTTTACCTTTCCATTTCTCTTATTCTTTCAATTCCCCTTCTATTTTCTCCTTTTGAAAATTGGGCTGAATCCGGCGGGATAAAGTGTTGGAAGGTGATGCTTATTTGCTTGTTACTTATTTATTTAGCTTGTAGCTCATTTGCTGCTTACTATGACTTTTATCTGTTTGAGGAAGGAAGCCAGAAAATGAGGGCAGTACCCATGGAACATGGGTCAGTGACTGAAATTCTGTCCCTACCTGTACATAGTTGTAGCTCTGAGTACAGCCTGTTTGAAGAATGCTGGGTGTCTGGTTCTCTGACACATACATTTTTTTTTCTTAAGTCATTTTGCTGATAATCTGAAGTTCACTGTATATTATAGAGAAGTGTAACTATGGCTTGTGATTCTATCAATTTTTGTTGACCCTCTGGAGACGTGGCTGCCTGCCATGATAAGGGATTAGTGTTGACTTCCTATCTTACATTATTGTGGTGCAAGAAAGTTTTAAATAGAAAGTGGTACAGGAGATGAGACTGGTCTGTTCAGTTCTTTGATATGTAGGTTGTAACTTTTAACAAGAATTCCTATTGTAACCTTTATAGTATAAAATCTTAATTATTTCTTCTGTTTGTAAAATGAATCTTGTTTGACAGGCAGCCAGAATCCCTCGCTTCCTTGAATGTTGAATGTGGGTAGGAACAGATCTTTTTTTTTTTTTTTTCCATAATTTCCCTTAATCAAAGTAACATGCTTTTTACAAGAAACAGTGCCACCTGTTTTGGGATAACAAAGCTTATGCCCAAAGAAAGAAAAGTTATATAGAGAGAGGGCAAGTTATCTGTTCCTTTATTTGTGAAAACTCAAAGACTATGCTAGTTAAAATAATATACCTGAGTTAAAAGTCACAGTTTCATTAAAGCATGATTTGTTCAAATGTGATGAATACACAAGCAGGACTCTTTGCTGCCTTGTTTTTGTGTTTGATTCTTCCATGTTTAGACTAGGTTCAAGTTGCTTCTCAACAGTTAATAGGTAAGAAAATCAAATTTTACTTCCTTACTTGTAACCTGATTTTCATCATGCTGTCATCCCAGGTGGCTGTACTGATGCCATAAAAGCACTAGTATAGACGGGTCAGAATGTGATGGGTGTTTACTGACATACAAACTGTAATGCAAGTAGTTCGTTGTCTCTTAGTCTTGAAATACCTTTAGATTTTGTTTTATCTTTGAGAAAATCTGAGGTTGCAGTGTTGCTGTTTGGCCACCAGATAGAGACTGGAGCTTGCAAAATAGGAATTTATTTTTTCTGTCATTGAACATTCTTCAAAGCTAAGAGGGAAATTGGTATTACCCCAATGATAAAGAACTTGAGTGTTACTGTGTAAAATGGATAATGACCACTTTGTTCCGTAGTCTTCCATTATCAGGAAAGAAGGGAACAAGAGTCTCAGGAAGAATCATGGAAGAAGGAGGGGATGTTACACATTTTGCAATATAACAAGGAAGGAAGGAAGTTCAACTCCATCTCCTCTCCTACCCTAAACGTTCTTAAGAACCCTGGACAGCAAATTAATATCTGTTAAAAAGTTCATACAGGTCTAAGTGTGTCCTCAGGCGTGATTGTCTAAATGCACGATTAAAAGCACAGTTTTCAGATAGGATACTGGCTGAGTATGGCATGCAGGTAGCCTGCAGATTTTTAGTCATTTATACCAGCAACAAATTATTTTTTTTCGCAAGCTTTTACTTTAGTGTTGAAGTTAGAATTTTTTTTAAAGTAAGGAAATTTGATTTCTAAATTAGAAAATAAACATGAATGCTTATCCTACAAATTTCCTTTCCAGATTAGAGCAATCCTATGTCTGAATAGTTAATCCAAACTATTAGTTCTTCTGTAGTTAGGCTATTTCTGCAAAACTTAACCTGCAGTAACAGAGATGGAGATGGCAGTATCAGTCTAGGACACAGAGAAGTCTCTGTAAGTGCTTATGTGCCAATTTCTTTTACTGATAAAATCTACCAGTGTTCCCATGTTCCAATAATCTCTTTAAATCAAGTTCAGAAATTCAAGGGAAATTCTTGCATTTGTAAAGCCTTCAACAGTGATGGTTATGATTAGGACTAGATGCTGTTTAGGTGTTTCATGTTGCAGATTAAGGACCAAAAATGATCATATTTAGGTGTGATTTGTTTAATGATTAACATTTGTTTGACAGATGAGAGGAAGAAACAAAAATATTTTGGAAATGTCAGAATGTTTAGAAAATTTTAAAACAGACCTTCCTGATATTTACAGAATGGTTGTGTGCTTATGATAAGAAGGAATTAAGGGATTAATTTGATAAAGCTGCTGGAAGGAAATTGATGGCAGAGGGCATATCCAGAAGTGAATGATTAGAGCAAACATCTAGAAAATGATGGGTTAAAATTCCCTGGGGAAAGTTTAAGTATATTACATTGTCTCTGATCAGAAAGACTGGAAGTCAGCAGTCTTGCATGGGTGTAAAAATGTTGTGTAGACATATTCTGAGTGGTGTGCATCAAAGCTTTGAATTGCAGTGCAAGCTCTACTGAGCCTGTAGCTGTTGGGAGTCCCAGCCTGCAGATGCAGGGAGGTTACTGGCAGCTTCTTTCTGCTCTTCTCTCTCTAGCTCATTCACGATCTTTCTCAAGCTTTGGCTCTCTGTCTGTCTCTTTTGTTCTCATGGGTTATTTCTGTGGCTGCTTGTCCCTAGGAGAGCGTGAGCTTAACTTTCCAGTGTGATTGTTTGGGTACCCAGGTTCAGATCCAATTTCAGATATCCAAACTTTCTTTATTGCTCCTGTTGGTACGAACTTTTTGGGGTCACTTTGACATAATTCTTTTTTATTTGGTCATTGGGAGTGGAAAGATAAAAAAGAATTATCTGTACAGCTGCAGTTACAAGTATTAAGTAATACTGTAAAAGAGAGAGAAGCAGTTACGCTTTTCCAGTTCCTTCATTAATTCAGCAATACTTACACAGTAATCAGTTTCATTGTTTTTGTTGACGGCTCATGCTCTTTCCACAGCTCTGCAGGAGGCTGAGTGTCAGTCAGCTGTAATAGGAGGCAGCAGATGAGATTAAACACTTGGAAGTGAAGCGAGTTAGGAGCCTGAGCATACTTGCTGGTGTGAGATGAGAATTGTAGAGCTGAGTGTGGTGGCACACAGTTGCCTGGCCCTCTTAGCACTGAGTAAGGAAGTGGTAGGAGCTTTAACATCTGAAACAAGCTTTTCTCTGGGTAATAGAATTTGTTGTGGGGTTTCTTGTCATTGGAAAGAGAGGGAATGGGGAGAAGCAGGCTGGGAGACCCGTCACACTAACCAAACTTCTCAGTATCTCTCCTGACTCCCCATCTGACACCCTCACTGTGTGAGACAGGGAAGTTGCTGGAGCTTGTCTCATGGTATGGTTGTGCTGTTGAGTAAGCGTATACTGAACAGGTAGGTAGTCAGCTTTAGCCAAATTACATGGTTTATGACTTAGATTTTTCTGCCTTCTTTTCACTGGTGATACTAATCACCTCTAGCTTGCCACTTGGAACTTGATCTTGTCAGGAACTCCATCTTCTGAGACTTCAAATAAATCCTGAGGAGCACTGGAAGTTGAGTGGTAGATCCAGAAACTATATGGAGCACGTGTGCAAGAGAAAAAGAGGCACACAAATAACTTTGTTACACAGAAGTTTTACTACTTTAGGAAACAAATACCAAAAGATACCCTGTTAAAGATGTTTGTGTTCTAAAAGGAGTCAATGTTAGGAAACACAACTGAGGAGCATACCCATCTTTTCAGGGACTTTGTTTTAAAACTTCAAAAGTGGGTGTGGTTTTCGTGGGCACACTTGAGATTTCTTTGGGTTTATCTTCTTTTTTTAGATTTGATATTGCAAAGCACAGTAGACCTGAGTTTCTCGATTTGAAAGTTAATGTAGTTTTAGTGTGGCAAACTGCCACAGCTCTTCAGCATTTATACTCATTAACTTCCATTTGTGATTTTAATGCAGCTAAATATTAAGTACAGTTCATATATCAGCCGTGAGGTAGAGCAGCAATGTCAGATTGAATCTGTGACATCAAATGTGCTGTATTTTTAACTAAAGGAAAGATTGTTCATAGGGATTAAACCAGTTAGGTATACTGACGAGAGGTAGGTATTTGGGGATTTATTTATTTATGTATTGATCAGTAAATATGTTAAAAAGCTGGACTAAATGCTATTTTCTTTGATTTCTGTATTTGTTTTTCCTCTTGTGTGTGTGCATCAGCTTAAAGAAAAAGTTGTTACATTCAAATAGCTCACTTCTGTGAAGAATATCTCAGTTTGAAGGAGTAATTGTATATAATTAAAGTCCTAACTTTTTACTAATGTATCTAATATTGTCATGTTACAGAGGCGGATGCCCCAAACTTTCCGTGATCCAGCTACTGCTCCTTTGAGGAAACTCTCCGTAGATTTGATTAAAACATACAAGCATATTAATGAGGTAATGGGTCCAGCTGTCTTTGTAATGTATATCGATAGGAAATTTTTGTTTGGAATACGTTGTTAAGTGTATTTTCTGTTAATCATACTGTGTCTTCTACTGGCATTATTTTGGGTTTTGTCTTGCAGAGTGATCTCCTTTGACTGTAAATTATTTTTATTAAAACTAAAGCGACTGCAAAGGACAGGAGTATTTTAATTCCCTGTTTTATTGTGTCCCCCCAAAAGTTTGTTCCTGTATGTGGAGAAGAGTAAAAAGATAGGATCCAGCCTATTTTTTTTTTCCCCCTTTCAGTTCCCTTTATCAGTTTTTAATTTCTTCCTCTGCCAGTGAAGGTTTGTTTGAAAATTGGTAAAATTTTTTGAAATAGAGTTGGCTCTAGATAGTTATGTATTTTCAAAGGTCATTGAATGTTTGGATACCTCTGTTTCTAAGCCTGATTCCTTGCAAGTTCTGTAAATGCACCTTCTAGATATTAAATTTTTGCAAAAATACTAGGAATCCCTCTCAAGGAAATACTGCCATTTTCTTTTCTGTCTGCTTGTTTATTGAACATTTAAGTTTTGCAAGACTCATGAAGAGATAAGAAAAATGAAGTTTCCTCTCTGTTGGTCTCATCTCATTTGAAATCATTGATGTCATTTTCCTCCTTGCTGTTCAGCCAATCAGATTTTTTAATGCTGGATATGATTTTCTATAGTTTTATAAAGAAACCTCAAGTTTTTCTGGTTCATGATAAAGAAATGAGTGACACACACTCTTTTAGCTTATTTTATATAAACCTTTATGAATGTGTCTATAGGACTGTTTTTTTTTCAGCAGACCGGATCGTATTTCAAAATCACAGGATAAGGCACATGGTGATTGTAGAAGTTAATTATGAATGGATGTTCTAAAAAGTGCTCTTCTAAGCAATATGCTTTTCATGTTTAGGTTTACTATGCAAAAAAAAAACGGCGGCATCAGCAGGGCCAAGGAGATGATTCCAGTCACAAAAAGGAGCGAAAAGTTTACAATGATGGCTATGATGATGACAACTATGACTATATTGTAAAAAATGGGGAGAAGTGGATGGATCGTTATGAAATTGACTCTTTAATAGGCAAAGGATCCTTTGGACAGGTAATATATATTGACTGTGCAATCTGTAATTCATGTGAATGATGATATGCAAATCATTTGAAGTAGTTTTTCATTTTGAAATTCAGCTTTTAGTCCTGAATTTATTAATTTTGCTGAATTTTGAAAATTTAAATTGAGAGATTAGACTTAGGTATTTGGCTTTTGTCTTTCAGGTTGTAAAGGCTTATGATCGTGTGGAACAGGAGTGGGTGGCTATCAAAATAATAAAAAACAAGAAAGCTTTCTTAAACCAAGCCCAGATTGAAGTGCGACTGCTCGAGCTTATGAACAAACATGACACTGAGATGAAGTACTATATAGGTATTCAAATAGTTTTTCTTAATTTTGATTTAATTAAACTATGAATATTTTATTTCTTGCTGTTTAGTGTATGATGCTGCAACTAATGCTTTTGATGCTAGCGAGATGAAAAGAAATGATACAACTTTTAATAGTAATATTCAGTGTAAATTACTTTGCATAAACAGCAGCCGACTTTGCAACAGGACCAGATCCAGAAGAAAAACATATAAAATGCTTTGGTATAGCAGACTTCCTATTCCAAAGCATTCAGACTTTCTGTAGAATTTTCTTCTTTTTTAATGATACAGACACCTAACAAGTTCCCCTGGACCAGCTTTTCTATAGAAGCTGTAATCTGTAGCAGTTTGAACGTCTCTTACTGCTTTGAATATATTTTAAATTATCTGGGAAACTTCATGGAGAAAAGCATGCATGTTTAATGTGAAACAAAGTCATACAGTACTGTGGCTACCTTGATCATTAGTTTTTTGATTTGTGAACGTTTAAAAACTTAATATTTTGTGTAACAAAATTGATAAGACTCTTGTAAGTATTAAGACTTGCCCATTTAGATCTCAGAAAATATTTCCTAAGCTGACTGTTCCTGTAGTTTGGCATGCTGTTCCCTGAGGTTAATATTATAATATTACTTGAACTTTATAATCACGATGAAATTAAGTCAGTCAGCTCAAGTAAAAAGTTTATTAAATCCTGTCTGTTCTCTGGAGTGAAGTATTTTGCAAAAATAAGATGGAAAGAAAGTGTGTTATAAAGGGAGGTGAGAAAGAATTTTTACAGAAAATGAAACTCTGTTTTAAAATATCCTTTATCTTAGTTTGTAGAAGCTGAAATGCAACTGTACTCTTCAGATTTGTGTGTATATATTAGATTACTGATTTTTCTTTCTGCAGTTGAGAAAGAAACTTTTGAAATAATGTTAGTACAGTTTGGTATTTTGAACTATCAGTTGACTATTCAGTTACATTTTAACTTTTTTTTAATAATCTTTTATGATCATAAAAATGATTATGATTTTTTAATCTTTTTATGATCTTTATAATACATTTTATGCATACATTTTAAAAGTTTTAAAGATATTTTTAACTTACATTTATTAGGAACACACTTATGTAAAACAAACTATACTTCATACTCTTAATACATCAAAAAGATGTTTCAAGAACATGGAAGACAGGGCTGGTTTCAGATTAATACAGAGCAAATAGAAATACTCTAGTGTATAGCCATCACCAGATAAGCTCCTGAAAATTTAAATTGTTAGGAAGTCTGTAACACTAGATAAAATGAGATTGACCAAAACTTCACATAATCTGTGTACTTAACAAAGTAGGATTTAATATAGAGAGCAGTATTTAGAAAAAAAAAAAAAAAGAAGAAAAAAAGGAAAAAA
This sequence comes from Penelope pileata, assembly GCA_013396635.1. Lineage (NCBI taxonomy): Eukaryota > Metazoa > Chordata > Aves > Galliformes > Cracidae > Penelope > Penelope pileata. The sequence goes on along the minus strand of WBMW01003931.1, from coordinate 298,423 downwards.
GAAAGTTCTGATGATTTTGAACATACTGCTTTTGCTTAGTGGGCACAACTGATTATAATAGTTTATGCTTGTGTCAAGTTCATTTTAGAATCAATGAAGGTATATTTGAATTGTTCCCCTTTTTCTTTACCACAGTATTTAATAAATGTGTCAGCAATAGTAAAAGTTTATATAACAAAACAAACAAACAAAAAAAACCAACCCACCAAATAGATCATGTTTTGAGTGCATATGTTATGAAAAGTGAGATCTCTAGGTGCTTCACTGTAAAATATTTATAAATACAGGAGCAAATACTTCCAAACCTACTTTTTCAACAAGACTTACTGAAGCATTCAACATGTTTTTTCATAAGAAGTTTTCTGTAGGACTAAGGATAGTTCACCCTTGCACAGACTCTCAGATGCTTGATGCTGGGAGTGCTTGAATAAGACTGAAAGCACTGCAAATAATGTACTGTGTGGTGTAAGATGTAGGTTTTAGGAGGAACGTGATTAAATTAGGAGACTGGACTGTAGATGGAAATTTTTAGCTGGATTTTTAATGACATGAAGTTTAATTGCTTATACTTCTGCCGGGTCTCTAGTAGCTTCAGACCTTTTGGCTGGTCCCCTTCAAATCCAACACAAACATGAGAATGCTTGAAGATATTAGAGTTTTGTGGTGGCAGAGTGGAGAGACACAACCTTCAAATGTAGTGTCCGCTGCGGGAAAGGTGCGGCAGTTCAGCTCTTAGCCAGGCTGTTGGAGCTGTGTAGCAATTGTACCACTGTTGTAGCAAGTGGTACTGTTACAGATGGCCAAGTAGGAGAGCGCTGGTTACAAAATAGTTGGAGCAAGTGGTGTTTCTTGCCAAGTTGACAGGTCCAGAAAGCATAGGTAGTGTAGGGAGGAGTTGGAATAAGGTGTAGGAAGTCCACAGGGACATAGAAAAGTGCTGGTGATTTTGTAGTGGGAGGTTATTGGGAATACATCAAAGATGAGAAAACAGAAAAGATCTAGACAGTGCAGTATTGCAGGAATTGACATCGAGGTGAGAGCAGAGAGTATTGTTACAGGCAAATTGTAATAGACGCAGAAAGAACTGGATTAGAATAGTAAACAAAATTCTGTAGAACGCAAAGTAATGACCTTAACTGAAAGTCTGAATTCTGCCTTTAAAGAAATGAATTTTTCATGTGTTTTGTGAAACAAATTGATTAAGATTAAACTGGGTTTGTTGCTTTCGTATTTTGAGATTATGCCCGAATGAGTTTAATGCCTTTGGGATTTTGATTAATTCTGTTAATAAAAGAGATCTATTGAAGTAATGATTTACAAATTGCAGTAATCTCTTGGTATCTTGGTATGTTTCAAATTACTCTAGCTTTTTTTTGTTTTAAAAATCTCTGTTTTATTTTCTAAATTTTTTTGTTAGTGTAGCTTTACTGAGTTACAGTTGGAGGACACATCAGATGCATGAATAAAAACCAACCATACCTTAGGCATAGCAGAAATATTATGTAAATAACTATAGATCAAGAAACACATTTGACAATATTATCTTGCTCACAGGTCAGCCTCCTACATATTGATAAAAATATTTAGGCATTGTGTTGTAATTTGTATGCAATACTTAATCACACAGCATATGTATTAATTATTTTTCTTCTCTTTTTTTTTTTAGTGCATTTAAAGCGCCACTTCATGTTCCGAAACCACCTCTGCTTAGTCTTTGAAATGCTGTCCTACAATCTTTATGATCTGTTGCGGAACACCAACTTCAGAGGTGTCTCACTGAACCTGACAAGAAAATTTGCACAGCAGATGTGCACTGCACTGCTTTTTCTGGCGACTCCTGAACTTAGTATCATTCACTGTGACCTAAAACCTGAGAATATCCTGCTCTGTAACCCCAAGCGAAGCGCCATCAAGATTGTTGATTTTGGCAGTTCTTGTCAACTTGGACAGAGGGTGCGTATTGGTAAAAACTCTGATTACGCTATTATTAGATACATGTGATAAACTTAGAAATATTAAGCCGTCATGCCTAGATATCTAATTTCAACTTGACTAATGATGACTTAAATGAAATACTGCCTAATTTTTAAATAGGATGTTGGACGTTGACAGCCCTTGGAGCTTTAGATATGAATTTTAGTGCCATAGTAGGTAAACCTTCCATCTTTCTTTTCTCCTTGGTTGTAATTTTATAATGCAGAAAGCACCAGCAATTGATTGTAGAAGTCTGCAGTGGTGCAGTGCTCTTAAATATCATACTTTTTATTATTTTCTTATTCCATAATGTATTTAGTTAGTTTCACTTTAAGATGTTACCTATTCACTTTGCCATGGAGACGGGACAGTTCTTGGGAGTCAAGGTAGTGCGGTAGTTGGCTCTTAGAGACACTGCTTATAGCTAACCCCATTTTTACAAACACTTCAGCGACAGGATTGAGTTCACCGGTGGTATGAGTAAAGACGCATACATGCAAAGCATTCATAGGGCAAAGGGGCAATTTGCTTTCTTCAGATTAGGATGGATCAGTACTATTAAGTAATTATCAAAAAAAATTGTATTGGTGTCCTGTACATATGGTCTGAAGGTGAGTGCATTTTTTATTTGAGCTGCTAGAATCTGTCCAGCATAGCTCTTTATTTACTTTAGGAAACATCAAAATATATACAAAAGCCATTAAGACCATAAACAACTCTGCTTGGATGCCAAAGATGCTTTTTTTTTTTTTTTTCTTTTTTTGGAAGAAGAATAGCATTCCTCAACTATTTGATTTGTGCTGACAGTTCACTGAAAACTTTATCAGAGTGCACTGTTCACTGTGCACCTTATAGTCTAGTTCAGAAGAGGGTACAAACTCTCTTCTGATTGCATAAATTCTGTTTGGCAGAGTAAGAGATCGCTCCTATTTAGGATACCTTAGCTTTAGTTGTGTGCACTGAAAACAAATTGTTAGCTGGAGAGGTAAGGAAAACTTCTGTAGACAGAAGTTAGGCTTCCAATTGTTCTTGAAAAGGAACTTTTAATCTTTCCCAGGTTAGTTGTGCGCCTTTGGAGGTGTTATCTATAAATTTACGAATGATATCCTTTTGCTTTGAGAAAGCTGGGTGTTCAAACAACAACCTGAACCAGACTTGCTGTACATATGCAGCTTTGCAAAAGAGTTGTCATTTCAGAAATATGAATAATAGTGATGAAGTGGGGATTGCTTTATGTGAAGAACTGAAAAACCTCATGGACTGACTGAGTAAAAAGCAGTGGTGAGGCATACACTTACGATTAATAAAATCAATTTTCTCTATAAAGTAGAAACTTTTGAGCCAAGGATGAAGGTTTTACCAGACCAAAATTTTGTTGTACAGTTACCTGTAACTGCATGAGATGACACTCAGTAACCGTTGAGTGTAAAATATTGTCATAGTGAGTGAATCTATGCTTTTTTTTTCGTGAGCAAGAGGTAGTATTTGCTTAAGAATTAACATCTATATATTTTTCTAAATTTATGATATACTTTTAGTATCACTGATACCTTGTCTTTGCTTTCCCTACACTGAAGGTGTATTTTATGGTAATTCCATTCTGTAATATAGAATCATAGTAGTGCCCTTTGAATAACGTGTGTTATTTTTAAATGCTTTTGTTTCAGATATACCAATATATCCAGAGTCGTTTTTATCGATCACCAGAGGTGCTACTGGGAATGCCTTATGATCTTGCAATTGATATGTGGTCCCTTGGGTGTATTTTAGTTGAGATGCACACTGGAGAGCCGCTTTTCAGCGGGGCAAATGAGGTATGCAGCTATTACACAGTACAAGAAATTTGATTTTTTTTTTGTTCATTCTCATTGTGGTATTCATCTGCTTTATTATAAATACATAAATTAGGAAACGGTAGTAATTCTGAATTGAGTAAACATCAAAGATAGCAATGGCTTTTCTTTAGAGCTCTAAATCTCCTGATAATTTTCTGTTTCTGGGTTCCCTCTCCTCCCCTGCTCCTTATTCACTAATTTGTTTGGTTAGTATTGGATTTTTCTTAAACTTGCAATTAATTCAGAACTTGACTTGTGTGGGTAGTTAACATTTGCTTTCTGTGTGACTTCATAGAGTATTGGGCTCTTTTGACACTGCTCAGCTGTCTGTCCCATGTTATTCATAAATATTCTTCCTGTTGAACAGGTGGATCAAATGAATAAAATAGTGGAAGTTTTGGGGATACCGCCTGCCCATATCCTTGACCAAGCACCAAAAGCAAGAAAGTTCTTTGAGAAGTTGCCAGATGGCACTTGGAACTTGAAGAAGACCAAAGATGGAAAAAGGGTAAGTTACGTAATCAGGGTTTTTACATTGTCTTACTGAAAACATGGCTTTATTGTTTCTTATGATTGTTCTGTATTGTAAGACAGGTTGATTAAATAATACTTTACATAGTATTGTGTAGTTCCTTACTTTGATTTGACTGAGTTATATTATGGCATGTTTGAACTATGGATATTCAGGGCTTAATATGTGACTTGATTTCAAGCAATTTCTGATTTCCCAACAGGAATACAAACCACCTGGAACTCGTAAACTTCACAATATACTGGGAGTTGAAACAGGAGGGCCAGGTGGCCGTCGTGCTGGGGAATCGGGTCATACTGTAGCTGACTACTTGAAGTTCAAAGACCTCATCTTAAGGATGCTTGATTATGACCCTAAGACACGAATTCAACCTTATTACGCCCTGCAGCACAGTTTCTTTAAGAAAACAGCAGACGAAGGTACCAACACAAGCAACAGTGTGTCCACGAGTCCTGCAATGGAGCAGTCACAGTCTTCAGGAACCACCTCTAGTACATCTTCAAGCTCAGGTGAGTTTTTCTCATAAATAGGGGAGAAAATTGTATTTCTAAATCATATCAAAGGAGTCTTTCCCAGATAAATTTCATATAATTTTCTTCATTCAGAGAAGAAAGTATGTCAGTCATCAAAAGCATTTGTTTATTAGCCAGAACAGGTAACTGCTTCGATCAAAAATCTTAGTACTGATTACAAAAATGTGAGTGATTATCAGAGGTCCTGTATTTTTACCTGGAAGCAATTTAAATCTTTGTGCTGTCATTTCTTTACAGCTTACTGTAAATTTTATCTCTTGTTGTGTTGCTATGATTTTGTAGGTGGATCTTCTGGAACAAGCAACAGTGGAAGGGCACGGTCAGACCCCACACACCAGCATCGACATAGTGGTGGACACTTCACTGCTGCTGTTCAAGCTATGGACTGTGAAACACACAGCCCACAGGTATTTAACTAGAGCTTTTGTCAGATTGTTTTATAATTTTTTCTGACAATATTAGATCCCTGAAACCAATTGTATTAGGTATACATGACAAGGTTTTAGTAGTGGAGCGCTCAGGGATGTCCTCTGAAAAGCATCCAGGAGCTGCCACTGGTTGCACTGCTATGATAGCAAATTCAAGAAAGGGAAAAAACTGCACAGCAGCAACATGGAGAAAGGAATGAGAAACTGTGGAGAGAAACAACCCTTCAGATACCAAGGTTAGTGCAGAGAAGGGCAGGATGTGCTCCAAGCGTGGAGCATAAGTTCCACCTTAGTCCATGGAGAGGCCAGTGGTGGAGCAGGCTGTCCCCCTGCAGCCGATTGGCACCCAGGAGAGTGCAGCCTGTGGAGGAGCCCATGGCACAGCAAGTGGATGTGGCCTGAAGGATGGATGTTATGGACCTGTACTGAAGTAGATCTTGAGAAACTGCTGTTTCTGGAAACACACAAGAGATCAGTTTAGGAAGGATAGTATCTTGTGCGAGGGACCCCATGCTGGAGCAGAGGAGGAGAGTGAGGGTGAAGGAGCGGCAGAGAGAAAGTACTATGGACTGACCTCACCCCCCTAGGAAGGTATATGGATGGATGGGGAGATGAAGGTGTTTTTAGTTTGCTTTTAGTTCTCACTGCTAAAGTCTGTTAGCAACAGGCAATAAATTACATTAATCTGTCTTACGCTGGGTCTGTTTTGCCCATGATGGTAATTGGTGAGTGATCTCCCTGTCAACGCATGAGCTTAATTTTTTCTTTTCTATCATATTTTCTCCCCGTGTCCTTTTGAGGAGGGGGAGTGAGAGAGCAGTATGGTCATGCTTTGCTGCCCATCGATGATAGACCACCACACTAATTAACACTTCTCTTCATGGAGTAAAGTGGTTTAGATGTGGAACTAGTCATCAGATGTAGTTTATTTTTTCCCCAGCTCTTTCATAGTCCTTTATATGTTAGGCCTGTCACTTAGTCAAAAGTACTGCTGGTAGCTGTAAAAATTTCCATAGATTCTGCAGATGCAAAGGTTTTGTATCAGTAGCAGTAAGTCAGATGGAACTGTCACCTTAAACAGGACATAAGGGTACACAGAACAGTGTGTCTTCCAACCCAATGGAGAACTAGCTTGTAGACTCCTGCTCAAGCTCTTACTTCCATCTTAAGGTGTTTATGTGCTTCACCAATGGTGAATTGGTGAATTATGAACATTATTAGCTACAAATGATTCAGTGTTATTTTTAATACAGAAAAGATAAAATATACAAATCAGCTTGGTTTGTTCATGGGAGAGTAAAACTGGAATGTTGTAGTGATTTGTCATGTCTGTCACCCCTTTTGCAGATGTAGAATCCCTTTTGCAGATGCAAAGCCGTAGCCCCAATGCATTACGCTCATAAAGCCAAAAGAGATCATACATACTTCCTTTCAGTTCAGTTTCTTTTTCTCCCAAGTAGATAATTCATTCAACAAATTGATGTGTAGCCAGATCTTGCTTGCTTTAATTTGGCAGTAAGGTCACGAATTGGATATACTTTAACTGCTTGTTTGAAAAATAAATTCTCATGCAAACTCATTTTTGAAAACTCATTTTTCATGTGTTATGTTTAGAATTGTGTATTAGAAATGCTCCTTAACTACATCCTCGTATTTCTAGATGAATTTTGCAGCTGCAAGGATTGGTTAACTTCTTCAAAAGTTAGCAGAAACACTGATAGCTTAATTTCTCTCATATATTGTGAATGGATAGACTAATCATTTTACTATCTGTCTTCCCTGTTAATGTAGGTTCGACAACAGTTTCCTCCTCCAATCGGTTGGACAGCCACTGAAGCTCCTGCACAGGTCACTGTTGAAAACCATCCAGTTCAAGAAACCACCTTCCATGTAACCCCTCAACAACAGAATGCATTACATCATCATCATGGAAATAGCTCTCACCACCACCATCACCACCACCACCACCACCATCATCATGGACAGCAAGCCTTGGGTAGCCGGACCAGGCCAAGGGTCTACAATTCTCCAACAAACAGCTCCTCCACCCAGGATTCTATGGAGGTGGGCCACAGTCACCACTCCATGACATCCCTGTCTTCCTCAACTACTTCTTCCTCTACATCTTCCTCCTCTACTGGTAACCAAGGCAATCAGGCCTATCAGAACCGCCCAGTGGCTGCTAATACCTTGGACTTTGGACAAAATGGAGCTATGGACATGAATTTAACAGTCTACTCTAATCCGCGCCAAGAAACTGGCATAGCTGGACATCCAACGTACCAGTTTTCTGCTAATACAGGTCCTGCTCATTACATGACTGAAGGACACCTTGCAATGAGACAAGGAATTGATAGAGAAGAGTCTCCCATGACAGGAGTTTGTGTTCAGCAAAGTCCTGTGGCTAGCTCGTGACTAAACTGAAACTAAGTTTGTTTCTTGTGTGTTTTTATAGAAGTGGTGTTTTTCCAAAAACAAAGTGCAAAGCTGCTTGAATCAGAAGGAGATAAACTCACTGAACCGCTACAGGAGGGCAAAGCTGACTATTTTTTTAGACTTGAAAAGATTGCAAAGGGACAATGAAGTTTTTTCTTTTTTTCTTTTTTTTTTTTTTTAAGAGCCATGTCCGGACCCACCTTAACGGATAGCTTAGTCGTGTTCACCTTTTGCTTCCCCCATTAACTTGCCACAACTTAGTCATAGCTTGGTTTTTTTTTTTTT